>JADRCH010000004.1:10253009-10355583 GCA_019843965.1 Rhynchomys soricoides | reverse complement strand
CGGGGGGGGGGGGGGGGTTAGACCAGTTGCCACTGTTGCTACCGCCCTGGGGCTGCACACTCCCTCAGCTCCTTCAGTCCTTTCTCCAAACCCTTCATCTGGGAACTCACACTCAGTACTAATGTTGCTGCGAAGTGACTCTTGGGTATTTCAAACTTTTGGGCTAATAACCTCTTAACAGTGAGTACATACCATGTTCATTCTTTTGTGACTGCATTACCTCGCTCAGGATGATATTTTCAAGATCCATCCATTTGTCTACGAATTTCATGAAGTCATTGTTTTTAATAGCTGAGTAGTATTCCATTGTATAAATGTACCAAATTTTCTGTATCCATTCCTCTGTGGAGGGACATCTGGGTTATTTCCAGCTTCTGGCTATTATAAATATGGCTGCTACGAACATAGTGGAACATGTGTCTTTATTACAAGGTGGAGCATCTTCTGGGTATATGCCCAGGAGTGGAATAGCTGGGTTCTCAGGTAGTATTATGTTCATTTTTCTGAGGGTCCACCTGATTTTTAAAGTTAAAAGAAATATTGTAATTCATGTGATGAATATGTACATTCCTTTAGAATATTTATTCAATTACTCACCAACAAAATGGAATCACAGGACATTTTTGTAAGTCTTTTATTTACTATTTACTATCAGTTGGGGTGTCTTGTTCCTGACAATGCATACTGTAAAATAATTAAAAGGATCTGGATATGTGAACAATGAAATTGTATGAGACCTCAATATTAGGATTTTTATTGAAAGATACAGTCTTTCCAACCAGCACAAAATTCATCACTGCATAATTGAATTGCACACAAAGTAACTGAAAAGTAATATAGGAAAATAAGCATATGTCTTGAAATAAAATTTACTAAAATTTTCACAAATTCAAGTATCTATTTTACAATCAATATGCAAAAACTATGGAAATAAGAATAAATTAATTATACCTCAGAACTTGGGTGACCTTACGATGTCAACACAAATATTATCTTGTCTAACTTGCTAATATAATTCATATCCACCCATTATTTTAAAGATCTGTAGAGTTTATAATCTACACTACTTCTTCGGTTTTTCTTTTTTCTATATCAGTGATTTCTCTACAGAAAAATGCCGTATCAGGTAGTAAGGCACTCATCAAAATCATTTAAAAATTTACCTTACATGAACCATCATGGCAACAACTTCAGTGTTGATATATAAACTCAAATAATACTCAAAGACCAGAAACATGCTATTTCTTATTCTAACATTGTAAAAAGTTGATGATTTACCCTGTTGGCTTCCTGATTCCCACTCATGTAGCCATACCTAATGGTATCTTAACATTTGATTACACTTATAACAGAGGCAAGAGTAAATGAGCACCAGAAATTACTGCTTTTAACAATACTTCATTTCCCCCAAATTGTAGGTATGGACATAGTCTAGCCACACAGGTACCCTGGATATAAGGAAATCCAGAAGTATAAACATCAGTAGAGCTGAGTGATTTTTCTCTATAAGCTAAAATAGATCACAACATAACTTTTTGATCCAATGGTTAGGGTCTATTAGTAACATTGGAGTTTTGTTGTCAAAAAGAAATACTAGATGAAATGTTTACCCAAACAAATCCATTTCCTCAGATAAAAGTGGACAGACTTTAGAATTTACTACATATGTTTCTTTATATTCCTAAAACCAAGTTTTCAGATGAGTCTAAATGCTACATTAGTAAAAATTTTATTAAACTTCCCTAGGCTGTGTGAGAAGTGTCCTACAAAATTATTATGGAATACTCTTGTAGGTTTATCTTTGAAATGATATCAATACAGACATTTTAGTGAGTGAAAGGAAAGAACTTATATTTCCAATCGCAATGAGATAGCTAATGGGAATAATTATTATATATGTTTTATCAAAGTAAGTGAGATAACAAGAAGCAATGGCATATAAATAAACCAAGACTCAGAAACCTGTCTAGAATGCCATGAAACTGCGTAGTGGGTCATGGCATAACTTGCCTGCACACACAAACACATGCACACAAATAAAAGAATCAAAATGTATTATACTTTGTAATATTTTATATTGTATTTATATTATCATTTTACAGTAATAAAAGATAGGAAGAAGAGATGAGTGGGAAGAAGAAAAAGGGAAGAGGGTGAGATGAGAAGAAGGAAGAGAGAGAATTGGAGAGAGACATAAACAATGAAGAGAGAAAGAGAGGTGAGATAAAGACAGAGATATAAAGAGACAGAGACAGACAGAAAGAGAATGAGTGGGAGAGATGGGGAAGGGAGACACATAAAGAGAGAGAGAGGGAGAGAGAGACAGAGACAGAGAGACAGGAGACACCTCTTATTCTGCATATGAGTCTTGGTTACTTACCTAAGCAGAGTGTAGTGTGTGTGCCTCTGCATATGTGGTTGATAGCTGCAAATATTTAATCTTTGCAAATGCCATGGTCTTCACAAAGGTACTAAGTAGTCCTCACAAAATACCAATCAAAAAATTGTAGAATTGAGAGTAAATCAATAGTAGATAGTAGTATACATTTGAAAAAGTATACAGGATCAAGCATGAGGGGAAAATACTTTGTTTTAACCAAGAAAATGTAGTATCCTAGATCCTACCTTCTTTTGTTTTGAGTGTTAGATAAGGCATGCTTGTTATAGAGTAGGATATGAATGTTACCATGGAGATCAATTCTAGAATACTAGAAGTGATTTAATGAATTAAGATATGAAAACCAAATATTTGAGAAATAGAGGCTCAGGTATACTATTGTCAGAGTAGAAGTTCCAGATTATTGGGTGATCTGGATAGCTCTATACAGTTCATCTATAATTATTTTAACATAAAAGTATATGTTCTATTGGTATTCAGAAGTTCATGCTTTAGAAATTTGATCATTCGTTTTTTTTTGCCTCAGGTTAACAGTCACGATGAGGATTTGTATTTTCATGCTAGGCCTTCTATCTTCATTTATTTCTGCAAATGTCTTAGTAACTGACTCCAAAAATGTTGGTTTCTGCTCCCCCTTTCCTGCTAACATTCCTGTGATGCCAGTGTTTAGCAAGGCTTGTTATAAGATGTTTTGAACCTTGGCAAACATATCAATAAACAGGAAAATGGTTTAATTAATTCAGTATGCTAGGATAAGCCTGATTTTTTTTAAAAAAAAATAATTTTGAATGCTGAAAATGTTGTGTGTTTCAAGATTATTACTCTCTTCCTTAATCATTTTGAGTTCTCTAGCATCTGGTGATATCTGTAGAAATACTGGCTTTCTAACTTTTATAGGAACTTGACATGACAAATTTTGAAGGATCTACACTATTTTAATAAGGCCTTGAAATCTGAAGTGCACCTCATACTCATGGTTGCAGGCCGGATTTGGAATCCGCTCTCAGGGTGTTTAGGCAATGTTGCACAGTAGGCTGGAATGAAAGCAATGAAGCTTGTCCTGGCTGGCTGTATTAGCAGAAACTCTGCTGCCTTGAGAGCTAGGGAAGCTGGGGAGGAAGCAGGAGTCTTCAAGACGCTTTTTACTGTTACAGCTCTCTTTATTTGGAGTTAGTAAGGGCTATATAAACTTTGGGGAGGAAGTAGGTAGGAATTTTGGGGTGAGTACAGATTATGGGCTGAGGCTGAGGAGATGGGTATACTTCATTTGCATGACAAGGAGTTCCAGGTGATTTCTGGACTTGTCCTTATAGGATGAGAGGAAGTGAAGCCTACATTCGGCCATCAGGTTGCATTACCAGCTCAATAATGGTGGAGGTGGAAGTTTAGGGCTACATGTCCTTGGTCATGCAGTCCCAGAATAGTGAAGGAGCTATCCTTACTCCTGTTGGTCACAGATGAGATTTTCTGGGTTTGGACAGATCTTGACCTCACTCTTACTCAGGTCCATTTCCCACTGGTCGTACTTGCCCTACACATGGTCACATTTAGTTTTTCATTTCTCTTGAAAATTTATAGTTTTTTCCTTGTAGTATTTGCCTTGGATCCTATAAAATGCCTTCACTTCACACCTTCTTTTTTCTTTACTTACAAACATAGGCCTACTTCACTTAACATTGTCTGGGGACTTGTAATCTTAATATTGGGGAAATGGAGATTTCAGGAATTCAAGACCAGATTCAGTTATATATTGTGTTTAAAGCCAACATGGACATATGAGACCTTATATCAAAGAAACAAAACAAAACAAAAAAGAAAAGAAGACTAAAAAGAATTAAAGAAATGTAAAACAAGTAAGAAGGAAAAAATGTACATGATCACTGTGTCCTACTGCTGAATTAAGTTCTCTGCAGTAGAGAGTATTCTCTGGTAACACTTGACAGAAAGTCAATGCAAACCAGCTAAGGTTCAATGTGAGATTTATTGGTCTAGCATCCAGGAAGGACAAGGGTGAATCTGAGGTTGAGTGGAACCAGGAAATTGAATGTCTTCAGGATACTTTGTATGTCAGTCTCTCCTTGTATCCTTCCTAGATTGATTCAGTTCTATTTTAGTGCAGCAAGCCTAACTGGGAGTTAGGTTGTTAACAATTTTATATCACTGTTAACAATGTCATGGGCTAGAAAGTAATGCTTCCAAAACAGCTACTGTCTGCATCATTGTGGAGAATAAATCTGGTTGGATTTTTTTTCTTGCTTTGAGTCTTTATTATTTTTATCTCCTGTGTGACTTAATATTTAAAAAAAATAGGATATGAACAAAATTTTAGACATAAACAAATGTCCCCACGTATACACAACCACGCATTGTAGAAGTATTAGTTTATAGCTGCGTTTGTGAATTCTACTAGAGTTTCTCTAGAGACACTTTCTCTTTCCCATCTCATCTCACATCTTACACATTCTGGCATGTAAGCACTATACAGAATATTGATTTAATTGCTATTCTTAGTAAAGTGTGACTTCATGAACACTATGAACACTTTCAGGAACTTTTCCAAATATTTTTTTGTCTATGATATTTCAATGGACAGGGAAATAATTTTCCCCTATATTCTTAAAATATTTAAGGCAAGATCTATTCTATGCTGAATTTTCTGTTTGTAGAAGTATGACATAAAGCTATATACTGTGTATATGACATGATTATAAGATCTCTTCACCTGGGTTGTGAAGTGACCCAGTTCCACAGGACAAATATCTGTGTTTGAACAATGTTTCTAAATTTGTTAGGAATAAAAATTGTAGTTTATTCTAAATGCTGAACTTCTGAGCATTCCATAAAACATCCTGTTATAAAAATTTCATTTAAGATCTGTTTATTTTAATTTTAAGTATATGAGTATTTTTCCTGAATGTATGTCTGTGCACCATGAGGATTCAGTGCCCTTGGAGTTCATGAAAGGTGATCTCCTGGAAATTCAGTTTCTTTTGTTGTCTGTCATGTTGGTGCAGAAAATAAAACTTTGTCTTCGACAAGAGTATTTGCCCTTAACTTCTGAGCTATCTTACTTACGCCACCATTGAACAGTATATACACCAATACAAAATCAGAGTAAAGTTTTCACTGTTTTATATGGGTCTGTGAACTTTATATCATCATCTTTTTATAAATTCATATAATTTCCATGATATATGTACATATTTTAAAAATTGACATTGGAAATAACAATGGTTAAAAATATCTTCTCAGTTTTCTCATTTATTTTCTCTATCAAAACACTGAAAATATGTGGAAATTCTTAGACTAAAACTATTTCACCCTCTGTAGAACTGAATATTCCTTGAATCTCAGCGAACTCAACTTATGAATTCGTATTAATTTGTTGCTTGCTTGCCTAGTTACTGGAAGCTTAGTTACTTTTCTTTGCTAGCTTATATCCAGAAAATGACTCAGAGAAAACATTTCCCAAATACTGACTTTTACTTATTTAGCAAATCAGTTACTGTCTAGTAACCAGGAAAAGCTAGTGAGGAATTATAATATATAATTTCCATCAAATATCTAGATTAGGATCTCAAATAAAATGGATTTTTATAAATGGTATGGCATTAGAATTAGAAATTTACTTGATGTCACTTTGAAGAGATTCATCTCTCCAAATATATTCACAAATTTCTTTTGCGTTTTACAGGATTTCTGGTTTTCTGTTGGTGCATAATATAATAAAACACTTCTACGTAGCACCTTAGACAACACATATCTGTGATCTCACAGTTCTGAGGTTAAAAGTTCTAATGATGATGTTTTTCTATGTAGCATCTCCTAAGCCTGAAATCAAGGTGATTTTAGGAAGCGTTGCCATTTGCAGTGCAGATGCTCTTCAGAGTTCCAGTGAAGGTCGAGTTTCATAGTTTCATCAACGTTTAGCCTGAGATCCCTGCTTCCTCTCCTGCTTCCAGGAGAGGATGCTCTCCCCTTCTAGAAGCCTCTAGGTTTGTTGCCTTCTATCTGGGTATCAGCAGGAGAGAATCTGCCATGCATCAAATCCTATTCTGACTCTTTCAACCAAAAGCAGCTTTGTCTCTTTTAAAGAACTATATTTAGAGAGAACAATGTCTACATCTTAAAACAATTATTTGGGGCTTCAATTATATTAGCAAATGGATTTTACAGCACCACCATGAAGCATTTAGTGCCAACTGTGACAGGTATGTGTAACACTCATTGCTGAGAATGTTGAGAGCTATTTTAAAAGCCAGCCTATTACATCAGAGGAGGGTTTCACTCACAACTTGTGCTAATCACCTGTATTAAAAATGAATCCATGCTATTTCTCTCTGTATAATTTACTATTATCTGGACATAAACTTTAAAACAAATATCCTTTACTTGGTATACAAAATATACAATGAATCTATATATTCATGATCACCAGGTTATGTTATTGTGTGACAAAAGTAATCAGAGATCCAAAACCAGATTCTGTTGATAAGCCTGTGCCTAACTTAGGGTGGTATGACTATCTTCTCATCTCTCTGTTCCCTGTTGTTTGTGCTTAAAATTGTATTAAAACATCTTATCCTACCAGCTTTGATTGAAAAATGAATCAAATTAGGGCCAGAAAAAAATGGTTTTCAGTGTTATGCATACTTGGCAACAAGGTTTTCAGCCTGAGTTCAATCCCAAGGACTTACAAGTATACATATAAGCACATACATCTACAGAGAAACACACACATACACACACCACATACACATGGGGAGGGGGAGAGAGAGAGAGAGAGAGAGACAGAGAGACAGAGAGAAACAGAGACAGAGACAGAGAACATATATTTAATTAAAAAATAAAAAGAGGAATTTGAATATACAAAATTTTTATTGTATTGGTCAAATTTATAGGAAATGATACATTAAATTATATATAAAGTGTATTATCCATTATTTTCAATTTGTTTATATTAGAGTAGAACATGTCTCAACTTTGAAGAGAAAATTCCTCATTTTTTTAAGAAATATAGTTACATCTAATTTTTAGTTCATTGGTATACTATACTTTCTCAGCCAAATGGATTGGCTTTCTTTTTCCAAACCTGAGAATTTAATTTTAACACTCTGTATGTGTTATCTTCCTATGCTGGAAGATAATAATTGTGCATTTTAAGAAATAAAAATTATCTTTCTCTTATTTTTGTAATATTATAGCTATATTGATGGTTTTAGATTAGTGTTTCATTTAATTTTAGGTATATATTATATAGTAAAATATAATACAGTTTGCATGTATGCTAGATGTTTATTGATTTTACTGGCATTAAATCTTGTTATACTGTGTCATTTTTGAAAATTTTAACATACATGCACTTTAATGTGAACAACTGTAATTTCAATCAACTTCAGCATAGTAGGCACAGACTACTAAGAATGTCTGAGATCTTATCTACTGGCACCTTGTGATCATTCTCTCTTTCTCTCTCTTCTCCTTCCTTTTACTCTCTCCTCACAATATTTCTTTACCTTTACTTACACTGCTATTTCCTTTTACCTGATTTGGTTGTCCATGTTAGTAATGACCAGGTGCTGGTAGTTTCCTGAGAAAAGATCACAGTAGATAAAATAATTGAGAATATTTAGGGAGAAGTTTTTATGCTTCAATATCGAATTCATGATTTTACTTATGAGAATATTGTAGAAGGTGGTTCAGAGGAGACTTGGACTGACTTTTAGGTAGATACGGTTTGAGGAAAGTCTAATATTGAGTGACACTGTTGCATGGCTGCTAGTGTCCTTCTGATGCAGCCCTGTAATAAAAAAAATAAACGTGGTAAGAGGAAATGTCTTGTAACACTTCATATAGTTACAGCCAAGTCTTCTGCTGGAAGAGAGACTGTCATTGTCAAGGGTATAAACTGATGACAGGACTGCCCCATGTTATGGTTAATGGCATGTCTTTATTGAGGTATGAGAGAAAGAACACCCAGAGGTATTGGAGTGTCCAACGTAAAGGGAGAAAATAGAATGAGTAGCTAGAAATAAGAGGGACGGGGCAGAGATAGCAGGATTGTAAGGTTCATGTGTATCTACCAGAAGCCCACTGACTGGGGATTTTTAGGGTGGTGGAGAAGGTGAGAAAAGCTGGTGTATCCTCTGAAATGCGTAACAGGTACTTGTGATACTTTGGGAGCCTAGTCTGGTACCTTTTGTAGGGGAAATGGAGTTTCCTTTGGACTTGACATTAAGAAGATTGGAACCATTTAAGAAGGAGCCTGATCTGCATTGGAATAAAAGGGAGGGTCCACTCTCTACCCAGCTAAGCTTCCTACTTTTGAAAGATAATATAACGGATCTTCTGCTATGGAAAGGCGTATACAATTCAATATTCGTTATTACTGTGACTCAAAGCATCCTGGGCCATCACAAGCATATAGACAATTTGATTGTGTCATTTATGTGATGCTGGCTTTAGAATTATGATATATACAAGAGTAAAAGGATCACGGATTTTTCCTTCATGTTTTCAGAGAGCTGCCGAGGCCAGACAATGGGAGGCATGGAAGGAGCATGAAGGTCCTGAAAGGGTAAAAAGTCCGGAGAGACCATTGTTTTAAGCTATAGAAGCAATGTCTTGATGGTGCTGGAGCTCCTTAGATATTGGATATGTAAGAATTGTGGGATAACTCCCAAGAAAAGCTGCGTATGGGGATGGAACCAGTCTATGGGTGGAGTGTAAGTTCACAGAGGTAAAATTTAAAGAAAGGCAGTCGGCGATTTCTCGTGGCGTTCCAGGATGTGATGCTTGCTCCGCTGAGCTGTGGCCATTTTTTTGGTCCAGGATGTCATCTCTATATCCCCATTCCTTACATTCCTAACATTCTGAAAGATACTTAATATTTGTGTCATTACAATGATGAACTTAATCTTTGAAGCATATGGCAGCTCCAATGAATACTTCTTAAGAGTTGCTGTGGTCATGATGTCTCTTCCCAACAGTCAAAAAGTGTAACTAAGACAAGGGCCATGAGACCATGGGTTGAGCAAGTGGAATGCAGTCCTTGAGTTAAAAAAATGTCACCCATTATCTTGCACATTGAAGCACTCAGTTGTCTGTTTGTGACACTGGTTTTGGATGTTTGAGAAATGTGATCTTGTTGCTGGAAGAGTTTTGCCACACCTGTCGCTCCTCTAGCAGTTTACTCTCTGCCACCTGTTTGAAGTTTCTGATGTGATCTGTCAGCATCTAGTTCCTGTAGACATCCCTCTAACCTCTCTAGATCCTTACCAAATGAAGCCCTTGCTTCTATGACTTGCCTTCATTGTAGTGTTTTATCATAGAAAACAAAAAAGGAACTAACATAAAGATATTTTCTGTGAGGCATATTTACCCAAAGTGATGGTTTAAAATGTTAAAGCTAAAGTGGTACAAAAGAAATGAAAAGCTACATGAAAGTATTCTTCAAATGATGTTAAAATTTCACGACCAGAATTGCAGAAACACTAAGAAACTTGTTCTTGTTAAGTACCCATCATTGTATGGTTCTTTCTTTCTCTCTCAAGGAAATTGATGACAGACAGCCTTGGCTCCATCTGGAACCATCTAACATCTGTGGCTGTAAACATCAAAGCACAGCTGTTGCAGTGCTGAGTAAGCACTCCAATCTATTTATTTTTGACTTTGAAAAAAAAAATCTTCAGTTTTCATCAAACATCACATTTGTTAAGCTAAGTCCTTACAGCAAGAGAAAAACAATAAAGAAGAATGACTATATCAAACAGTGAAAAATAATACTGCTTTTATAATGCTTTTAGGCTGGATACAATCTTAAAAATGTTATGGTATTTCTCTTTGGTTTTTTAAGGAAGCACATAATTTAAAGATACGAGGCTGGTTCAAATCACAGACTACATTGTATAAAAAATGTAATTTTAAGAAATAAAAAAAATATTAAGGAGTAAATTTGTTAACATTTCTTCTAAGCTCCACCCAACAGTTGCCTAAAAATAGCTAGATACCTACCTAGAACACACACACACACACACACACACACACACACACACACACATACATATACACACACACAAACTATTTGGGCTTCTCTCCCCCCCCCCCCACACACACACTTTCTCTCTCCCTCCCATCACCTGTCTCTCCATGTCTTCCCTTATGACCTCTTCCTTGTGTTCTCTCTCTCTCTCCTCTCTTTCTGCTCTTCTCTATCCCCTTTCTTTCTCTGATTCTACTCCCTTCCTCAAATCCTCTTCCCATATCCAAAATAAACTTCATTTTATACTAGATCCCTCTTATGGCTGGTACCTTGGAGCCAGGGAAGAATGCCTCAGCAGGTACCCCCTCCTGCCTTATAGCCACCTCATTACAAAACAATCAACATTATGCTATTCGAAGTCAAGATAAAGCATTTTGCTAGTGTTTCAAATGTGTTGCTACACACTGATTGTAATTAGAATTTCTACTTAAAAAGTAAATCTTAGAGGATATTAAATTTTAATGGTAGCTTATTCAAAGAAGTATTTTATATAAAATATGTTAAAATAAATTTGCATATTATAAATATACTGACTCTAAGTCAACCATTAATCATTTTACCAATTCTTCACTATAGTTTTAATTCATTTCAATTAAGTTATTTTCCTTAAATATTTTACATCTTCCAAAATGAACCAAGAATAATATGAAGAAAAACATTAATTTCTAATTTGTTTGTTTGTTTGTTTTCATTATTTTGTAAAGTATGGTACATTAATTCTCTACTGGTTTCTATCATTGTAAATTGGTGTCTGGAGGTGTGTCCCCACATATATAATTTGTGTGTAGAATTGAGATGTTAATGTTGATGCTGGCTATTATTAGCCACCTTGATATTTGAGACAGATTCTATCAATGAATCTGGATCTCACCTATTTGCCAAGACTAACTGGCCAGTGTTATCCAGGAATACTCTTCTTCCCATGTCTCTCTGGCTAGGATTATAGGTACACATTCCCATTCCTGAATTTACCTACACCCAGTGTTGTTGTGCATCATTTTCCTCTAAGATGAATGCATCCATTTGGAGGGAAGCTGGTTAAGACATAGGATTTTCTAATTATGTATAGTGGTTTGAATATTGATGGTCTCCATAGGTTCATCTATGTCAATACTTAATTTCCAGTGAGTAGAAATGTTTGAGACAGTTAGAATGTATCTCTCTGGAGGATTCAAAACCCCATGCCTTTCCCAACGAATTCTTTCTGCCTCATGTTTATGGATCAAAATCTAATCTTTCAGCTACTGCTCCAGCACTGTGCTTGTCTGTTTGCTGCCATGCTTCGTATAAGGATAATTATTGATTCCAATCCTCTACCAGCCTCTAATAAGCTATTTATTCTATAAAGTGTATTGGTTATAGCTTCTTCCAACAAAAGACAAATCATTAAGAAACCACTCAACAGGAAACTGAAATAAGTCATAGGTTGATTTCAAAAGAGGCAAACCTTCTCCAGGGCCCTCAATCCCCAAACATATATAAGTAGTAAGAACTGTACAGAGACACCAAGGCACTTTGAAGAAGTAGAGGCCAGCCAAGCCACCTAAGAGCAGCTATGCTTCGTGAAAGAGGCTCACATCACTTGAGTTCCTGCAAGACAGTCTATAACTTGTTGAACTGCCTGCAAATTGTTCAGTATACTTCACATTTCTTAGCTTATCATAGAAGATCCTAGTTCTCAGTCCAAAAACGTTCTGTAATATGGTTAAAGCAACTTTCTGAAACTTGTTAAATATACATTGTGTGCTTCAGAAGGACACTGTACTTTCCTGGTAGACCTCAGCTCTTATCAGAGCCTGTACATATTTCCTACACTTACCACACCAGTTCTCTCTTGTTGGTGTAGATATTTATAAGAAAAGAAACTCAACAGGAGGAGGTCATCCCCTAACTCTGTAGACATGCTCTTTAACACCACTATAGCAACCTAGAGCTTTGCCAATTTAGAGCCACTGTTTAGCTTTTTGTATACAGATATCAGATTCAGAAAATAAGGTTTTCTTCTAACAAAAAGGATTCTAGAGAACACTTAAAAAATAATATGGAATTAAGCATTTTACACAACATGTTTATTAGACAATAAGTTACATATCTTTGATTGATGTCAGTAAAAAGGACTAATAACTTAAAAATTAAATTAAAGAGGGAAACTGTGATAAAAACAATATTGTCTTTTTATAAATAATTTATTTTGAAATACGCTGGAATAAAGATATGATTTCAAAGTAATGTTCTTTGTAATAACTTAGCAAACATGTCCTCCAGTCCTCTAAACCAAAGATCAATGATGTGTGAAATTGAAACAGATGGCAGACATTAAAGAACAACCCATAATATACTTTGGAAGGAAGGAAAATATGTTTTTTGAAGGTTTGAATTGTACCAAATAAATAATAGAGTCATTTAAAGCCTAAAATTATTTAAACACATAATTCTCTCAAACTTTCAAGTAAAGTAATTAAATTCTGGGAAAGGTTAACTTATGGTTAGTTCAAGTTCACAAACTGGTCAAGAGTTGCCTTCAACTGTAAGTTGTCTATATGCCCAGTAATGATTCCTATACTATATTCAAAATGAGCATTGTTTAGGTAGAAGGATAACTCACAAAAATAAAACAATTTTGAGAAATAACATAAAAACATGAGACCATGTCACTGGAAGTCACATTGAAAATATATGGTGTATGGAATTCTGACGGCCTTGGTAGTGAGGGAAAGCTGTTCCTAGATTTCAATACTTACTAATCAGGATCCAATTTTATAGGATCTCTATGAAAATCTTGAAATTAACTCTTATGCATATCAGTACTCAGATGCATGTCTCCCTGCTTGATAGCTAAAAGACATTTGCAAACCTCAATTGCATTTTAGTTTTATCAAGCATTTGATACATAAACTTGCTCATGTAACTAAACCATTTCTAGCATTATTGAAGGATGTGAATTATCAATCATAAGTATCTCAAAAATGTGCCTGATTTGTGGTGGATCTACATGCATAGAATCTGTAATGGTAGCTTTATCTATGAAGTTTAAAACTCAGATGAATGAGAACTTCAGACAAGAATCTTGGTAAAAGCATTTCCCATGACTACAAACACACATGTACACACACATACACCACACACACACACACACACACACACACACACACACTGACACTCATAACCAAATACCACAATTAGCTTCCAGAGAAAAATGCTAACATGTATATCTTTGAACCAAAATAACATATGTATTGATAACATAGTGTGTTTAAATTAAATATTTTCAACAAAACACAATGAATATATACTAATAAATAGGGGAGGAGTACTCATGTGAAAAATACCTGAAAATAAATTTTCAGTATTTACAAATAAAAATTAAAGGTTTAAGAAAATCAGTCAAAGAAATCACTATACAAATAAGTACAGGAAATACAAGAAACAAAATATTCTGGCAGAACTGGAAAGGTTAAAGGAAAATTTACAAAAAGATAATTCTGAACCTTAATACCAGCAATAAAGTTCTACCCATAAAAATAATTACAAAGTTAGTAGAGATTGTAACTGTCTAATCAAACACAATTTGATTTTTTTTTTTGGTTAAATTACTTTTTAATAAAATTTAAATAAATAGTTCAATCGTATCATGAACTTTGAAATTCTAATAATTTTACTCTAAAGTTAGTAACTGACCCTGGCACCATCCTGTGTAGGTAGGTTAATGAAACTCTTGGACAGGTCTCAAGACTTCATTATTGACAGAATAAACACTAGTCAGAGGTATAGTATGTATGTGTTGCATTCTATATATTCATCTTCTACCAAGCTATTTGTTAGGCACTGAAAATTTCTTTACATCTGAGAAGTATTCAAGGAACATCTTTCTAAGCCTTCTAGATTAAGAACAGAAGCAAATACTGTAGCTAACATCCACTGGGGCAGTCTACCTTCCCGCAAGGAGTAAACAGTTACTCAGATCTCCCACCACGGTTGTGTTGCTTATGGGTACTAGACAAAGAAATTATTCAATTTCAGAAAATGGACAAGCCTCAAAGTATACCACACCCTGGAGGACAAGAGTGATGATAACACGTGGAAGTAGAGTTTCCAAATAGTATGGATAACTTTTCTAATGATTGAGAGCTCTCAAGTAATTGCTTAAGTATTTATCAGAGTTGGTATAATCCACATTTAAACTTCTTACTCAAAACTCTTAGCATTAAAATCACCTTTTCCAAGAAATTTGTATTTAGAGAGGTTGTTTTTACAATGAATGGAGAAATTACACATAATGAAGAATTGGTCCATTGGCTGCTTGTAATCGCTCAGTAGTACACTCCTAGGTTAACATACATAATGACCAAGTTCAACCTCTCTATTGAAAAACGGTTAAAATTTCTAATGAAATACATTTATTATTAAAAATGAATTAATGAATTTATGATTAAAGACAACTGAATAATCCAATTAGATTTTAGGATTAAGTTATAGATGTGTGTGCATTATTTTATTTTACATAGATCAATATCTAAAGTTAAAATGTAACAGCATGAAAGTCAATAACAAAAGTCAACATGTTAAGTCATATATAACATATCCTCCACCAGGGATCTTCACATTGATAAATGAGTCTTGTCTCATCAATACAAAGTGTCAAGTATCTGCTTTTAGAGGGTAACTCACATAAATGATTATTCTTTCTCAACAAAATAAACATTTAAAATATACTAAATATGTAAACTCAAAACATACTTTACAGTACGTGGCATATTTGGCATTTTAAAGAATGCTTATTTCAAACCCATCATTTCACCACTGAGGTCTCTCTTGTTCCCTTTAATAAGGTTTCAAGTAGAAATTCTTTTCAAATGAGTCATTTCAACGTTCACCTCTATTTAAGGTATTTCCACCTCAATATATTCTGTCTTGATATTCATTAAGAACCTCATTTTGCATTTTTAACTGCTGAGATCCCTTCTACTTAAAATTGAACATGAATTGCTCAAAATGACAGTCATCATTATTATCATATAAAATATTCCCTCATCCAGGGAAACCATCTGAAGATGATATATGTGATCTGTATTACAAAGATTTGAAAAGACATGGCAAAGTGGAAGTGAGTCCAAAGACATTCAAGAAGAAACCAAACTTGCAAGGCTGAAGACAATAGAACTGGTATTATAAATAGTATTGGATATTTAAGAGCAATTTAAACATTGTTTACTTTGACATGGTGATTTCTCAGCCCTATGATAAAACTGGAATATTTAACTTAGAATATCTGAGGATCTTAAGAACACAGAAAAGTGTTAACATGTCTAATTGTATTCTTTAATTTTCTGGGAGAAAAATGACCTCACTAATCTTTCTGTAGAGTTTTTTTCTCCTGTGCTTACTTCTTTCTTCTTCACATCATTCATTCTCAAGATAGCTTCATGGAGACACACTTCAAATGGATAATGCTGTAACAACAAAATATTTCACACTCTATCTCTACTGTGTCCTCTTTCTAAGAATAAGTTCAGAGGACTGGGCATAAGTAAGCACACATACAAACAACAATAAAAACATATACATTATTTTTTCTAGGTTTTTTTTTTTTGGCTTTTATTTTTTTTTTAATTTAAAGGTCAGTTTGCCTGTTTGAAGGCTATCTTACTATTAATTTCACACAGATTTTTGAAAAAGTAAGATAAAGATAATTATACTTGAAAGAAACTCCAGTTCATTTGGGATTATTATAATCAGTTCATGTGTATCTTTCAAATAATAAAGAAATGAGCTTAATTGTGAAGCAAGAATCATAATGATGTATCTTTGTTAAATCCTGTTTGTATTTTCAATAATTAAGCTTGTACATTACACAATTTCAAATAATAAGCATGCATTATGTAAGTAAACTGAAGAGAGGTCAGCCTTCTAACATGAAGTCGTACAAAGCTTCTCGATTGACTAGCACCATGCCATAACAGGCATGTCACAATAAATGTTACACTGAAGGGAAGTCTGGTGTGAGATACAGCAGCAAGCAACACTGCAGTCATAGCCAACAAGATGAAGCATGAAAAAGTAAGATGTCACAGAAACTATCATTTTCAAAGAAAATGGCTTCATTTTTTTTTATTTCCAGTCTCAAATTTAAAGCACAAGACATTGAGATTCAACACAGGTACTTGGGACTGTATTCAAATTTGGGGTTGAAAGGCATGCTCCTTGGTGAAATAACCTTAATTGCTCTAGCAACTCAATCCTAGTTCCTTTTCTTTCTTCTCCCTTCAACATGCCTAAGCTTGGAATCCTTCATTCCTCTTTGTTTTTTGGATTGTTGTTGTTGCTGTTTAAAATACTGTCAGGTTATCTGCTAGTACTGCTTTTAGACTGTCCTGCTCTTCATCTCATGTATGTAAGAAACATACATAAAATACTCTTATCACTGTTTATCACCCATAAGGCTCAGTTTTATGTGCATAAGTGTGTTAGGCAAATATATAACCTTGAATATATGTTTTTATTTGCCACTTGATATTTTAGAATCCATGCTCTACATATTTGCTAATAAGTGTAGATTCCTGATAATCATTAGACAATGATTTGCACTTACCTACTTAAATTACGTTCCTCGAACGATGATTTATTTTTCAGATTAAACTTGTGTGTGTATATTTTGCTTGCATGTGTGACTATGCACACTTGCATACCTGATGTTCACAGAAGTCAGAAGTGGTTGGCAAATCCTAAGGAACTGGAATTACAACCTCCTCTCCTAGGCTTTGGTTGTCTTATTGATTCAACCAGCACAACTATAGACTATAAATGAAGAGGTAAATAATTGTCTATTCTTTTTACTATTAGCAATTTTCTTGTAGTCTACCAGAAGTAAAATTGAAGTTTGGCATGTGTTTAGGCATGTCAAATAATAATGTTCTTCATTCTCCAACATCATCTTAGGCTTTCTAAGTAAAAAAAAAACAAACAAAACCAAACTAGTTTAAAGTAGTGAAAACTACTTAAACAACTTTTTTTTTTTAAGTCAGCAAATCTGTGTGTGCCCCACAAATTAGGTAACGTTGGAAATAGGTTGAGAAATATTCACTTTCACTTATGCTTGGCTTTGGATAACCAATTAGGAAGACCATTCCTGGGGAAAACTATATCTCCTGCTTGTAGTATTCCATAGTTTCCTGTAGTTATTTGTTGAGGTTGTGTTTAGACATTCACATGTTTAAGAAATCATGGGGGAGGATTTTCTGTTGTTTCTAAGAGATGAAATATCACAGCAGCTGTCCTGGTTATCTGGTTCTTACCATCGTTTGCTCTCTATCTCCAGATGTCCCATGAACCAAAGGTGCTACAATTGTGGTGTAGTAGTGTGGCTATATCAACTGGGACTCTGTATCACATAATCATTTGCTCTCAGAATTTTGACTAAATGTGATTTTCTGTAATGATCCACTTCTTTTGCAAAAAAAGTGTCTTTGTTGAGGACTGAGAGCTACACTAATCATTGAATACAAAGATATTTAGGATGCAGTTATAAATTGTGGCATTTTAATAAATTGGCAGTAATATGTTCCATTCTTAGATCCATGACCTTCTCAGCCCCTGGTATGGTATCTTTCCATTGCCAGGTATTATTTCCTTCTTGTTGAGCAGGCCCTAAGTTCAACTACAAAGATTTGATTACCACCAAGATACAAATGCCACTATTGTACCCTTAGAGATAGCATGCCACGCTATTAATCATTGTGAATTACAGACATTGCATCTGAGTAGGAATATTGTTGAATTCCTTCTTTGTAAGAATGCATACCTATAGTAGGAATGGCATTGCCAACTAAGCATAAATGTTGGTGGCCACACAGCCATAAAGGCATCTCCTGCATGAGGACCTAATTGAGTACTGCATGAAAGACCAACGATTGCTTTCTGCAGACTGACAACATCAACCAATAAGTAACAGTGGTTTAGAAGAGATGATTTCTTGGGACCTAAGGTGTGTGGGTGGAGGGTATTAAAGGAGTTTGCAGCACCACAGAAAAGCTTTCTGTGATGTTCCTCACCTGCTCCTGGAGTCAGTGTCATTGATTCTGTGTCACACCACCTCCAACCTCCAGGGACACCTCATTTCCAACCCCCAAGGGCAAGCAGGGTTGGACATTTTTTGGACCAGGGCACAAGCAATATATACTAACTTCCGTTCCTATGTTATCTATTCTTTTAAAACTAGGGTTTAGGCTCAGAGCCAGATCTTATTCTCTAGGTTTTATATTCCAAGTGTGTGGTATCTTCAGCACTGGACAAAGTAGAAGACACAGAAAATAACTACATGCAAAATGGCATTGTTGGGCATCAATGGGAAGAGAGCCCCTTGGTCTTGTGAACGCTCAATGGCTGAGTGTAGGGGAATACTAGAGTGGGGAGTTGGGAGTGGGTGAGTAGGTAGGAGAACACCTTCATCAAAACAGGGGGAGCAGGATGGGATAGAGAGATTCTGGGTGGGGAACCAGGAAAGGGGATAATATTTGAAAAACAAATAAAGAAAGTATTAAATAAAAAGATGTAGTCAAATAAAGAAAAGATGGCACAAACATACACTTGAGAAAAGACAGAATATGAAATAAATAGTGCTTAGAAAACTGGATCTCTAAATATAGAAGATATAAGTAGATCTGCAACTTTGTATAAAAACTAACTTCAAATGGATCAATGAATGAAAAATAAAACCTGAAATTGCTCTAGGCAGGACCTTACATGCTAGAGTTGCAGGAAAGGACTTTCTTGATAAGATACTGTTTGACCTGGAATTGGGACCAAAAATTGAATAACAGAATCTGGCAAAACCTACGAGTAGGTTCTCCATAGCTAGTGAGACAAGGAATTGAGTAAAGAAAAATCTTATAAAATGGGGAAGCATTTTTTCAAGTCTACTTGTGACAGAGGATCAAAAATATATGAATACCTCCAAGCCAACATATGGAAAACAAATGGCCTGTTCAAAACTGTGCTTATGGTCTGAGTGGACAGTTCTCCAAAGAAACAAAAATGACTCAGAAATCTCTCAATAATTTTCCATCTTCCCTAGCAGTTAGGAAACTTTGAGAATTCACTGTACCCCTGTCAGAATGGTGAAGAGAAACGAAACAACTGACAACAAATGCAAGTGAGGTGAGAGCAAAGTAACCCTCTTTTACTATGGGTGAGGTTGCAAACTGGTGCAGCCTCGATGCAACTCCATGTGGAGAATTCTCAAAAATTTTAAAGCATAAGGACTTAACATCCTGCTCCAGAGATGTCCAAGCATGCTTATTGCTGCTCTTGTCACAATAGTTAAGAAATGGAAGCAACCTATATATCCTTCAACTGATAATGGATAATGAAAATGAGATACACACACACACACACACACACACACATACACACATGAAAATCATGACATATGAAGGTTAATTGGTGAATGTAGAACATATTACATTGAGTAAATTAACCAAGATCCAACAAGAAAAGAAAATGTCTAATTTTCTCTTAAATCTCACAAATATATAATCAAAAGTAATGCCAGAAGTCAGAGAATTATAAAGATACTATTGAGGTTGCACAAAACCATGTGATAGAAGGATAAAGGTTATTTGGGTAGAGGAAATGTGTAAAACCAGTGAGTCTTAATTAGAATGGGGGTAGGAAATCTATACAGAAATAGGGAGAAGAAGGATGAAGGTAAAGTGACACTAAGGAGATTGGGAAAAACATAAATTCTATTATTGTCACTTACCTGAAAACCTATAGAGTATGTATAAGTCTGTATGCATATATAGTTCAAATTACTCACAAAAATCGTGATATTTTTCTTTTGGTCAAATTGTACTAAATGTAAATATTATGACAGAACTGATGAAATATATTACGATATAAATTCTTCATAAGATTCAAAGAGAGACAATAGTTCATTTATGTAAAGTAATTCCAATATAGGATACTGAAATGAATTCCAATTGGCAATATTGTTAATATATAAATCAGGGTGCAGAGGGATACATGTATAACACACAGGACATATAAACATGATATACAGAAAGGCCAGCAGAGGAGAGGGGGGAATTTAAACTACTATGGGATGTAGGGAGAATGCCTGGGGAAATGCATGTCATTAATTGTTATTCATATTTTTGTAGTACTTATTTTACGGGAATTTTTCATTTTTAATTTTTAAAAAGTTAGCCTGAATATTATGTTGCCCTTTTATATCGAAGGCAATAGATTCTACACAGGTGTTTCTACAGAGCTATACAGAGTGAGGACTAAGTGAAGACCGACATAACTTCCAGTAAAAAGAAAATGAAAGAACTATTGGTATTTACTCATAGACTATTTTCATTATTTAAAAATTTGAGACTTAACAATTTTACTATTTTTAGGAAACAAATAATATGTTATATTCGATGTATGATGTATATTTACTTCTGTGTACTCAAGAATAGTATTACCCACTAACAACTTTCTGAAAATTACTTTTTTGAGTAAATTATATTTCCAGTTTACTTTTAGTCCTGAAGAACAATAGAGTACATAATGTTACTGTGTTAATTTTATGGATAATATGAATAATTGAAATTTATCAAACAATAGCGAATTCCATATTATTCCATGTCCAAACACAGTAAACAATGAGTTGACCCAATTTAGGTTTTTGTCTTTTGTGTCCAATGCCTGCCAGTGTTTTGAAATAGCAAATTTTAATAAGGTCAGATGCAATGCTGTATCACAACATTCAGCTAACTGATAGGGCATTTTAAACATAGCCTAGTTTAATATCACTTAGCCCAGCATCCAATATTCCACAAAGGCTGTGCCAGGGAAGTTTCTCATTCAGGATGTTTTTACCAGATGGTGTTCATCCGGCCATATGTTACAAAGCTGAAATGAGCTTAATGATACCCTGCCTGCTACTTCACTCAGTAGTGAAAATGACTGCGAATTAATAAATCCTAAGAATAAATGAGAGAAATTGATAAGAAATAATTATACACATGCAATTGACAGATAAGATAAACTTTGTTTCTGCTATGCTTCTTATAAGAGAATTACATCTTAAAACTCAAACTCAGTCATATAGACTCTATTTTATACTTTACTAAATGGTATTTTATGTTAATTTTAAAAGTAGTCTATGCCTCAAATTCTATGTGTGGAAAATAAAAAAAATACATACTTACTTTAAAAATGTTGTAATGACTTCAAATTTGAAATATTGCTGAGTTTTCTTTAGAAAGCACGTTAGCCTCTAAAATAACTACTTTTCCTCCTAAAGGTATATTTGTCTTTTTTCTGTTTCTTTTTTCTTCTTTCTTTTTTTCTTTCCTTCATTATTTCTTCTCTTTCCATATCTAATGAAACACATAGTTTTTTCCTATACTTTACTGTTCTACAGAAGCTATTGTTTCTGTTCACAGATATTTACATACATTTTTAATAGAGTAAAACAATTTTAGGTATTTAATTGTTTGTTCAAAAATGGAAAATAGTAAAGAATATAGTTTATTATCTCAACGTTGTGTGTGTGCCTGTTTGCGTTTAGACTAAAGAGTCCAGATCATTCAAAGAGTGATACAACAATTATGTTCTATTGTGCTTTATACCTATACATTCTTAAAACAGCATCCTCTTTTTACCTAATGACAGATATTTTTGCATTTGTCTATCTTGAGCAATGATATATCCATATGTTGTGTAACTGTTTCCTCTGAAGCATCCATCTGGCCAGGAAGTATTTTAAGCAGAAAGGGAAACAACTCACGAGAGCTTCAGGAAGTCTCTGAAACGGAAGAGATTGACTAGGCTCCCTCCATGAAAAAGTGGGCAATATAAGCTGAGAATTCTCCCATAAGAAAGATGAATTTCAAAGAAGCCTAAGACAAGACAAGCTGCAAAGATGACTGAGACTGGACCAGATGCCTGGAAATGAAAGAAATCAGCTGAGCTATCTGGGAGAGGTTTAGCCTAATGGGCAAGCAGACTGGGCATGGCCAGCGGACAGGACATGGCTGTGGCTATCTGAGAGAAGAGAATTGAAGGGAGTAAAGAAGAAGGAACACACACAGTGAGAATAACAGGGTTATAGGAAGAATAAGCAGCTAGAGGGAGGGAAATCCTTGAACTGGAGGGATTTTAGGGGAAGGGACCAGGCAAGAATGGCTAATACGGACTTTACAATGTTTAATGGCTACTTGTGATACAACCATGTACATTGATATGCTGACAGTCACCACAGGTAGCATGTGTCCTTTCTGATAGAGGTAAGGGGAATGGACCCTTTTGGTAGATGGGAAACAGCTTCACAAGTTCCTATAGAGCAATGGCCTTTATCTAACTGCCAGAAATCTTCCTAGAATCCAGGCTGAACTCACTTTGGATATTTGGACTGCCTTTTGGAGTTTGGGGAATTGAAGTTTCCTTTTCCCCGACAGGAGTTAAACCCTCTAAACTGTTGAGGTGTCTCTAGGCTGTGCAGTGTTCTGCAGGCTCTTAGCTTTGTGAACTGTCATGAATCCTGGTATGGGCTTTGTGATGCAGCTGTCTGTGAAACAGTTATGCTCCTGTATGTATCTCCTCACCCATATTTCTGTAAGTAATCCCAATAAAACTTTTAAGTTTTGGCTGTATCTGTACATGTTCTGTTGTTGGATCTATATCTAAGGTGAGTAGACTTGTGTGTTCCATTTCCCTGGGATAAATTTTATTAAACAACTCGACTCCATACTTTTCGGTGGGGGGATCTTTTAACCACTATTGACAACATATGAATATGAATCTATCTATCTATCTATCTATCTCTATATATACTTTCACTTTATATAGGTTGCATGTTATCCTGTTTTATTATAAGTCCGTATTTCCAGAAATATTCTACTCCTGTTAAATGCTTTGCTCTTTTAATTTATCTTTCACTAAGTGATAAGTCTATGGTTAGCAAGTAAATTAGAATATTGAAAACAAGCCAGGCAGTGGTGGTGCACACCTTTAATCCCAGCATGTGGGAGGCAGAGGCAGGCGAATTTCGGAATTCAAGGCCAGCCTGGTCTACAGAGTGAGTTCCAGGACAGCCAGGGCTATACAGAGAAACCCTGTTTCAAAAAAAAAAAAAAAAAAAAAAAAGAATGTTGAAAACATTCATTTTGATAATATGAAATGTTCCTTAAAACATTAAAATGTTCCTCAAAATCCTGACGATATAGTCTCAATAGCAAGAATAAATTGCAAGAATGAAACATTATCATCAAAATTGTACCTCTGACTTTACACAGGCGCAAAATCAATCCTCTAAACTAATATTTAGTTCCTGCTTCTTTTCAGTAACAATACGTGTTTCCATTTTGTTATTTGTATATGTTATTCTGTTTATTTACATTTTAAATGCCATCCCCCTTCCCAGTTTCCACTCCACAAACCCCCTATCACACCCCTCATTCCCCCTGCCTCTTTGAGGGTGCTCCCAACACACCCACGCACTCCTACTCAGTGCCATAGCATTCCTCTACCCTGGGACCCTCCACTGGAACAAGGGGATCCCCTACCAGTGATGCCTTATAAGGCAACCCTCTGCTACCTATGCGACTGGAACCATGTGTCCCCCCATGTGTATCCCTTGGTTGCTGGTTTAGTCCCTGAGATCTCTGTAGGGTCTGGTTGGTTGATATTGTTGTTCTTCCTATGGGGTTGCAAACACGTTCAACTCCTTCAGTCCTTGCCCTAACTTCTCCATATGTGTTTCTTCCTTGCTTACCAATGGCTTGGGAACAATGCACTCTAGTATTCCAGGATGATGCAGTGTATCTTCAATCTACCATCTCGGGGTCCTACAGAGTAGTTCTCCTAATTGTGATATAATCATCCTTATCTTCAACATTATGCCGACTACTTCTTCATTTTAAAATAATCTCCACTAAAAACTGAAAGCATTGGTGTTATCTTAATCAAATAATGAGACATTCTTTTAAGGAAACCTTTGGTTGCTCTCATCTTATTCTTATAAATGTGCTAATTTATAGTGTGTTTATTTATATGTACTTTTACTTTCTTTAGTCTCTAGATTTTATATGTGATGACTACAGATGCCTTTTGAGTTTTGAAATGTAAATTTCAGCCCTAGCTCGTGTCTCTCTAGTCATTCTACTTGATTCTGCCTCTATGTCTTTCTCTATATGTTAAAGGGCTTTTTTTCACCCTCTCCCCTTGGTGGAAAAAATATACATTGAAGATTTTTATCATATTTTAATATGTAGAGTTCTTACTGCATTTCTTAGTTCCTGCACCTTCTATTTCCCATATTATTATTAACTTTTTCTTTGACTTACATTGTGTTATAACTTAAAAGGTATCAAGTCATCATTGTCTAGAATTTCTATAGCCTGATACATTCTCATGAATGAAACACATATACATACCACACAGACACACACACACACACACACACACACACACACACACTGCTTAATTGTATGGCAGGTTCCTTCTTGTTCCTTATTTGACTAGTTAATGCTGAAATTCTACTAAAATAACTTATCCTTTCATTCCTCTCATGTTGACCAACTTCCTGGATTACTCCTACTAGGAATGTATTTAATACTTTTATATCCATAATATATTTCTGTTTTCTCAAATATTGTTTTGTCAATATGACAAGTTTTACAGATTTGAAATTATTATTTATCATTTGCTTCATGTTTAAAATAAACTGTACTGTACAAGTCCTTACAACACTGACATATTCTATATTGCTGATGTTATGTGGTAGCCCCTCTTCTACTCTGGTCCTGAAACCTGATTCTTTCAGCCATGGCAGTACTTGCCTAACCTGTAATTTCAAAATGGTGGAGATGGAGTCAAGAGGAAAAGGAATTTAGTTATCCTGTGCTACATAGTGAGATTGACTTCTACTGCTAGAACCATGAAACTCTATGTCAAACACCAAATATATAAATAAATCAAAACAAACAAAATTAGCAAACACAGAAATTTGGTTAACATCTGAGAATCTTTGTTGTTATAAAATTTCTCAAGCTTTTCCTTATTTTGTGAAGAAATAATCCATTAATAGAAAATAGACCTAAGCAGGCAATGCTACTGAATTCTTCCCACTACCTCTGACAACAAGAGAAGAGACATTTTACAATTGCCACTGATTTTATTTTAGTTTATTTTATTTGGCAACCTATGGATTCATGGATAATATCATATCAATGAGTGTTGTGGGAACAAATAAGTGAGTTATGACTGGATTTAAGGTTCATTCTACAAGAATAAATACATGCCTGGTACTACAAATCTCACTAAGAACCAATGTTTGGGGAGCTCATAGACTCCGGATATGAACCTACTAAATTACCAAATGACATATAATATCAAACTTTCTTCTAAATCCAGATCTCTCTACCCACTATATAGTGTGGGTCTCACCACTCATCAGACAGGCTTCTTTGTGTAGTGGAGAGTGGTTAATGCTAAAATACACAGCAGTTAAAACTCAGATACCAAGTTAAATGTGGCATGCTCATCCCCAAATTGAATATTTATAGCATACCCTAAAGGCTTAGGGACAATTTTGGGAGATAAGACAGGAATGAATGGTTTCCCTTATGGCAGTCATATTTTTAAATTTTTATTTTATTTAATATCAATTCTAGCAGAGAGCTTTCAAATTGATGTTTTGATCCAGCATTAGGGACTGCCTGTAATCGGTCATTCTTCAAGAGTTATTTTAAACAAGATACACGCTTTCACATTCTAGTTTGTAAAGCCTGTCTTACATGCATAAAACTTAAAAGTATAAATATAATTTATAGATACCTAGGATGGTTAATTTTGTCAAATTGACACAATGCTACAATCACATGAGAGGAGAATAAATGCAGAATTGCCTTATCAAATCATTCTGTGAACCTGTATATAAAGTTTGTTGTTGTTTTTTTGTTTGTTTGTTTGTTTAAATTTGAGTCAGTTAGGTGGAAAGACCCACCTTGACTTAGTGACACCATTTCACGGGTTTTGTCTGGGATGGAATGGAAAGTACCCAGTTAGCTGAGCCTTCTGATGCTTGTTTGCATTCATCTTTTCTTTCCATTTGTTTGTGAATGGGACTCACTATTTCAAGTTCCTACCATCTTTACTTTCCAACAAGGTTGCAGCTGTTAAATAGACAAAACCCTTTCTCTTCTATGTAGATTATGTTAGGGCATTTGATCAGAGCTCTCTGAGTGCAAACTAAAGGGAAAATGATACATTTTTTTTAATTTTTAATGTCACTTTGAGTTCTTACCATTCTGTGTCTGATACAAAATGTTGCAAAAATAAACATTAATAACCAGTAAGAGCACACTATTTTATTCTAACCCATTTATATTGCTCATATTTCCCCAATCATGCTTTTCTTTCCTCAGATTTTTCATCACTCTGGGTGGTTTCAACAAGTTCCTTATTTGTTTGAACAGCTTGTACATTGTTTGATAGCAGATTTTTGCTTTCTTAATATCTTCTTGAGAGCAGATTCTTCTCTTTGTCATGTTCCATTGTTCTATTCCAGCTGGGATACTTTACAGCTTTGAGTTGTCCAAGGTTGTGACATTGAAAATGTGAAAAAAATTCTGCTTTCTTCCAACTCTACTAGACAACAGGAGTTCAGTCTGTTGTGTCAGAAACTAGGGGATTCCTCCTTGTCCCTGTAGACCTCACTTTCATTCAGAAAAACAGCTTAGAAGTAGAGCTCTGCTGTGTGCCAAGAATTATGTTCACTGTTGTTGGAGTAGCTACTGTGGCTTTTCTGCTACTGTTTAGACAAAACTGTGTCTAGTGTTGATGTTTACCTAACTCAGTACACTTCGTGACTTCTATATAGTGTTCAAAATGTAAATTACCAATCCCATTTCAAGGATTATGAGGTAAAATTTGTCACAAAATTAATGATGTACATATTTATATTTATAATTTCAATTGAACAAATAAAAAAATAGAAATTAACAAGCTTCCACAATATGTAAGGTTAATATAATCATATTAAGAACATACAATGGGCTTCATTGAGGTTGCTCTCAGTGCAAACACACTCATACACACACATACATAGAAACACACATACACACACACAATTATATGTTTGTTCATATATATGTATATATATATAAATGATATATATGATATAGCATGCATATATATATATATATATATATATATATATATATATATATATATGATAGAACATGTTGAATAGGAAAACTTAAAATGCCAGTCATACCAAACATATAGATGATATTGCTGTGTTCCTTATTCGTAATGAGAATGCTAAATTATCCTGTTATAGGCATCAAAGTGACCATATGATCAGTAATTGTTGAAATATTCAGTCTTTATGCATATTTGTATTAATGTGAGAAGAATATAGTTCCTGATGCAATGGAGAAAGTATTTGGATACTTCAGTACATCATTCCACATCGTTGTTCTTTGAAAGAGCCATTTATCCATTAATTACATTAGTAAGGATAGCATAATGAAAGGGCAGGAAGATTCTCTATATACTACAAGAATCTGTAGACCTTGATATTATTTAGGGGAGGAACAAAAAAAAATAGGATGACAAAAAAATGAGTAAAAAGCTTGTTTGTGGAATATTTTGTTTAGGATGATTAAGTTACCTATATAAGACCAGTTAGAGGAAGGAGAGGGTGCCGACTTTATCTAAGGATGTGTATCCGAGACAAATGTCACTGCAAAACTTTGGAATATTTTTTTCTTCCTTGCTTAATTTCATATCAACATGAACAGATCACCCAACATAGTGTTTTCCATCTTGACACTTTTGTATGGTATATAAGTTCCTTTGATCGTGACTGCTGTATACCACAGCAACACTGTCTTATGAGGGCTAAAAGAAATGTGTGTGATGTCAGTGCAGATGAATGAAGAGCTGCTGAAGTTATTGGGACACCATGTGTGTGCAGTTTGCCTGAGTCATTTTCTGACCTCTCTAGGGAGGTTATCACTTTATATTTAATGAGGTGTTGAAGAATTTGTTATCAATAATTGCTTTATGAAGTTTGTGGAGAATAAACAATACAAAATGTGCTTTTATGACATAACACAATTTTATTATTATATTAATAGGACACATTTACAGAAAATTTAAATGTGATGGGAATAATTTCATGGTCTTTACAGATGTCCTCCTATGGCCATCTTATGAGGTGATAGTACAAGCGAATGGGACTGGCCTAGTATGTTTTATTGTGCCTAGAAGTCTAACTTGTAGGCATAGGTTTGTGGGTGTGCAGCTTTCTAAGACATTAAGAGGTAATCATAATTTGTGAGAGGCACAGTTGTATGGGTAGAAGTAGAGAAATGATAAGTGGGATTTGACAGCACATAACAACTAAACATTTGAAACTAAATCTGCTTATATTGGCTTTATCTCCAGATACTATCAGATATTGTAATTCGCCTAGGACATATATCAGTATAAATTGACTTCTCTGAATCAAAGAACAAATGTGTAGATAAAGATATTTCAGGATGCTTCTTTCAATATATTCACTTGTATTTTGTGATGTCTTGTCATAGAAATACTGAGAGATAACTTAATAGAATATTTTAATAAGCAGAATATCACAGGAAATAATATGGTGTATACAGTAAGGATTAAGAGAAAAAATATAACAAATTTTGAAGAGAGAGAGTAATAAGGTAATAAATGAAATAATGAAGTTTTCAAATACAGGTTTAATAATGATAGTTATTAAAATTATATAGCCTATTAGAAGCATGAATGTGAATAAAATAAAAACCCACAGCACACACATATTTTTCATGGCATGTGGAAAAGTAGGCATTTTATGGAGATTAGAAGGGTTGAGAATATGACACAACTAAAACAAGTAGGAGCTATAGGATATTGAAAAAAGCTCAAGTAACTCCCAATTCATGCTCATGCATGCAAATGTATTTAGCTCAGTAGGTCATACTCAAAGAAGACATTAAAATGAAGAGGAGGATTGTTGAGAAGGTTTTCATTGGGAAGATGAAGGAGTAGGAGGGAGAATGAGGTGCGTCTGGGGACCTATAAAAATGAAGGACTTTAATTTTATACATGTATCATACTGGCAAATAGTTAAATATTGGGGAAAAGAGCACAAAGGGTATGTTCTCAATTTCAGCAACTGCTATGACTTGACTTTTAACAATATATTTTTGAATAAACTATGAATTGATATCTATTGTGCGTTTGTTAGTTTTCTGTTTATATGATAAACTACAAAGAAAACAACAACCTCTAAAACATATACTTTTGTTTTATTGTAATAAAATTTGTTATTTATTACTATGGTGATTATATAACTTGATTCTATCTAATTTGTTTGCCTTATAATTTATTTCACATTCTTTTCTCCAAATGACTTTAAAACATATATATATATATATATATATATATATATATATATAATTTTAGTACTTGGAAATGTAGAAATGTAGATTATCTTTTTATGAAAGAATTAGTATGAATATAGAATTTTAATATGTACATTTGTGAAAATAGGTTTACTTGGTATTAATTTTCATTAAATTGAATTAATGAAATGTTATTAAAATATTTATATTTTATTAAAATTTTTCATATGTTCTGAATATATGACCTTTTACATTTTCGGTTGTGAATGTAGCCATTTAAAAGTGGCTTAGTCATCCCTCCAGTCCTTTCTGACCTTTTTATATCCCAAAAATACAGTAGTGAGAATGAAAGTGAGGACAAAGTTTCAGTCAGTTGCAGTTCTTGGTGGTCATTGAGGGACTCTATCAGTGCTTCCCTGGATATCAACTTATTGGCAATGGGTCTGAGAAGCTGACTTCCTCTGAATCTAGAGAAGAACCAAACAAAATATTTATGTATATTTCACTCTATTAAAATATTATTATAGTAAAGGTTTTGAAATTAAAGAATTTCCAGTCAGCAGCAAAATGAAACTATAACTAGGCAAACTCTGGGAAAAACTCTTATGGTGACCACAGCTACCAGAGTCAAATGAACCCCAGTAGAACATCTCAGGACATTTACTGTGCTCGGGATTGTAATCTAACCTGGAGAGGAGTCGGGAGTCTCAGAGGTCTCTTTAAATGATGATTCACACACTCTTCATCACAGGAGCCCACTTGCCTAACAAAAACATGTTTAAATGTTACCTATGTAAATGTCCTTGTATTATGTAACATGAGAAATAAAATGAACCTCTATAGTGTAGAATATGCTAATATTTTAATTTTTATTTTTCATATTTCTTTCTTCTTTTTATTGGATATTTTCTTTATTTGCATTTCAAATGTTATTCCTTTTCCAGGTTCCCCCCCATTGGAAATACCCTATCCCATCCTCTCTCCCCCTGTTTCTATAAGAGTGTTCCTCCACTCACTCATCCACTCCCTCCTCCCTGCCTTGGCATTCCCCTATACTGGGGATTCAAGCTTTCCTAGGACCAGGGGCCTCTCCTCCCATTGATGTCCTTCAAGGCCATCTTCTACTACATATGAGACTGGAGCCCTGAGTCCCTCCATGTGTACTCCTTGGTTGGTTACTCCTTAGTCTCTGGGAGCTCTAGGGAGTCTGGTTGGTTGATATTGTTGTTCTTATGGGGTTGTAAACACCTTCAGCTTCTTCAGTCCTTTCTCTAACTCCTCCATTGGGGATGCAGTGCTCAGTCCAATGTTTGGCTGCAAACGTCCACCAATATTTTAAGTACAACCAAGGCAAGCCACTATATTTCTCTTGCTGAGTAGATTCTTTTACATGCTTAACATGTGTTGCATATCAATTTCAATATATATATATATATATATATATATATATATATATGTGTGTGTGTGTATGTGTGTGTGTGTACATATGTTTATATGAACATATATCAGATATAAATATGAGCATAAAATGTATGGTTCTGAGAGCATGTGTACTTTGAGTATTGTATATGAGTATGCATATGTAGAATACATATTTTGTTTCCATATTCTTTTAAAATATATTTTAATAGTCATGTTGAATAATATTTAGTTTCTTATGGTACAATCACATAAATGTTTCTCAGTTATTATATGAACACTATTTTCTTTGAGTTAATTATAATTTTCTGTTCCTTTTTCTTCAAATTCTGTTGCTATAGTTGTTCCCTGCTTGCTTCTGACTGAGTTTCTGAATTGTTTCCCTTATAATAATAAACTATTAATTCTTGTCAATAAAATGCTAGCCTTATTTCTCCTGTTTCCTGCTATAATAATGTTTATATCATCTATATTATGTGAAATATTTAAAACATATTTTAGTTTGCTATGAAGTGCTTCCAACAGATGTCACGTTAACTACAATTGCTAATAGTTTGGCAATTTTAGTTAGTTTCATGGAAATGTAAAACTAGAAAGACTACACATTTTTCTGGTTAAGTTAGTAGCTTTTTATTAAAGCATCCATTACAGAATCTTCCTCAGATGAATATACTATTTATTTGTACATATTCTCTTAATCAAGTGTTTATTGTTGGTGCCCTTTATATCTATATAGGAAAAAACTGTACAATTTTAGAAGGCAAAATGCTACCATGGAGCAGAAGAAAAAAATCTATAATTCATATTAATCACTATGTGATCACATCAATATAGTTTTCCAAGACAATATGTTTGAATTTTCCATTGTAAACTAATTATGAAAGTTGAAAAAATATTTTATTTCATTCATCTTTTAATAAAATTTACATGCAAATATAAAACTGTTCATCAAAATTTTAAGCCATATATATATATATATATATTCATATAGAATTAAGAAATTATCAGATTTTTAAGTTTTAATAGTAGAATTATAATTTAGTGAAATATATTAAATTCAGAGTCTGTGTTTATACTTTTAGCATAGACTTTTCATCAACCATAACACCAAATACCCCTTACATAATGATTAATATTGTTCAGTTTATAGGAGCTCGAATCACTTCGGAAATAAGCATCTGGTCAAGCCTGTGAAAGGTTCCATGGATGAGGTGAACTGAGGTGGGAAGATTCATCTTAAGTAGGACTCATAGCAGCCCATTTGCTTAGGTTTTCTGCTTGCTTACTGGGTGTTGATACACTGTGACCAATCTACTCCTAAGTCTTTTTCTGACTTAATGTTTTCCCCCATTATAGAAAGAACTCCTAAGCCATGAGGGAAAGAAAGACTCCTGCCTTCATTTGTCTTGTCCTATGACATCAATAGGAGAAGTAACTCACATATACTCATACTCATATGAATATTAATCTTCTGTTCAAAACCCTGTACTAGTTGAAAGCTTTTCTTTTTAATTTGTTGTGAGGTAAAAGTGTACCCCCATCGCCTAAACACTTGTATTGAAACTCTATTCCCCAATATAATAATGCTAGGATGTGGTCCTTTAGGAAGTTATTAAGTTTATGAGGTCATAAAAGTACACCCTTCATCTGCGCAATTAGTGGTCTTAGGAAAACTCCCCAATGTCCTTTCTTATCTTTCTCCTCTACAATATAAAAATACAAAGAGAAGGTAGAAATCTGCATCTGATCAAAAGGCTCCCAATCAATGAATCAAGCTCTTATTCTCATCTCAGACTTCCAGATCCCAAGACTGTAAGAAATAAGAACACACATGGAAGGACCCATGGTGCTGGCCAAATATGTGGCAGAGGAGGGCCTTGTTGGCTATCAGTGGGAGGAAAGGCCCTTGGGTCTGAGAGTGTTAGATGCCCCAGTATAGGAGAATGCCAGTGAGGGAAGACAGGTGTGGGTGGGTGGATGGGGGAATACTCTCATAGAGGCCGGGGGAGGGGGGATGCGAAAAGGGGTTTCCAAAGGGGAGACCTGGAAAGGGGAAAAAAATTGAAATGTAAATAAAGTATCAAAAATTAAAAAAATAAAAATAAAAATTAAATAAAAAATAAAGAAATGGTGTGGTCAACCAACTAATAAGTAGCTTGTTATGGCAGCCTGAAATAAGAAAACTATAAAGAAACCTACAGGAAAATAACCTTTTTTCACACTGACAGCTTTCTGTTTCTGTTATGAATACCTGCAAACAGGTAAAGAAAAAAAATGTTCATTTTGCTTAGAGTTTACCAAGTTTTGGTGTACAGCTGACTTTATTTCTATTTGACTTTTACAAGCAAACATACAATAATGGAGAATTCCTTGGGGAGCAAAACATTCGTATTATCTTTGTGAATCAAAGAAAATGAAAAGAAGGCAGAAGCCTGATTCTATTTTAAAGACACCCCTTTCTACAGCTTTTAAAAAATCCCACAGCACATAGTAGGATTCTTAAACATAGAGCTCAGCTTTGAATATCCTGCCCTTTAATGGACATTACTAATGCAAAGAGTGGCACTCTGTGTGTTTAGTTTTTTAAAATGTTCTTTATTTTCTACTTGTACTATGTCTAACTTCCTGCCATATAACTTTTGAAGAAATTATGAAGAACTTAAATGATGTTAAGCTAGAATAGCTTAGAGCTTAATGATGATTAATAAAATTTCCAGTGTGGTTTATCTGTTTTGGAGATGTTGGCAAATGGGCATCCTTAGACCCACAATATGATAGATATTTTCTAATGCTTTTGGTTACCCTTAAGAATTTAAGGCTAAGAACTTATGGTCAATGACAACATATACTTGAATCACAGAACAGAAAAAACTTAAGCTGGCACCCATGTGGAAGCTTTTTCTTCTGTAACTATCATTTATTATACAGGAAGCCCCTTTACCAGTGGAGAAAAATAATCACCAATCTAGCACAGCCATGAATCTTGCATACTCCAACAATAAGCAACATGGTGAGACATCCCTACTGCCACAGCAGGGGCATGGATAACAGCCAGAGTAACCTTTAATGTCCTGGGGCCTTGTGGTTTTACTACAACCTTATAAATGCCAATCACCAGAGAGTATATGGAGAACACAAATTGGATCTGACTTTTTAATGAAGACTGAGACTGAGAACACAGTTGTATGGTATGGGGAGATGGGGTGAATCTGAAAGGGACTGAAGTAAGGGTTCATATCATCAATGCATCTGAAGGAATTCTCAGAGGACGAATGACAATAAGAAGTAAATATGATGTTTTCCATCTCCTGCTCTTTGGGTGATCATTTAACTTGTTAAGTGTATGTGGCAGAAGGAATGATCTACTTATTAAGATCACCATGCTTTTCCATTTTTCTTCTCTTTCATGAACATCTGTGTACCCACATGAGCAGAATTGAGAAATCTCCATACAAAACAAAACAAAAACAAAAAACACTTGCAAAAGAGCTCTGTAATGTGATTTATTTTGTATCCCTGGCCCTTCAAAGGATACTCAGTTGCTAGTCAATTGTCCCTTTAAGAATTGTTAGCTGTAGGAAGAACAATGTCAGCTGGCCGGACCGCACAGTGCTCCACCAATGAAGAACTATACAGGGAGGGATACACGACTCCAGATAAATATGTAGCAAAGGATGGCCTTATCTGACATCATTGGAAGGGGGAGACCCTTGGTCCTGTGGAGGTTTGATGCCCCAGTGTAGGGGGATGCTGGAGTGGTGGGGCAGGAGAAGGTGGGTAGGAGAGCACCCTCATAGAGGCAAAGGGGGGGGGTGGATGTGGGATGTGGGAATGTGGAGGGGTAACCCGGAAGTGGGTTATCATTTGAGATGTAAAAGAATAGCATGATTTAAAAAAAAAAAAGAATTGTTAGCTATTAGAATTTTCTAACCTTATGCCGTTCTGTGTTAGTTACCTCATGGATTTCTGGGAACAAGATAGGCTATAAAAAAAATAAAAGAAAATAAATAAGCCAACTGAGGTTGTAAAAAGGGATTGGGCTAGGAGAGTGAGAGAAGGTTGTTGGCACAGAGTAGACAGATGACCCAGGAGAAGCTGCGCTGAACAGATAGGCTAGAACAGTAGTTAGAATTTGGAGCTGCTTGTACTGGGAAAACTGAAAGAAGGGACTGTTTAAGCAGATTATTGTGGAATGGAGAGAGAAGAGCTTGGTAGAAACCTTTGAAGGGTTTAAGCTGGAAACTTATGGAAAAGGGCTGGCAGGGAGTTAAGGGATGTGGTTCCAGATTGTACATATATACACACACACACACTTACAATGCTCTTTTTTCTGTGCTGAGAACACACTAGTGATGGATATCATAATACATGCCTCAATTATGTAATTAATAATTATACAATAAATACAACAAGTAAACAAATTTAATGGATGCATTTACATGATCCATGGTCAATTGAAGGTATTAGAGACAAATACTCACAGTCCATTTAGATAGAGTTTCACACTTTGAAGCAATATAAAAAGTAGATGATATAAAATTAACAATGGAAATTAGGTTTTGCTTTGCTATTCTCTGTTCTTCCCTAGGTCTACTTACTGTACAGAGGGGTGATCACTGTCAACAGAAATACATTTTGTGTTTCAAAACTGCTCAATATCAAGTGATAGGTAAGTTAGTTGAAAAGTTTTTTGTTTTGTTTTGTTTTGTTTTAAAAAAAAAATATATTGCTCTATGTGGTATAAACTGAGCTCTTTCTGTGTACAAGAGGGTTTTATATCCCTGGTTTGATCTAGCCACTTTTTGAAAAAGGTGAGTGTCCACAGACTTATCATATATACGTATACAGGTGTTATTATTTTCAAAATAGCATACTCTAAGAACTTGTTAGATAGCACTTGCACTGTATTAAATTTTATAAATAATCTAGAAACAATCTAAAGTAGAGGAGCCTATGCCATTGAACTATCACTGTAAAAAAATAATCTATTTTTTCCAGTTTACAAAAAGGAATGATGCATTTTGCTTAGATCTTTATTTTTTTGGAAGGAGTGGCCCACAATGAATTGACTCCATTGCTTCAGGCCTAAGGAATGTAGAGTATACACTCTAAAGGCATCAGAGTGAAGTTGCTCGTTACACAGTGGCCAAGAGCTGAACACCAGACAAAAAAAGGCTTCTTCCCACATTCCCCTTGAAGGCATCCCTTGAATAATCTGAAACCTTCTGTCCCACCTATTAATGATTTATCCTATCTTCCAATATCACCAGAACTAAAGACAAACTCTGTTTAGTCCTTTGGGGTCTATGTCAGTCCCAAACGTAGCAAGGAATAAATACATAAAATATGGAGGTATACTATGTCATTCAGACAAGAGAATATACATTCACATTGTACTTAATGAGAATGGCAGAACCAATTATACATGTATGCCAAGTGCTAGCTCACTAGAAATGTATCACACTTTATCCCACAAGCATATAAAATATTATTTGTCAATTAAAATGTTATTTGTACTAAACGTCAGACATTGTGTCAAGCCTACCACCTTGGATAGGAATCCAGTTTCTCAAATATACTGGGAGCATACTGTACTACAGAGCTGTAGCCTCAGCAAGCTTTTAAATTCTAATTGAAAAAAATAGCATTTAAATATTTATGTTGGTCTCCACGCTGATACTTTCCTCTTATTGTATATAGCTTGATAGGAAAAGGTGATTCTAAGTATAAATTATTTATTTTTAATGCACATTAGAAGAATAAGGACTAAAATTTTATAAATCAAATCTTTTCTTTGAGTGAACAGGATTCATAATCCTCACAGAAGGCTGAAAATGTTTCCTGAGTCAGACATTCTAGAAGCCATGATGCTAGGAAAATGAAAGCCAGTTGTTCTCCAATCTTGAAATGCTATCAGTTAATTATGTAAACTGAATTACTCAAGAAGTATCCAAAGGAGACTTTAATATGGTATATGTCTATTTTTCTGTTGATATTATACAGTGGTACAGGCACAGACCATGTTCCACAGGAGTAAACTGAATATGTGCCATTTGGTAGTCCTAAACTCAGATATTGTGCTCTCAGGTACCGAGAAGCAGGTAAGCCATTGATTGTTTGAGTTAGACTGTTCAGAGACTTGACAAAGAAGTATCTTTTGTGGTTCTTAAACTTGCTCTATATTTACTTGGCATTGTACTTGAGTAAGTTGTATATTATTTAGCAGTTTAATTCATTCTCAGTAAGTAGTAAATATTTAAACAGAAATTTTTATATTACTTGAGAAAAGCCAAGGACAGCAGAACCCTCAAATATTGCAGAAGCCCTTATTTGACTATTGATTAATATTTAATATCAAGTAATTCAACTGTTTCATAAATTATCATTCAAGAGACTTCCTAGGTTTAATTTTGGTTTTGTGTGCTTGTCACATTGATTAGTTTTAAAATATTCTGTTAAAAGCGTTATAATTAAGAATAATGAATCTACCCCATTTATGAATTTTGACTGCACAATGATATTTTGTCTTTCTCTAACTTTACCATCAACCATATTGTTAGCATCAGAGCCATTTTCTCGGATGCTCATCTTGAGCTCTGCTGCTATTTTCCAGATATGTGAAACTTTTAAAATGATTTATGATTTCACTCCTACGTCATGAGAATATATTATTTTTTTCCTTTATGGATTCCACTGGTCCACCTGGCTCCAGCAAAAGAAAAGTCATAATTCAATTCCAAACATCTCTTAATATATACTTTATGTCTCCTTTTAAATTTGTGATTAGAAAGTTGAAGAACAAAGCTGAAGGAAATATTTTTTTAATTTATAAATCATATAAAAGTTATTCATTTCTCCCATGTGAGATGAACAACAGTATACTGTCCATTAGTAAGCTTGCCTACTTAAATCCTTTCTCCAATTACTTCCATTTCAACAAATTTTGACATTTATGGTTTTATGTTATCTCTCAAGTACCCTATTTTCTCTTCATCAGTCTCGATTGAGCATATTGCAGCTCATTCTGTACTGAAGCCTGAACTATATTCTCATACTTGCTCTTTCATCCCCTTTCCATTTCATCATACTTGATATCAATGTCATCTCTCCTAAAAGATAGCATAGCTTACCCACTGTTCTATGCCTTCCTTATTATGAAACTGCATTGTCTCGGACCTTGTCTTCCTTCAGGGTAATCTATCTATCATATTAAGTCTTACTTTGTTATTCTTTACCTACTCTCTGTCCTACCGTTCTATTGTCTTAAGAGTTTCAAATATTCAATTGTTGTATTTGACCCGGTTTGACTGAATTATCTGTGTGGTGTGTTTCTTGAATGGCATATAATAAATGCATGGATGCTATCCGTGTTAATCTTTTTCCAAATAAAACTCCTCTGTTTTGTTTGTTTTCAATTTTAAAGCTATAGGATCTCTTGAGTTTTCTGATTAATGCAACAATTTGTCCAGTGTTTTTTGAGTGCACAGTATCTCCATGCTTCAGGAGCTTCTATGAACTTTATTAAATGAAATAGTAGAGTATAGTATCTAAAGTTTAAAATTACAGATCACAGCTCTTCCATGTCTCTTACACAAATAAATCTCTTCACTGTACTTATGAAAACTACTGAATATCTGTTGATATAAAGAAAATAATTTTTGACAAGTTTTATAGATAAACTTAATTTGTAGTGCAGAATATCTACTGCAAGAATTCAAAAAAATGCAGCTCTCTGTAATAAAACATGGAACTCTGAATTGTGCTCCTAAAAAATACTAATTGTAATTAGAAGGCAAATAAATGTAAGTTATCACGCCAGATCATTTAATATTTAATTTAAATATTTACATGAAATAAAATTATTTGAAGTAATTATTATTGTTCTCTCTTTGTTCATAATCTGTTTTGCAATTATTATATATTCCTACTTTTATGCGAATGATTCAACAGACAATCTATTTTGAGTATTTCAGTGATTAGATGGTTCATCCTGAAAGGTATCTCACTCTTAATTTGCCTCTGGTTTGTTTGGAAAATCACTAGAGTGGAATCAAATCAAGATGCTCTTTCTAAAACAGCTAAAGTTTATCTGGAGCCTTCATTAATTCTATCTTGCATGGACTTTTCATTAAAGCAGCTTGGAATTTGTCTAACATGTAGCCTTAGTGTGACTATGCATGTTGTTCAGTGTTCTGAGGGAAGAAAAATAACTACAACTTTTGCCTTTTGATATACAAGAGTAGCTTTGTATTAGTTTTATATATAAATACTAATGATATATATATATATATATATATATATATATATATATATATATATAATCACATCTTTGAATTACTATGTTTACTCATCTTTATAAAATTCCAATAGGCTATGCTTATGATGGATGTCTAAGGAAACATACTAGAACAACAAATGATCAAGAATCAATACAGCTTTTATATTTGAGTTTAAAGTAATTAAATTTTAAAAATAAAACATGATTCCTATATTGGAATCATTTTTCCTTGACTTGTCTGCCAGTAAAGCCATGTGGTTCCAGTGGGCTTTGGGCATGCAGTCTGCTTGCTTCTTACCTCATTAGTTTTCTCTCAAAATGCTCCCCACAGAATGTCTTTTATGTTCAGTCTTGTAGACTAGGGAACTGTGTGGTCAACACTTTTACCTTGATTAGTATGCAGTACTACTGTTGAGATAATTTAAATGAAAACCAGTTTACTATTAATCCTCACCTGACATAAGCAATGCTATAGAAGAAATTATTTTAAATACCCTAGAATATACCAATACTCTTGTAACAAGCTATAGTTTGGCTCCTCTATCTTAGTTTGTTGATTGCATTCTGAATATTTCAAAGCATTATTTCTGAATTCTGCAATGAGATTTCCTCATCAGCCATACCATAGCATGATATTCCCCTCTCTATGGGTTCTTTTCTCTTTGCCAAGTTCTAATTCAGCTACCATTTTGTAGTGACTTTGTTGATGGTGTCAGTATGTGGGGTAGGTTTTGGGTTAGTGGATATTCATCTAGATGAACCTGCTGCAATTAACAACACTTGTAAAAGGTTAAAAAAAAAGAAAAAATGAAAAAAAAAAAAGAAAGTCTTTGAGGACTTACTGTAGAGATGGAAAGAGAGATACATGGGAGTGAATGCCCATGTCACTGTGCTCCACAGGGAAAGGAAGCTGACAGTATAAAGATGTGTCATGTCATAGTGTTAACCTCAGCCTACAATTGCTGGTAATTAAGTCTGGTCCAAAGAAGCCATAATATTGGGGGGCAGAGACTGCAGAACATTTTTCTAGGACTCTAATTGTATCTTTGTAAATTCTATAGCAAAACTACTAGCTTTTCACCAAGTGCTTATAAATTACAAAGTTATTTATCTACAATGAATTGCTAGCATCAAAGTAGTAATTCTGGTATCTCTCTCTCTCTCTCTCTCTCTCTCTCTCTCTCTGTGTGTGTGTGTGTGTGTGTGTGTGTGTTTAAATGAAACTCTGTTCCAAGTTTGAAAGGCTCACATGCAATTTTCCGTAAATAATTGCAGATTCTTGGTTGTGTTTTCTAAGATTTTTGTTATACATACCCCCCACCCCATGCATGCAATGTAGGCTAGGAACATTTAATACAGTGTCTGTAGATTCAATTATTGCTCATTCACTCTGCAAAATGAAAGGCTATGAGCAGCTATTATGGAACTATCTGAAAACAATAATATCCAAGAGGAGAGAAAACCAGTTTGTAAGCCACAAACAGTTCAACCTATGAGTTCTGAAATGCAGTCTCTCTCTCTCTCTCTCTCTCTCTCTCTCTCTCTTTGTGTGTGTGTGTGTGTGTGTGTGTGTGTGTGGTGTTTGTGTGTGGTGTGTGTGTGCATGTGTTTAGATAAAAGGGAGACTATTGAGAGAGAGAGACCTGATTCTAAAAGCCTGTTAATCCTTTATTCAACAAATTGGGCATGTTTTGTTTCAAGCTGTGCTAGGCACTGAAAATTCAATAGTGACCTAGAGGAAGTGTGCTTTCAGCATTGTGAAACATTCAGTCCAGTGGGGAACCAAGAGCTTAATCACACCACATCACTCCAGTGAGCACTATTACAGACTATGCAATCCAGCCTGGGCCCTGCCAACCAATTTCAGGCGGTTTGCTTTTATTCTATAAGCAACAGGGAAGTACTACACAATTTAACTTCAAAACATTACATTTCTCTGGTGAGAAGAAAGGTGATATGACTAAATCATGGTTAAAAGGAAGCACTCTAATAAAATAAAGTGTATTAAATGCATTAAATAATAAGGAAATGACAAACATAAAAAAGGGATATTATTAAAAGTTATTCAGATCTGTGCATTTGATCTAAGAGAAAAATAAGAAGTATGATTCAGAGAAGTAATGTAAGAAAAGAATTAGTTAATTATTTAGAAAATAAAGGCTGACCTTGTATCTATTGTTATGAGCATAATATTCCAAAGCAGTGTTATTTATTGAAAAAGTAATTTCTATCAACTCAATTATGATTTAAAAGGCTTTGAAAACTGAACTTCTATGATGAAATAATTTAAATTCCCTTATATCATGCACATATAAACATTTAATTGTCCAATATGAGAAGTTCAGTATTGATTTCCGATGCCCCCCCAAAAAACTGTGTTTTGCCATTTCAAATGTGTTATTTTATTTATCATAAATAAGAAGATAGTTTTATGATGAGGACATGGAGGTGAATTTATGATGATTTTAATGGTTTTGATAAAACGTCAAGAGAGTTTTACCAGAATGAAGTGGAAACTGTAGAAACAGGGTTGTTATGAGACTTGGAAACCTAAGTCCATAGCTTCTAGCTGCTAAAAATGATTGCCACAATCAGACTGATTTGAAATTGTGACATGTGAAAATGCAAATCAAAATTGATTTGCTATGTGAAGCATTCCTGAAGATCTCCAACCAGAGCTTTGGAGATCATCATTTCCCAGTCTTACAACAGAGCTGATGTTCACAAATCCATTGGATAGAGAAAATGAATTTACTGCCTATAATATAAGGCCTAGTGTCCTTATCTTTTTAGTAAAACATAAATCTTCCAGATATTTTGTACACTTAAATGATGATAGAGGAATGATATAAACCATAGGATAAACATCTATCAACTGTTATTAGTAGATATTCTAGAATTACCATAATTACAATTTTTTTAAATGTGGTACATTTTTTGCTTTTTTTCCTTACAGCAATTGTCCAAATAAGAGCTAAAAGAAAGTACGACCATATTTTATGCTATACCCCTAAAGAGGAATTTTAATCCAACAACATGCCCCCATTGTAGGATAACACCCAAAGATATAATCCAGAATGAAAACATGTCCTGGATTATAGTATTATCTTATTGGAATATAGACATGCCCTTAGTATACGTATTTAATCCCCACCAAAGAAGTTGTGGTTAGTCTGAAGAAGAAGAAAACATCCATGTTTTAAAGTAAATTCTAATTGGGGGGCAGACAAAGCAAAGAACGATTCGACAGGATTAGTCAGAGACAGAAACATCCAACTCACACGTGAACGGAGGAGGAATAGAGGCTACGTAAGACTAGGGAGAAAGAAATAAAGGAGTAAGAGTGTGTGGTGTGGTATGGCATGTTTGTATGACAGTGTACTTGGATAGTTTGTATGACAGTGTACTGGGATAGTTTGTATGACAGTGTACTGGGATAGTTTGTATGACAGTGTACTGGGATAGATTGTATGACAGTGTACTGGGATAGTTTGTATGACAGTGTACTGGGATAGTTTGTATGACAGTGTACTGGGATAGTTTTATAGAGACAGGTTGCAGAAATGAGAAGAAGCCAGCAGATTAGAACATACTTCTGTAGGCTTATATTTTTTAAAACCTATTTTAATAATGGCTCTTAAATGCTTCAAACTCCTTTATAGCCCACCAACCAAGAGTATGGGAAAAAAATGGCTTATAGAACAAGGAGGATGTGGACCTGTTAAGAAGTAGTTCCTTGGGGGTGATTCTAATCATTGTTGTCTGCAGTCCACTCTACTACTAGCAAACCACCAAATGAGAATCAGCAGCAGCTTCTTGAACCAGAAGAAACTACAAGGCTCTGGTGATCAGCATGAGTTTGGTGAAGCAGCAAGAACCAGCCAGAAAACCACCAGAACATTTTTGGTGTACCTCCCTCCCTCTAAGAAGTCATGTCAAGTGAAGATCAGCAAAGAAAGGAAGGCAGAAACCAAAGCAATAGTGTACTCAGTGAAGAACAGTATAGGTGAAGCCCAACTAAAGCAGTAAGGAGAACCAATGCCAGAGTGTCATCCACTCTAGGTTGGATTTTTCTAAACATCACTTGTCCTCTCAAGTGTCTGCTCCAACAAAACATCACATGCCCATTTACCAGACAGCTTCCAGAAAAACACCATGTGTTTGTTCTCAGCAAAACATCATCTCAAATGTCTGCTTCAGCAAAACATCCTATCATAAGACAGATTGTAGAAAAAAATAACAGGGTCTTTAATGAAACTAAAAGTCCCCATTTCATATTGCAAAACTTACACGGAAATCAAGCCAAGCAATTCAGTTAGAGGCCAATTGAAGCTAGATTCAATCAGTCTGCTTGGAAGGTTAAATTGTATGGAGGGTAGACACTTCCAGGCCTAAGACTAGTTAAAATAGAGGTAAAAACTGCACTGGGTTTATCCCAAGTCCAAGCCCTGTGAATACATGGTTGGGTGAAGGTCTCACCTCATTTCATCACTTCATTAGAGGAAATAAACGCAACATTTACAGACACCAGAACCATCTACTGAGTGCAACTTGAAATAAATACTTAGGCTATAATTAATAGCATCACTGTAGAAATAAAATTTATTATAGACATAAAAATTCATTTATTTGTAAAAGTCAATTTTTAAAAGAAAGAAAGGGTAATTTCTAGAAGACAAACATATTTAAGTGTGTTTCCTACTTTTTCTCTCTAGTTGATTCAGAGCATCAGATGTATGGTTGAGGAGCCTTGACCTATTTAGAACTTTTGTTCAAGGTTCAAGGTAACAATCTAGTTTCTTTGATTTTATATAGTTTATTTGATTTGATTTGATTTGATTTGATTTGTTATACTGAGAATGTGTTAGACTGACTTAATTGGATGTCTGTACACCAAAGGCTGAAAACCAAAAGCTGGTTGGAATGCTTGGACTTCTCACTCTGACAATGCTGACCTGCAGGATTTCTGAGCTTTACAGTTACTTTTCCTCATGGAAAGACCAAAGAAACCATATTCCAAAGTCAGCCAAGGATGGGAGCAAGAGTGTTAGAAATATGGTTGATGTGTTGACCAGCATGGAATGAATGCAGCAGGCACAAGCAGTACTGCTTTTCCCTCAAACATTTTGATACCTGTAACTTTTATTGGAGTCAAGGAAATACCCTCACAAATGGGCCTGGAGGTTAAGATGTCGGTCTTAGATGATACCAAATACAATACAGCTGTCAAAAAAACATTGGCTAATTCACCTACTCTACATATTTTGGCCATTGGAATCCAGGTTTTTGGCAGAATTTTTTGAAGATTATGTATTTTCTCTAATGTATGTTTTTGGCATCAGGATTTTGTAGTTATTTATGGTTATAGCAATGTTTCAATTATCTATGCTTCCATTTTTGTAACAGCACAATGTGACTTCATTACTATGGCTTTGTACTATATTTTGAAATTAGGTGTGGTAAAGTATTCTTTTGCACAGGATTGTTTTGGTTATCCTTGGTCTTAAGTCTTTCTAGATCAATATTTTGAGATTACTTTTAGCACCTTATTGCTGAATATACCACAGAATTTGGTTGCATGGCACAGAGAAATTATACATGAACTGACTGAAATGGAAACCTTGCTTGATCACTCACATTTATAATATTAGAAGTGCTACACAAGCTGTTCCATAAGAAAAGGCACCAATGGTTTTATCTGTCACTAGGGTTTGCATAGTATAACACCAGCATGTCAGTAAACATATACTCACTGGTATAGGGGTAACAAAAATTTTATGCAGATAACCAATCATGTTTTTTATTGGATTTGAGACTGAATTCACTAAATAGAATTCATGTCAGACAATAGAAATGTCATAAAAATCCATGTTAAAAAAGTTATAGGCCCTAGGAGAGAACTTATTGATGTTTCATCCTAAATGGTCATGTTACCAAAAGCCCTTTAAATATTTATGTTTTTATTCTTAGAGCCCTGCTAATCTCAATTTTGGTCACTGAAGCTCATTATGGAAGAAGACAATGGTTCACGCAGAGACACATTTGATGGAAAGCTAAAATAAACTATAAGTGCTCAACTATAGATGGGATACTGTATCAACCTGGCTCTTCCTCAAGTTCAGGTATCAAAAATGAAGTGATACCAAAGGATATGGAGAAGTGCAACTAAATACTGTCCTCTGGTCATGATGTGACTGCTCCATGCACCAACATAGAAACTCTGTCTACACAAAGTCTATGAAAAAATAATCCAACTATAAATTCCAACATCAACTGAGGATGTGATACAGAACTGTTCTCTGACAGAGAACTAAGTTCATTTGGGACTGCTGGGAAGAGAGGATCAGTATTCTTTAAGAGTCTGGTCACTAATAGATTCTTCATACACTGGTGAAACTAGTCCAATGCCCTGGCATAAAGGAGAAGCACTAAATAGACTCATTTGGTTAAAATAATAAATGAATGAATGAATAAATAACCATATCCTAATATCTTTATAAGAGAAGGTTAAATGTTGAAAGATGTGATGTAACACATCTATTTCCTCCAGTAGGAAAAGAAGAGTAAGTAGTAGATATGATCAAGGTACATTATGTGTATGTACCAAACTGTCAAAAATGAAATAAAAATAAACATTTAAAAGTATCAAGCAACAAAATTTTAAAGACATTAAGTAAATGTGAATACAGTCTTGATGGATAAGGAATTTTGGGATTGTAAAGTATTTCCATTCTTAAATTTGCCAATTTGGAAAATTTTATTCTAAGTTCCAAACAGATCTTAAATAGGGCAAAAGAGCAAGGAGCTTCCAAATCCAAGATGTTTCTAAAATTACTATTTCAGTGGAGATTATCATATGCATAGTAGGTACATCAACATTAATTATAAAATTAAAAAGAGACCACTTTAACCTGTGCCGCATAATTATTGATGAATTTAAAGAGTGAGCATAGGAACGATGAAAATCCTTCAGAAAATTGATTTTTGACAATGCTGCTGCCATAACATATGACTTGAGAATGATGAATGAATTAAAAAGTGATGTCTGTGTAACTAATTTTCCCTTATTGAACAAAAATGTAAAGAGAATATCAACTGCATACCACACATATTAAAAATCATTACTAGAAAATAATTTCCCAAATATGAAGTTAACCTTTACATTTAAAAGAATAAGATAAAAAATATTTGTGGAGAACAAAAGTAACATCATACAGAAAGGACAAATAACTAGACTCTTTCAATAGCAAGACATTATATATTCTTTAATCGAAGCTGAATAACACGATGAAAAAATATATACTAATTGTTGTGATGTAAATACTTTAAAAATCCAGATTCCTATAAAGAATTTAAACATTTTGAAAATATAATAAACATATCAAAATATGGACAGAATAAATGTGTTATTTGTGATAGCAGAACTATGAATGATGAAAATATGTAAAAAAAATATCTAAAAATATTCTCTAGTTTGTCAATGAGAAAAAAGTATACATACAATCATAAAACATGTCCCAAATTTATTTATATATATATATATATATATATATATATATATATATATATATATAACTTTTATATAGCTTTGATAAACAGAAAATGTTCATATTAGACATTTCAACAAAGAATGTCTATTGGAAATTTTTTCATGGTTCATATTTGGTTTACTAATTGTGGATAGTTTTAAAGAGTCTTACACATGATCTAGTTTTAATAAGCACTGAATCAACAATCTTTATATTTTACCTAAAATTCTGAAAGATCTTCTATAGTAACATCATAATGTTTGATAAAATACTAGTATCTACTGAAAAATGTGAATACCATATCAGAAAATTTCTGTTTCTATATTCTCAGCCAAAATATGTTCTTTCACATTCTCTCTTTTGCTTGCTTACATTTGTCACAGTTGTAAGACTGCAGGCATCATAAGAGAAATACTAGCATGCCAAAGAAGTAATAAAACTGTTTTTATAAATGACAGACATTATCTGTTCTTCCATTTAATGAAGCTTTTTCATGTATATTTTCACGATTTAATCAATTAATCTGATACCTTCCACCTAGTCTCAAAAAATAGTACAAAAAGTAGTGATGAACTTATAAAGAGCTTCTTAGAAAAGTATTGTCCATTTGTCAAGAATATGACAGATATAATTTGTGAAAAACAAAATGTGGGCTGATTAAGAAATTAAATAGTATCTTATACCAAAAACTAAAGTGTGTTTTTGATTATATTTTTTCAACACAATAAAATATAAGATACAAGAAAACCTATCACATCAGAGTTGGACAAAGCAGACTAACAGAAAGGAAAATAAAAATGAGCTTTAAGCAAAGGAATAATAATCAGAGATGCACTCATTCACACATTCAAAATTCTCTTAAGAATACTAAACAAAATGTTGGCCTCATGACTGTGGTCACAATGCCAAGGTATTTAAATGGGTCTTAGCACTGCTGCTTGCTGGGTAAAATATGTTTTTGTGGAAGGAGAATTCTTATAGTCATAAGTCAAGGAAAATGATGCGGTCAAAGTGAATATATTTGGGGATTTCTGGTTTTGTCAATGTCTTCTGGAAGCCTGAGAGATTTAGAGACAACAGATTTTTGTAGTATTTCGATATAGAAAAAGTAAAATGCAACAATAGCCACAGATACTAAGTGATAGTCAGGGTCCAAACACAGTCAAACTCATTTTGATTGTAAAAACTGAGCTTTTCAATTTGCCTCCTGCTGCACAGAGGTAATACACCAGGTGATTCATTCCCACGTTTGAGCCATTGTTAACCACAATGGGTGAAGGAGAGTGAGATGCAGGCCTTGGCTGTTATATCCCACTCTCATGAGAAAGGAAGAAAATTATAGTGCAGAATGACCCATCAATTTTCCCTGACAGGTGCTAATTCATTTTGATCTATCCCTCACAGTAATTTCATTTGTGTGTGTGTCTGGGTGTGTGTGTGTGGGAGAGGGGTTAGGGAATACAAAAAAATAAAAAACAATACTAAACAGATGTATAATATAAACTTATAAACTCTGGGATTTCTTTTCATAATTGTGGGTATTACTTTTCTTGGGGATCATTGGTAAGGGCAGAGAAAGCCAGGGTGGCAAGCATGATTAAGACAGCCATGTATATGGAGTAAGGACTTCTAGAAGTCAGCTTCTGTGAGAGAGCTCCACTTTATTGTTTCAAGGGTAGGGTATATTAAAGCTCTTAGTGGTACAGATGAAAATGCTGATTATACCACATTACCTAATTATCATATAGAGTAGATAGGACTTCTTTACTGAGTCTTGAAGCATTTGCAGAGAGATCTTCAGAGAATTATCCTTGAAATAAGGCTATGCATGTGTGCTCAGTGACACTCTCCAATCAATGCCAGGCATAGAAAGCAGAACCCAGCTGAGAAAGGTAATTCTGCATTCAGGGATCTCAGAGAGATAACTAGACATGGCGGACTGCTTCCATCATAGAGGTTCACATCAAAGGGAATTTGGCTATGCTACATCTCCATGATTTTTCAGGGTCTCCTCAATGCAGAGATGCTCATGTCCTGCCAAAAAAAAAAAAAAATGGTTTGTGAACTATTTCTCTGGATGTGGGGAATCATAGAAATATGGGGTCCCTTGTAAAAATAACTTATGGATTTCTAGATCAAAACATGAGGCATTTCTGCCAAATGCTCTACTGCTATACGAAGTGGATGCTTACAAACCTCATTCTGGGACTGTTTCACCACAAGAGGACCATAATTCTTAGGCAAAAATAGAGTATTAGCACATTACTATAAGATTTGAGTTTTCATTTACCTCTCATAACTTAAATTCCACAATAATTTTCAATTTTGGAGAAGTCCTAAAGTTAAAGTAAAACCCTATCAATAATAATACGGAACGTAAAACTGGTTCCTTATTTTCCTTTTATGTATTCAGCTTTCTCGTCTATGCTTCTATAAGCCTGTAACTGCTGTTTAATCAGTAGGTTCTTCTACTCCTGCAGTAATTAAGCTTTCCTGATTCCTTTCCCTCTGACTTCTCTTCATCAATGTCAAGCTCAGTGATGTTGCTATCCCATTTCCCCCAAAGCATATCATCTGCTCCTTCTTACTTCTGTCACTATGAACTCTTGTCTGCTGATGTTTTGTTTGAATCTACATCCCGCTATGATGTGCACAGCATCAACCGTAGTACCATGTACCACATAGGGCTGAATAAATATTTGATGAGTGAATGCATATCATTATTTTCCTTCCCACTCTTATATTTCTGTGCTTTCTTAGTTATTACTGAATTCTACCATGTAATTCGATAATATACATCAAGGCACAGAAAAAAATATCTTATGAACTAGATAGTTTTGAAAGCAAAATGTGATGTAATTTGAATTTGGTTTATTAGAAAATTATCTAAAGTCATTATTTTACATCTCAAAAAGAACTATCTTTTGATGCTTGATAATTAATTTTTCCAAAATGTGTAGATGCAATATCTCATATTTTATCTTAAATAAAACTTGTTCGTTTTTGTATGTAATATATTCTGTAATTGTCCAAATTGAGAAGTCCTTATATCCACAAATAGTTTTGTTTCTTAATGTGCATATGAGAGAAAGAGATAAAAAGATGAGAGATAGATAGATAGATAGATAGAGAGAGAGAGAGGAGGGTTGTCTTCTGCTGTCTTAATTATTTTCCAACATGCATTATATTTTTATATAGAAAAGCATTATACAAATATGAGTCTGCCTTGCTGAATGACTTTATAATTATGTTTCCATGAATACTAAATTGATTATACTCAATTTTATTAAAATATTTTATTAACTTAATATCATTTTCTTGCTAAAGACCTTAGTGGAGTACAAGTAGTTTTGAAAGCTTATTAGTAATTACAGGGGATATTACAGGAAAAATAATAATTGTGTGCACAGAGCACTTACACCAATGGCCATACTGAAAGAAATAATCATAAACTGATCATTTGATTATTAGTTTAATTGTTTTTTAATCTGATTCAACAGCCAGGTGTTTTAATATCTACAACAATGATCAAATGTATCCCCTAGTAGAAAAGTAATAGACAAAATACCAAAATCAAAACAAAGCAAAACACTATGATTTTCTTTTATGTTAGGGCATTTAAATAATCTTAAAAGTTATTATTTATAATAACTGCAATCACATTGGCTATCCACCTGTGTATGCAATATATCTATCATTCTTTATGCATTTTGAAAAGCTATTTATTTATTTATTTATTTTTTACATGTGAGCATTACACACATCTATTATTTTGTGAAAGTGTGCTCAGGTACCTCTGGAGGCCTATGGAGGCCAGTTAAAAGCTTTGATCCCCTAGAGGTGAAGGTAAAGGCAGTTGAGAGATCCTTCACATGGGTGCTGTTTTCTGCAAGAGCAACAAGCATGATGCAATCACTGTTATATAGCCTTTGTGTGTGTGTGTGTATGTGCATGTGTGTGTGTTACATATATATTGTATATAATTATATATTACATATGTATTCTAAATAATATATATAGTCTAAAAACCAATTTATTTTGATGTTTTAGAAAATGAATTACAGCAAATATTTTCTCCTGATGAATATTTTAAATATTAGTCTATCTATATTCTATGCTTATATATATATTTATATATAATAAATTTATCTTGTTACATGATGAGTATTTAATTAAACATTATTGGTAGTTATAAAAACAGACGTGTAAAATAAACAATAAAATGCACAGTACTTCAATTCTACTTCATAGAGACTCTTCCATTATGAGATCACTAAACATATCAATGGAGAAGTGTTCCAAAAGCATACTAGCTAATTTTAATTATAATTTGTGTCTTCATTTGAGCAAAGTGTAGCTTAATCAATAACTTAAAATGAACTTTATAAAATATTAAATATAAGCTTAAAGGCTATAAATAAATTATTTTATCTATTAAAAATTTTATTGTTGCAAAAAATTACATAATTTATTCATTTAAAATTTTAGGTAACTGTTATGGTTACCCAGCTGGCCTGAAAATGTGTCCCAGGTTGTGTTTGAGTTTGTCACAATCCTAGTGTCTCTGTTACCCAAGTTTGGGGATTACAAAACATGAGCCATCGAGCCTAGTCAATAAACTCATATTTCACAACAAATAAGCAAATTTAATCAAATGACTTAAGTTTAAAACTGTACTTAAGAATCAGTGGATGAATTGATGTCTAAAATGCTATATATTTGTAAGGAATATGGGTAAAGTTTGGACTCACATATCACAAATGATACATGAAGTTAAGGGTTTACTTGTTTGATTTTTTTCAATCAGACTAATATAACCTAAAATTCTATTGCATCTTTAATAATCTTTATATTTTTGGCTAAATATCTGAATTCTCTTTTACTTTACGTTCAAAGAATAACACTGAATCTAAATTTGTTCTTCAATGTGGAAAGCAAAGTGCTCTGACAAATAAAAGATAAAAACATCACATTAAAATACTTTCATATTTACTAAATATTCATGCAAGTGATAATGGGAAAGAAGGGATTATCCTAGTGTATTTTTTGTAGAGGGTTCGATATAGGTTTACTTTTCTAGTAACCAAGTGTCAATTCCCTGTGAAACTTTCTTTATTAAAAATTTGGATTTATTGTTAGAAGATCAGTGAATGCATTGCCTTTCAGGAAGTACATAGATGCAAAGTGTCTGCCTGTTTATTTTTGTAGGATGTTGCACTCTAAGAATAGTAAAAAGAATGGTATCTGTGTCAATGTGTATGGTAACCTTTAAAAGCTATTTTGTTTCCTCCGTAGGGAAAGGAAAAGTCTAAGAACATCAGCTAACCATAGTTAACTTGCTATGTAATAGTCTTACACGAAAAGAGATGAATTAAGATGTTGTGCATGTGGCATGCCATCTGTTTTTGTTTTGTCGTATTCATCAAATGCGTCTGCTCGTATTCAGCTGTAGGGAAGCACTTAATCATCATTTACACCTCAAAATGCTGAGATGAATAAATGTCAGAAATGTGAGCCCACCTCACGGAGAAACAAATAGAGCAAGAATCTATATTTCATGTAGAATGAAATGAAACCCTGCTGAATAATCAAACGGAAAAATATAAAATGACTATGAATTGTAACAAGTATTATACTGAAATAACCTACATTACTCCTCCACTCCTCGGAGTCAGCAAATCTGATATAAAAAGCTTCATATCTTTGTCATATTTGTAATCATATCTCTTAAAATATGTGTCTTCTTATGACTTACATGTGTTTTCTTTTACTCCCTGTTTCTTCCTCTTCCTCTCTTCCTTTGTCTCTTCTTTTTCTTCACACGCCTTTCTCTCTCTCCCTCCTTCACTTACTTTTCTGTTCGTTCTCTGTACCTAGAAAGAACTTCCCTCTGTCACATCTTTCCTGTGTCCTCTTACTGTGATGTTTCTGTTACAAATATGGAAGCCATAGAGCCAATTAATGAGAAATTAAAACCTAAGAAACCCTGAGGCCAAGAAAACATTTCTTCCTGTAAGTTGACATTTTCAGAACTCTGTCATGAAGGTAAAGATTCCAAAACTGCCATTGGCAATAAATATTTCATCAACTGGCAACAAACATTTGTAATTGTTATATTGTGTGTAGAAATCAGCCTACAGAATTTTATTGAGCACACACAGTTCCTGGAGGCATACCGCAATAAATATGAATTTCTTCTATCAGCTGTAGAAGAACAGTGCGGCTGCCTCAGCATAAATGTCAGGGGCCACGCTGGAGGTCATAAATGAGGACCGCCTGAGAGACCAAGGATTGCTGACACAGACCTTGCAGTCCAATTGGGAACTGCTGTTTAGAAGAGATGCTTTCTTGGAACCAATGAGGTGTAGGTGGAGGGTATGAAAGGAGCTTGGAGCAGCGTTCAGATTCGTGTTGCTGCATGTCACCTGCTTGCAGAGTCTGTGCCATTGAGTCTGTGTTACCTCACATCCAACTCCCAAGGGCAAGTGGGGTCGGGCAGCAGGCTGACCAGGGCACAGGCAGCAGTCACCCACTGAAGCAGATTCTGATGTGCACCAAGAACAATGCAATGACTTTGCATAGTTGATAGGTTATTGGCAGTTCATTGCAACCACACTGAAAAATAAATTTTCAGATGTTAACTTCTCTCTTTAGACACCCTATTAGGTTTTAAAAATCCCTTGTGGAAGTATATAAAATGCTTGCCCTGCATGTCCCCTACAATCTTAGTACACTCTTAGTCCCACCGTGACTACTGTTACTCTAGTTGCTTCACAATTCTCTCTTTCTCACCTTTTTAAATCATAATTCCATACTTTATTGCAAGAAAAATGATAGCAAAGTAAGACAAACAATAATGTGCATTTCTATTATATTAAACAATAGAATTTTCGAAGTTATGAGGGGTTTCATTCACCTAACATTTTTTACAGACTAAACTATAATACTGTTCAACACCATACTTTTGGATTGTACATTCAAACAGCAGTGTCTATTTTACCATCGATTGATACTGTGCTCCCTTTGCATGCTATGTTCTGTCATCTCTATCTCTTATTGACTTTTACCAATTTCATGAAAAATAATTCTGTTAACACAGTAAATAAATGAACAAGTAACATATACATTTTTACTTTGAGTGTTATCTAACTAAAATATAGAATTTTCTTCCATCAGGAATTTGGGCAGCTGAGTGTGGAAATAGTGGTAACTGTGATTTTGACAGCAAAGAAATGAGGGTGGGTAGTGCATAAAGCTTGTCAGTAGTTAGAAGTCATGGTATTTACTAAGCCAAGTCTTGTGTTACATTCTTCTTGACTTGAAACTAATTTCTTAAAGTGATTCCTCATTTATTCTGACAATGAATAAGGTCTGTACCTATCATCATTATTCTTCAGACATAAGTATGTTGCAACTTAATTCGATATTTCATTAACCTTTCTAAATATAAATCATATATGAACTTGAATTTACTGGTTGTGGGGCAAATATTGGCGTATAAGAACCTTGGGTTTATGACATTATTTTGTCAAGTAGAGAAATTTGAATCCAACAACATAGAGGCTGTAGCTAAACAATAGACATGCCTTTAGTACACACCTTTAATCCCTAACAATGACACCTAATTGAGGGACAGACAAAGTTACGAATCAGAGAAAGATTTGACAGGATAAGATACTCCCAAATCTCACCTGAATAGTACAAGAAAGAGAAGCTATTTAAGAGCAATGCATCGAGAGAGAAGTCTTTAAAATCAAATCAAAACAAAAGCAAACAAACAAATAAACAAATAAACAGGACAGTTTTACAGATTGGTTGCACAGAGAACTAGTTAGACACAGGTAAAGACGATAGAATGAACCAGAGAATGAGAATGAGCCAGAAAATTAGAACAGATCGCTAGAGTTAGTTTGAGGCCAAGCAGAGTAAGTCAGAACTGAGAGAAACCTGTTTTAATCAGTCAGCTATGAGCAAAATTTGAGCAAGAACAACTGGGTTGAACTAGCCAGCCAGAATTCAGAAAGAGCTTACTGCTTATTCTCAGTAAGTCTCAGAGGTTGAAAACAATCTAGGCTTAGGTTAGCAGACAGATGCATCAGGTGAATAAAAGTTACTTTTACATTACCAGAACTAATAAAATGGCCTGTCTAACATACATCATTTCATTAGGCCAATTCCAAATAAGGGAAAATAATCAGCCAAAGGAAATCACTCAATGTCATATAAAGAGAAGACATAAAATTTTGGACTTGGACATGCAGTGAAGACTTAAGGGCCAAAGTCCTTGAACACTGTCTGATAAGTACCACCTTGAAAATCATCTATTCTCTTTTGAGTTATGCTTTACTAAATATCCAGCATGGCACATACTAGATTCAGTTTTCTCAACTCTTGACATGTATGCATAATGAAGAGATCTATTTATTTACATATTTACATGGCATATTGAATTTCAATTTAAACATAACAGTACATGAAAATTAAAATAAATTTACAAGCAGAGCAATACAAATCATCAAGATACAGTTTCGTAAATAAGAAGACCAATATTCCCGATTCTTAAGGAAAATAAAGTGAAGCCTTGCTACAGATTTTCTACTGCCCTTTCTGAGGCTTGGATCTTGATATAGAACAAAGGGAAAAATCAAACTATAACAACAAAATTGTTTTGCCCCAAAGATCACCGCTCCCTGTAGGTTTCCCCCGAAGCTATTTCTTATTTTAAATAGACGCCTAGCTTTGCTACTGCTACTTCTCTGGGAAAGAAAGATGCACCATCCTGATAAATTTAACATTCCGTCTACTGAGAATGTCTCCCAGGAGACACAACTACTCACAGCATCAGCTACACAATCCTAGTAAACATCCTGTGAAATCAGCTATTATAAGAAACCAAAGGATCGGCAAAAGTACTTCCCTCTCCTCTGAACCCAGTATTTGACTTCCAGCACTCCAGCCTCCTAAGGGCTGTAGAAGATTTATTTGTCTGTATAAATCAGTTTGCAAATGTTAATTGGGCCACTCAAGATAAAACTTTTGATAGTTCTTGTTTTCTTTCTGCTTGCTTGGCAAACCATTATTTTTCACGAACCTGATGGAACTGCCTGAGAAACATTTAAAAATTGGATACTCCTACACACTGAAACTTCTGATTTAGAGATGCTCCTCATTCCCCTTTAAAAGACTCTCCTGGAACAAACAGTCATATATTTTGTTATAAATTAATAATTGTTAACTATCAAAGCAATTATAATTTACTTAAATAATTTAAGGGGATAAAGAAATTTGAAACAAGTAGATGTTCAGAGTAGGATAAGAAACTCATATCTCAGCAATATCAAATATTTGTGCTGACTCAGTACAGATCAAAATGGTTATCATTGAGAAGTTGAGAAATAGCATGGCTGCATTTATTCTTCTTTAAAGGTATAACTGAAAGCAGACAAATTTAGAAAGCATGATATAACTCTGTTTCTTTTGCCCATATGCACACATACAAACATACACATATCTATATACCTAAATAGATATACACCTGTCAATTTAGTGTCTTTCTTAAGAATCACAGAAAATATTATGAACATTTCACTGACTATAGACTTCAGTACCTATTAGTGTCCAAATGTGAAAAACAGTCCCCATCAGGTGGGTAAAAGTTTCTCACTCTGGGCATGTCATAGTAACATATTATTTCTAGAGTAATGTCAGTATTATGAGTTTCACTGATTCATACATTGTGATGCTTTTCCTGATTATCTGGGTAAACTACTGTCATCCATCAGTCTCCACACTGTCAAAATATTTTCCCCTATAAAATATAAGTCTTTTTTCTAGGCCCATGATTTCATATTGAATATTCATATGGACACAATTGTTATATGTGGTATAATTTTTATTATGCAGAAAATTAAAATCTAAGTGAGATTTCTATGAGTTGTATTAATAATACCATCATAATTTAGCAAAACCTCAGTGAGTTTTAAATATTTAGCCCATATAATAATGTTACACATACCACTATGATCTAATACATGGTTTAGTGATACAGTGAATGCATATTTTTAAAGTTAAATTCTAATGTGAACATAATTCTATATTTAATATATCTTTTGGAGTGTGAGAATACAAATCAATCTATCCACACAAGTATTTGGTGAAAAATGTGTGTCATTCATATAATTTATTGAAGAAGACTATAATCGAGGAAATATCTAATAAAGAAATATATATTTGTATATATACATATACATACATTTGTATGTATGCATACACACACACACATATATATATATATATATGCATACATACATACATTTATTTAGAATAAGACATCCAGGAAATTCGAAACTCTATGAAAAGACTAAATCTGAAAATAATAGGAACAAAGGATAGGAAGGAAACCCAGGTAAAAGGCAGAGAAAATGTTTTCAACAAAATCTTAGATGAAATGGGAGAAGATGTTAATCAAGATATAAGACGCATACAGAAAACCAAATGAAAAACAAGAAAATCCCCTCAGCATACAAGGATTAAAACACTGAACAAGCAGAACAAAGGAGAAGAATAATAGTCACAAGGAGAAAAGACAAAATAGCATATAAAAATATACATTAGATAACACCTGATTTCACAATAGAAACCCATAAAACCAGAGTAGCAAGTAAAAGGTTGCTCTATAGAATTTAAGGAATGAAAGATGTCATCACAGGTTAATATGCACAACCAAACTTTCAATCACAAAACAAGGAGAAAATAAGACATTATTTTCTAGCACCTCTATTTCTATAGGTGCTAGAAATAAAACTCCAACCTAAAGAAGTCAACCACAACTAAAGAAGGAATAAGTAATACCACAAAAAGAAATCAAAGAAACATACATACAACAAACAAAACATAGGAAGCATCAACATTGTTAATCTTCATTATCATCAACTGTCTTTATTGCCCAATTTAAAACATACAGACACACACACACTCACACACAGGCGCACACACGCACACATACACCGAAAGAGAGAGAGAAACTAGAGAAGGGGAAAGAAAATTGATCAAAAACGAGATGTAGAGAGAATTTCTTGCTTATGGTAGGGGTGTGTCATCTGTTTAAAAAAAAGAAAAAAACTATAGCCTATAGGAAAGTACGGAATAGAATGTGGGACATCCAATAGGTAGAACGGATTCTGGGACACAGCAAGAGCATGAGGGGTCGCTAAGGAAGATGTGAGGTACATGCTATCTGAGCAGAGGTAACCAGCCATATGGCAGAATGGAGATTAGTATAAATGGGTTATTTTACATTATTAGCTTGTCAAGGAATAAGACTAGCTATTTGGCATAGGTATTTGTAACTTTATATTGAATGTGAGTTATTATTCGGGGGTCTTGGGGCTGGGAGGAAAACAGCTTACTATAACAGGATCCATGCTTTTGCTTCACCCAAGAAACATATTTTAACATCAAGGATAGGGGTCACTGCAGGACAAAAGGGTGAAGAACGATAGCTCAAGCAAACAGACCTATGATCCAAGCTGGTGTAGCCACTTAACAACATAGAAATTAGACTTTAAAACAAAACTAATAAGAAGAGATAGAAAAAACAAAAAACAAAAACAAAAAACCAGGAAGTTCTCATCAGAAGAAAAATTCCATCAGAAGGACATTGGAATTATTGATGTATGTTCACAAATAAAGAGCCACAGAAGTTTATAAAGGAACCATTACAGTGACAGCTTAAATCAAATATGAGCCCTCCATCACACACTCCTACTGGGAGACTTCAATACCATATTCTCACCGATAGACAGGTCTCACAGAAAAAAATAAACAAAGAAGTTCTAGAGCTAACTGATGTCATACACCAAATGGACTTAACAGATATTTACAGAATAAATATATCGCTCAAAACAAGATTCAACAGAGACAAGAAATTTGAAATAATATCATACCCTCATCCCATCTGATAAAAAATTGATAAAAAACAACACACACATGCGCGTGCACACACACACACACACACACACACATACTCACACACAAACCCAGAAACATCAGAGAGCTTATAGATGCAAGGAAACTGAACAGCTTAACTGTGAATAAAAATAAATTAAAATGGAAATTAAAAATACATGACAAACATAACAATATTGAACAGAAATGAATATTCAAGATAACCAAACTGTATGAGACATGATGAAGGTAGATCTAAGAGGGAAATTTATAGCATTAATTACCTACATGAAAACATAGGATATTACACTAATAACTTAAAAATAAATCTGACAGTTAAAGAAAAAAAGGAGTAGATAACATAAACTTTTCAAACTCAGGCAGTAAGCATAAAGTATAAACAAACAAATACACACATTTAAAATGAAAATAAAGACAAAGCATCATCCAAAGAATCATCAAGACATACTTCTAATCCCAGCAAATTGGAAAAAATAAGTGGATATTTTCTTGTAATATATCACCAAATTTAAATCAAGATCAGATAGGTAATTTAAACTGACCTATAAATGTCAGTGAAACAGAATCAATAATTAAAAATCCTCCACTCCAAAAATAAAGAAATTAAAGAAAACAAAAGAAAAGAAAAAGAGAAAGAAGCCTATAGGCAGATGGGCTACAAAAGAGTCATTTAAGGGAAGCATGGAAGCTTGCGAGATATGCTGGTGTAATGCTGTCACAAAGCTTATGGAAACAATCAACTAATATCTGCTTTGTCTTAAGGTCCACTGCACAAGATTGATTCCATACCCAACATTGCCAGGGTGACCAAGAACCTAAGATTGCATAGCCCAGGGATGATGTACATGGCATAGATCACCCTAGCACACACCTATAAGACTACTGATGTCTAATTTTAAAGGAAACATTGAAACTAGCTAGTCTCATTCCATTCACTGGCTTCTCATATAACTCTATATTTCCTAACATAACCATAAATCCCTTACCACAGAACTTAAGATTGCGAACTTAAATTTTATTTTTTAAATTCCGCCATCAATTTCTTCCAGGAGTTGTAAGTTAGAGTAGAACCTTTTATTCTATCTTGACAGTAATTTTTCTTTTTATATATTTTGCCTACTGGCATATTCATTACACTACTATGATATAGACAATTTTAATCTATAATTACTCCTTATTATACAATGCCCTGTAGACACTTCAACACTGCTCTCAGCAACTCTATATAGCCAGTTCCCTCAAGAAATAGGATACGTACCTAATATTTGTATGTATTACTTCCATTCACATTCATACATCAGAATTGTTGAATAAAGCTGTAGCTATTGACCCTTGTCAGCAACTATTCATGGCACAGCTGCATGATGGCATCATTTATAGGCACTGAGAGATGTAGCCACTGTGTCTCTTGCTGGAGAAAGAAGGCAAATACGACTATAAATAAAATTAGTATGAACAATTTTTATCCATACAATAAAGAATTTCAGTAGCATACCTGTCAAATATCTAGAACTTGGGAAGTGCATCACTAAAATATTTTTAATTATGGCTTTATTCTAAAGTCCTGCTTTCTTTCTATTTTACTTACTTTCTTCTTGATCCTTGGTCTAATAAGCAGCCTCAGTTTTTAAGTCAGTTTAGTTCGTTTTCTGTCCTAATCTTCATTAATGACATCAGAATTAATGGTATCAGAGAATTAATTACAACATTATGGTATTTTTTCTTAATCAAATAAGAATTTCCGATACTCGAGAGACTGGATATCTTGAGTACACAGTGAGTACTATGTAACATGAAGTATAAACTAAAGTAAAAGGTGTTTATTAAGAGTTTAAAAAGAAAAACATATGTTAATCAATTTAATTATTTGAGAAAAGTCAATAGGAATCTTCAAAACATCAGTTACTATAGGTGCTTAGAAATAAGCGGGTATGTTACATTCCCCTTCAAGATACTTGAGGTTGTCAGGCCAGCACTTTTCTCCCATAACATTTGTTTTCTCAAATGTATGTTAAACTTATTTGGTAACTTTAAGATTTATTACTGAATCAATACATTTAAAAAAAATGATTTCTGCCTATGTTCACGTCATGATCTATGCACTGACATCAAAAATCCTTGGACAAACTAAATGTGTGAATTACATATAAGCATTAAGGTTCTCACAGTTCTGCGATATGTGTTTCAGATACAAGCTAGATAAAGACAATATCTCACCAAGTGCAATCAGGAAGACGTAAAATGAAACAATTTAGCTCTTGTACATGGATAAAAGAGAAAAAGTATAAATCCAATAAATGGAAGAAAAGATAACAAAACATAGCCTAACAGAAGCAAGAAAATCAAAAGCAGGTGCTGCTAAATTGGTCCTGAACATCTAAATGAGTGTTGGCTGCTTTCTTAGGTGTGGTTCTCCCAAAATAATTTTGGTTTGAATTGAAGAATAATAACTTTATATTCTTATATAGAGTACAATGTAATTTTTTTACTATGCAGTTACTTAATAGAAACATCATTCTCAAAGGAAAGGCAGAATAAAAGAATCTTCTTAAAGAAGACATTTTAAAACACAAGGACAAACCAATGAATCAATGTAAAACTGCTTAATAAAAACTCGTAAGTTGTTCTCTAAAGGACAAATATTACAACAGAAGGCCCATTATCCCTGAGAGGATGGTATCATCTTTCACATGATACTGTGATGGCTGAAACTACTTGGTGCTTTCTTCCACAACAACCAATAATGCACCTTCTGACACTAAAACCTAGCTAGCAAGCATACAATTTCAACTCAGTTTCAGTTCTATTTTCTGTCTTACATCCAAGGTCTGTGCTATTTTCAGAAATACAGTTTTATTAGCCAGTTCTGACAGGTAAACAGGAAGACATGAAAGATCATGTGTTGTTTTGGAAGCCTCTGGGATGTCTGTGACTGCTCATGTCTAACACTATTATTTTTATTTAATAACAAAATGACTAGCTGTAATACACAACACTATTCATCCATGCTATGAAGGTATCATCATTCTATTTCTCATAATTTTTACTTAGATTACCAAGCAATTAGATTTAACACCACTTTCACAAACAATCTCCATTTGGGTGAACACTTCTTATATTTCTTTCTATATTCAATCATAAACACATACCCTAGTATTCCATGGTATTCAATTTTCTTTATCTCAAAGCAAAATACAGATAATGTTGTCACTTCACTGTTTGTTTGATATTCTTTTGGTTCTATAATTGTCTGAGATTCACTTGTTATTTCAAACAACCTGTATTAAGTAAAACTGCAATTAAATTATTTATGATCACATAGTCATTTTCTTCATTTAAAGAGTCACTGAATAACTCAATAGATGATTTAGTATCTCTTATACCCTGAAGGACAAACTAAGAACAGAGATTGATCTCAAATTGTGTGATACTTAAATACTATGCATAAAACATTTAAGCCCTTTTCTGTGGCCTCCTGCCCATGAGTTCTCATTTTTAATATAGCTTCATTTTAATAACTGTTTTCATATACTCCAGAGGGTGGAAAATATGGGTAGAAAATGTCTTGACTAGAGAAATATGAGTCATTGCCTAACAAGTTTATAATTTTGTCCAAGATTTGAATCAATATCACAAATCCCTAATTAGTATTAGTATTAAGATATACAGCTCATATCTACAAAAGAGTTTTCAAATACCAGATTACTGGCCCAGTAAATCAGAGTCACTTTTTATACACACTGAGAATACTGCATTAGGAACTATTTCTTCTGGAAGAATTTTGTACACTATCCCAGGAGATAGCTAAATCAGATAAACCTAATTCCACAAATAAAATAAAAAAAAAATCAATAATATTTAAAGTCAGATATAAGTGCTCAAGAAAAATAGTATCTATATGTATTAAAATGATAGGATTAAGGGTAATATGCATGCCTACAAGTTGTGCCTCTTCAGATCTTCTTAAAAACTCTAAATCAGATAAAGATTTGACTTTCAATACATTTAAGATGGAAGGGAATTTCAGTAAACTTTATAGGAATTCCTTAAGTGTTTTCTTCTAAATTCTTATAATAGACACTATGCAACATTATATCAGATTTCAGTAAGGGAAGGAAGATATTGGTAAGTAGATAGATCATGTATTTTACTTATATAAATTGTCTATGGGTGAATAAACACATATATTGGGTTTCCATAAATATTAGATGTTTAGGGGATTATTTTTATTCATGCTACCAAAATCAATATTACTAAGGTAATTTTAATTTGAACTGAATCACTCTTATGCAAGAAGCTTCTTGTGGAAAAAATAAAATTAGTATATTAAATACATATCTTTTTAATATATGTATTTCTATATTTAACTAGGAGCAGAAAAGAGATCATGTTGAATGTTCATCCGTTAATAATATTTTAATTACAGTGTTTGTGAATTCTTGTACTATTTTTCAAATGCATTAATGCCAAATGAATGCAATGTGATCATTTCTACAATCCTAGAGGACTGATAAAGGCATGGCTCAGAAAGTAAAACTGACTGAACAATGGCAAAAGGAGCTGTAGCAGAATAGGTTAAACTGTTTTACATATAACACGGCTCAGTGCAAAGACAGGTTTTGTTTTATACTAAGCACTGCAAGTTTCTAAACCATTTTAGCAAGTCATACCTGCATACTAACAGTATAATAATATAGGAACCTTATAATAGACAAATGTTTCACAAGGGTCATCGTAACAGGTTTCATAATTATTCTGCTAATGTCTGGTTTTTTAATTGACATTTTTGATTGCTCTGTTGGTCAACATTCTTTCCTCATGATGCACTGTGCCCTAGACCACAATTCTGTTTTTTTTTCAAATACAGATATAACGGACAGCTCAGTAATACCCCACCAAACATTTTTTTCTAAAAAGAACAGTGAGATATATGAAACTTTTCTAGTTACTGATATTGCTACAGCAATGAGAAAGTGAGAGAATTCTATAGTTGCAAAAATAAGAGCCAACCAATAATAATAAATCCCTTTTTTCCTAGGATTTATCAAAAATCTATAACTAAGTAAGAGTCACATGTCACAGGCATACTAACTACTGAAATACTACATCCATTTTAAAAATCATAATTTAAACCCAAAATTATGCTAAATTCCAAGTAACATAAAAGTTGAGTCTGTTTCTGTTTCTCTCTGTCTCTATCTCTCTTTCTCTATCTCTGCCTTGCTCTCTTGAAAATAATTCTCTGGAAAAGAATAGAACCCAAATTTCAACTACACAAATGTGTTTGCAAAAAATGAGTAGGTTTCATCAGTCTGGTTAACAGATGCATAGAAAGATTCATAAACAAAATTGGTTGAAATAGGATCCTTCTCAAAAATGGTTAAATGTCATTTATGCTCTCACAAATTTTACTGAACCACTATTATTCAGTTTGGGCTAACAAATATGACCTTCACATTGACACAGAGGACATAATGATTCCATATTCTAATGGGCACACATATGATTATTTTCTCAAAATACAGCATATTTTCTGAAACTACAATGTACCTTATTCAAAAATTTTCTTTCATTAGCATCTCCCATTTTTGATGCTATATAGACATTTTGAATGACATTTCTTTTATTATGTAAATAACTATCCATTAGAGCCATGCCATTCATGGAGATGAAAAGGACATTCACTAGACATTTTAACTTTGTCTACTTTGTAATTCTTATTGTAATAGAATGATGAGCTTGAACCTTTAACCACTGCCCTAAAGTAAATAGAATGTTAAAGGCCATGATGGAAAACTTGTACCTCATCAAATCATCTTTACAAAAAGAGTACCTTAGGTGTCTGTCTTGTTCATTGCTTTCCATTGTGAGATATGTAAGAGAAGGAGCCTGAAATATTTAATTCAGATGCTATCTCCAGCGAACAGATTCATCTTAACCTCCAGAAGATATAAAAGACTTGAAAAACTTTGATCTTCATTCCAAGGAATGAAACATGAGAGATAGTAAATCAATGAACATTAGATATGTAAGTAACTCTTGCAGTTATATAGGATGATTAAATGGCATAGAAAGTTTGAAATTGAAGTGGCTAACCTTTCCATTAGTAGGGCTATCATGGAAAATGATGTCTAGGACTTATACTAGGTTCAACACATATCTAGAATCCTGAAAATCTTCAGGACCACTGTACACATCAATTTATCATCTTCTCACATGTTGATAAAAGAAAAGAAAGGAAGAAAAGATACCAATTACCTTGAAGCTATAATGAACTTGGAGAGTTCTATATAAGAACAAATTAATCCTAAATATGTGACAAAGAAGAGAAATTTGAAAGTAGAAATCTGAGCTGTGGTTGTCATATAAAGCCTAAAAATCTGACTTGAGCAGGCCATTCTCTCCTTCTTGGAAACTTTAAATGCATTTAATTCCAGGCCAAAATGCTTCCTGGGATTGTTGCCAATAATAAGACCTTAGTGAAGTTCAAGACATTTTCCATAAATTAATATGAAACAGAGAAAAATCATAGTTTTTTTCTGTTAAATAATCATTCTTACATTACAATGTATTGCAAATGTGTCAAATACATCAGAAATGAAGTGAAACAGTATATCTAGGCACCACATTTACTGTTCCCTGTCACTGTTAACATTCTAAGCTAAACCATATATACTACATAAGGAGAGAAATCATATGGAAACTATTTTGGTTATATTGTAAAGGATGCTTTAGGAATAAAATAAAATCTCTTTGATATAAACAGTCTGTTTCTAAGGATCAAGAAACAAACCTGCCCCACAGATATGTTTATTGGTTGTAAAGGCACAATGTAAGCTGTCTAACTAAAGCCATGCAGGAATTGTTCAATTCTACATGTCAGGAGTCATACACCCCGATATTAGTCATACAGTCTTAGCATGTGTTGGCAAATGTGTAGGAATGCACATTACCTGGCACATTTAGGAGTCATATATCAACTTCTATTTGCATATTTCATCACACTTTACCTTTTCTCTTTGAGACAGTGTCTCACTAAACATTAACCTCAAAGTTTTATTGCTAGAAAGATGGCCAAACATTTCTTTTTAAGTCTCACGCCCCTGACAATACATATGGCTTTTTATGTATTTTCTGATCATTCGAACTGAGGTCATCATGTCTGTACAGCAAACCTTCTGAGATACTAAGCCATTTCCTTACAGTTACATAATTAAATTGATACTTTCTGCCTCACTCCAATGAAATTAAAAAAAAAAAGACTTTAGATTAAAGAAAATACATTCAAGAGTCTATTACTCATTTCAGGCAAAGGAAAACTATCATTTAGAGTGGAAGTAGGTACAATATAAAACTTAGTACTACCTGAGGACTGAGCTATATCACTCCTGGGCATAAACCCAGAAGGTCCTCTAACATGTAATAAAGAAACATGCTCCACCTTGTTCAAAGCAAACATATTTATAATAGCCAGAAGCTGGAAACAACCCAGATGTCCTTCAACAGAGGAATGGACACAGAAAATGTGGTACATTTACAAAATGGAATACTACTTAGCTATTAAAAACAATGACTTCCTGAAATTTGCAGGCAAATGGATGGAACTTGAAAATATCATACTGAGTGAGGTCACCCAATCACAAAAGAAGACACACAGTATGTACTTACTGATAACTGGATATTAGCCCAAAAGTTCGGTATACCCAAGATTCAATTCACAGGCCATGTGAAGCCCAAGAAGAAGGAAGACCAAAGTGTGGTTTCTTCAGTGCTTCTTAGAAGGGTGAATAAAATACTCACAGGAGGAAATATAGAAACAAAGAGTGGAGTAGAGACTGAAAGAAAGGCCATCCAGAGACTGCTCCATCTGGGGACACATTCCATATACAGTCACACCAAAGTCAGACATTATTGTAGGTGCCAGGAAGTGCTTGCTTGCTGACAGGAGCCTGATATAGCTGTCTCCTGAAAGGCTCTGCCAGAGTCTGACAAATACAGAGGTGGATGCTCAGAGTCAAACATTGGACTGAAAATGGGGACCAGATGAAGGACTTGGAGAAGGGACTGAAGGAACTGAGGGGGATTGCAGCCCCATGGAGGGGGAAACAGTGTCATCTGTCCAGATCCACCCGGAGCTCCCAGGGACTGAAACACCAACCAAAGAATATACATGGAGGGACCCTTGGAGCTGGCCTCATATGTGGCAGAGAATGGCCTTATTGGACATCAATAGGAGGAGTGGCCCTTGGGCCTGAGGGTGTTCAATGCCCCATTGTAGGAGAATGCCAGAGCAGGAAGACTGGAGTGGGTGGGTGGGTAGGGGATCACCCTCATAGAGGCAGGGGGAGAGGAAATGAGATAGCGGATTTCTGAATGGGAGACCAAGAAAAGGGAAACATTTGAAATGAGAAGAAAATACCCAATAAAAAATAAAAGGATATTTATAAAACAAATAAAATATGAGGAAAAAGGGTAAAAAAAACTGAAAGTAGAAAATATTATTGTCTAAATCGTATTTTTAGAACTGATCAACTCATTACCAGTAGATGACTCCATGGTTAAGAGCTCTTGCTACATAAGCTTGTGGAATCGAAATTGAGGTCTAATACCACCCATGGAGAGGGGCATTATACGCTTGTCATCCAGAGCTGAGGTGGGTTATAAACACGTAACACAGCATACATATCATTCACATATCCCCACATGCATAACCAATTTGATTAAATCTCATTTGGGGAAGAAAATGAAGGCAAACATATAAAAGAAGAGACTGGGATTTGAAAACAAATTGTAAAAGATAGATAGTGTCTCAGGAAATTTATTTCCAGTAGTATGTAATATTAAATGCAAACATTACAATTGACGGGTAAGTGACACACCAATCAAGTTAAAATATTTTTATTTCTACTCTTGTCAAACAGCCTGATTTTTATTTATTGATATTCATATATATTATCTACTGTTATAAAGTATATTATGTAATAAATTCATACCTGAAAACAGAATCTCAGAGGAATTCTCAGTTGAGAAATAAAATGCAATAAGTGATATTTAGGAATTCTTGCCCTTAGAGTGTTTCCTTGTATTCTGCTGCAGTGTTCCCTGACCACCACGGCGAGATTTTCTCAAAGGTGCATTAGTAATACTTTTATATTGGGAGTGATCAGCAGTCTTCTGGCTACACTACATAGAATGGAATACTTTCTTGGCGTTGTAAATCTAGCCAACTACTCACAGCTGGAAAGAAATGAACTCTATGAAACCTAATGGAGAATCTATTGCTGCCACTAAATCTGTTTGCTGCATTCTAATAGCTATTATTGTATCTACAGATACAAGAAATTCTCATCTTTCATTAAAGATTCTTCCTTTACAGTAGACAGAGACAATAATATATATCACAACTGATCAAAATATAGAGAACATTTGACCATTAGGTGCCCGTTCTTACTTACATATCTATAAGTGTTTCAAAAACATATGTTCAAATATTATATGTGTGTGTGTGTTGGTTTATGTATGTATATATTATGTATATAATATAGAGCAATGATGAGTAACTATCATAAACAGAAATTAAGTCACACTAATCATATCACAATGCACTTTCATTCCTCCCATATCAGTGAAGCACAAGAAAAGATCAGTAGCTAAATTGTTTCATTCAATTATAATAGAGTACACTAAGACAAAATTACAGAAGATGAAAAGAGCAACAACAGCTAATTGTAGATGTACATTTTATTTGAAAAAGTAATAATCAGAAGTAAAACTACAGCAGTATGTTGCTCAGACATATAAATGTGGAGCTTGCTGTACAAGTGGTTCAATTGCTTCACATTGTATTTGCTAACAGGGGAATTTGATAGTTAAAGAGTATTAATGAATAGAACAAATACTAAGCATCTTCTAAGTACTATTAGTTAGGAGTCTTGTATGAAAACACGCATCTTCCTGCTTATCTCTTCTAGTACTTGAGGAGAGACAGTGAGTAATAATTCAGAGAAAGCAGTATGTTATCATTATGGTTAATAGAATAAATATAAAAGTAAAGAAATGTAAGCATGTCGGGTGTGGTGACACTAGACTTAATCTCAGCACTTGGGAGAATGAGTCAAGGGGATTTCTGTGAAGTCAAGGTCAGCCTATTGTACATAGTGAGTCTCAAGACAGCCAGGACTGAAGAGAGAGACCGTGTCACAAAAAATTAAAATAAATAAAAATAAGGTAAAAAATAACCTTTATCCTGTAATAATAAGTGAAAAGATAAAATCAAGCTCACGTGTAAAATCATAGGAAGAATAATTAAGAACAGCATCTACCAAAAACAAACACACATGTACACACACACACACACACACACACACACACACACACACACACAAATAAATGTTACTGCTTAAGTAGCGAAGCTACGATCATCTGAAGAAAATTTGCTAGGATCATAAATTTCAAACTTGCAGTGATGTATTATTTTCTGAATTAATATATTACACCACCCTGACAGGACTTGAACTTTGTCAGTTGTGGAATTTGTGTTAAATGTATATCACAAAGAATAAAAGAAACATTCAAGGGATACAATGACTCTGTTGAACAGAAAGTCATAATCCTCATTAGTGTCAGCAATTTGTTTAAACTGAGATCACTATTTCATTATATAGTGGTGATGGACACAGGAACCAAACAAACATAACTCCATCCTCCAAGGAAAACACTGAGCCTTATGTTGGCTGGGAGTGCATACCTATATGCAGATAGATGGCTGAAGGCTTTACCTGTAGGAGAGATGTATACAATCGGTGTCGCAGAACTTAGAATCTGCTGAGGGGTTACATGGTAGCAGTATATATAATCTGCATTTTTGGTTTTATTGTCTTTTGATTGGTTGTTTTGTTATTGTTGTTCTTTGTTTGTTTTTGTTTTTGTTTTAGAACAGAATAACTTTACAATCCAGTCTATCCTAGAACTCAGTATGTAGACCAGGCTGGTCTCAAATACCAAGTTCTAGGATTAAAGGTTTGCACTACCATGTACAGCTTGCTTATGTATGACTTTAAAAAGGAATATGCACTTTTCATCCACAATCAACCATTTTCCATTTTTGGCAAGGATGTGTGAATTTCAGCTTTGTGTTAAACTTCATACAACACTGTTCTAATTACAAAGACAATATCTCTCAGAAAGAAAGTAAGAATATGATATAAGTCAAACAAAAATAAAACCTACAACAGTGAGACATCAGTAGAGGAAGGAGGAACAAAACAGAGCGAACACCTTTCTGGGCCTGGGACCAGCGGGAAAAATCTTCTTGCATGCCCTGTAGATTGATTCTGATCCAGAGGAATCCATGTAAGGTTGGAGTGAGTAAACAAATTCTACAGAGTTGCCTCTGATTCCCAGAAACATGCTTCTGCTCACACAGACAAAAAAGACAGCCCTCCCAGACACACACACACACACATACAGACACACACACACACACTCACACACTCACACTCACACACACACTCACGCACACACACTCACGCACACACACTCACACACACACTCACACACACACTCACTCACACTTATTAATGAAAATAAAACTCAGGCAGAGAGGAATGACCATGTTCTAGTGAGATATCTTATTTCTCCTTACTATTGATTACGTTTTACGAACTATGTGTATGTGTGTGTATCTGTATGTGTATGTGGCTGCAGGTGCCCATAGAACTCAGAGACTTCAGATCTATGTTGAGATGGTGTTGCAGATGATTATACCCCACCATTGTGGTTGCTGGAAAAGTAACCTGGGTCATCTGTAAGAGCTCACAAGTGCTGTTACCTGCTGAGCCACTGCTCAGGCCTCAAAGATTACTTTAAATGGAAAGGATTAAAAAGCCCTATCAAAAAAATACAAAGTAGCAAATTGATTTCTTTTTTAGTACAAGATTCAACTATTGGCTGTCTAAAAAAAAAAAAAAGTTTGACTTAAAGATATAAACTGACAGGGAAAGACAGAAAAAAGAAATTCTCTGAAATGTATGACTAACATGGATCAGGATTAGCTACACCTAAATCAAGTATAAGGGATGATAAGTCAGAAACAGTCCCCAGACACAAAACTATATATTAACAATGGCAGTACAGCTCTTCAGAAAACAAATTAGTTACAAATGTGTACAAATTTATATTGGAAACCTAAGCACGTAAAGCATGTTGAGAGGTCTGAATGGATGAATCAGCTGCAATATGATAAGTAGCAAGATTTATTTCTCTTTTTTATTAGAGTATTCCAAAGCAGTTATAGTGACAGGTTTCAAAAATATTTTTATAAAAGTAAGTCACATAATCTGACTCCATCAGTCAGGTATGCCTCTCCCCGTATGTCCTTGCTGACCCTACTTTCATCCCTGTTTTTGTCTGTTTATTATGTTTTGTTCTTTCTTTGACTATATACTAAAAATATATGAAGAAGGAAAATAAAATCTACGATGTCATTCTCTGATTCTGTCTGAGGAAATCATGTCGTCCTAAACACAGAGATGCATATATGTCAGTAGTATACTGACTTAGATTCCTTTCATTACGTTGTTAATCTCGTGGTGACTCTATCTTTAGATATAAAAAGAACTTCCATTTCTGTAATAGCTACTAATCAACCATTATACCAGAAAACTCTAAATGTTCTTTTATCTTCTGCTTCCTTGAGCGTGTTCGGTATTATTAATTTTGTTAATGATACTCATACTGATTTGAGAGTGATACTCTCAAATTTTTAGTGGCATTTATCTGATGGCTAGAAATACAGGTAGATCACTGTCAGTCACCCACTTATTATCTAGTTGTACATACACTTTTGAGAATATTCCATTCATTTAGTTTACCAATTTATCAATTGGATCAGTTGGATTTGTATATTCTCTTTTAAAATTTTATAAATATATTTCCGTTGTCAGATGAACACCCTAAAGAAACTGTCTTTCACTCTCTAGCCTATTTCTTAACGTATCTGTTTTACTTACAGATTTTCACTTTAGGTAATCCCATTTGTCAATTCATGACATTATTTCCAGAGTTGTTAAAAGCTAGTTTTAGTCCTCTCCTCCATTTGATGAAAAACAAGGCCATCATCTGCTACATATACAGCTGGAGCCATGGTCCCTTCATGTGTCTCTCCTCTGTGGTGGTTTAGTTCCTGGAAACTCTTGGGGTCTGGTTAGTTGATATTGCTCTTTCTATGGGGATGCAAACCCCTTCGACTCCTTCAGTTCTTTCTCTAACTCCTCCTTGGCGACCCAGCGCTCAGTCCAACAGTTGTCTGTGATAGCATCTGCCTCTGTATTTGTCAGGCTCTAACAGAGCCTTTCAGGAGATAGCTATATCAGGCTCTTGTCAGCAAATACTTCTTGGCATGCAAAATAGTGTCTGGGTTTGGTGACTGTATAAGGGATGGATCCCTAGATGGGGCAGACTCTGAATTGCCATTTCTTTAGTCTCTGCTCCATACTTTATTTCCATATTTCCTCCCATGAGTATTTTGTTCCCCCCTTCTAAGAAGGACCTAAGCATCCACACTTTGGTCTTCCTTCTTCTTGTGCTTCATGTGATCTGAGAATGTTATCTTGGGTTTTCTGAGTGTTTGGGCTAATATCCACTTATCAGTGAGTGCATATCATGTGTGTTCTTTTGTGACTTGGTTACCTCACACGGGATGATATTTTCTAGTTCCATTCATTTGTCTAAGAATTTCATAAATTCGTTGATTTTAATAGCCAAGTAGTACTCCGTTGTATAAATGTACCACATTTTCTGTATCCATTCCTCTGTTGAGGGACATCTGGGTTGTTTCCAGCTTCTGCTATTATAAATAAGATTGCTATGAACATAGTGGAGCATGTGTCCTTGTTATATGTTGGTCCAACTTTTGGCTATATGCCCAAGATTAGTATAGCTGGGTCCTCAGGTAATACTATGTCAAGTTTTCTGAGGAACAACGACACTGATTTCCAGAGAAGTTGTACCAGCTTGCAATCCCACCAACAATGGAGGAATGTTTTCCTCTTTCTCCACATCCTCTCCCGTGTCACCTGAGATTTTGATCTTAGCCATTCTGACTGGTATGAGGTGCAATCTCAGGGTTGTTTAAATTTGCATTTCCATGATGACTAAGGATGTTGAACATTTCTTTATGTGCTTCTCAGTCATTTGAGATTCCTCAGTTGAGAATTCTTTGTTTACCTCTTTACCCCATTTTATAACATGATTATTTGATTCTCTGGAGTCTAACTCCTGGAGTTCTTTGCATATATTGGTTAGTAGCCCTTTTTCAGATGTAGGGTTGGTAAAGATCTTTTCCCAAACTATTGGTTGCCATTTGTATCTTAAAAGATTTTCTTAAATTTTTTCAAACATACTCAGAGTTTTCAATTTCATATTAGGGTCTTTATCTCATTTTGAATTGATTTTTGTTCATTACAAGAAATACAGAGACTTCATTTTTCTATATCAGAATACCTAGTTTTACAAGGACCATTTCTTAAGAAGATGACCTTTTATTCAAGTGCAGAGTTTGCAATTTATTAAAAGTCAGATGAGCCCAACTCTGCAGATTTACTTCTGTGTCCACTGCATACATATATGTGCCAGTAATATTCCAGTTTTACTTTGGATATGCAATAGTATAAGCTATCTTGATACCTCCAGCATTGCTCCTTTTCTTTCTTTTGCTTTGATTTTCAGGATATTTTCTGCTTTCAGCCTCCATATGTATTCTACGATTGTTTTACACTTCTCTGAAGCATGGCATAAGAATTTCACTAAATCTTTTGGTAATATGACAATTTCTATGACATTAATTTTACTTATCACAAACATGAAAGATATTTCCATTGTATATGTCATCTACAGTTTCTATTTCCCATGTTTTACATTTTTCAATCTAGAAGTATTTGATTCACTTTTATTTTTTTTGCCTAGTATTGTAGCTATTGTGAAAATATGCTTTTTCTGTTTTCCCCCCTCAGCATGTTGACTATTACTGAAGAATGAATAATCTTTTAAAATTGTCAGTTTGTGTGTGTGTGTGTGTGTGTTTACATGTATTTGTTTATTTCCCAGGCTGTGAACTAATGATATCAAACTTAAGAGCAAATACCTTTACTTACCAAGACATCCTGCAGACCTGTGACTGATTTTTTTATGTGAAAACAATAATGTTTGGGCTGAAAATATTTTTCAGTCTAAGGTATCTCCTCATGGTCTCAGAAAAATTAGTTTGTATATTTGTAAGATGTGATGTGTGTCTATACACTACAATATCCATTTGGTCACCATAAGTTAACCTGTATAGGTCATTACTTTTCACCTTTTAGAGAGAGGGCCTCTTTATGTTCATGTTGCTCATGTTGTGTGTTAGTATAGTATACTTCCTAGCTACCAGGGTTTTTCTTATCTCCATTGTCCATTTACCTGTATGAGAACTAGTATTATAAAGCAGACACACCTTGCTTTGAACTGATTCTGAGGACTTTGTGTTCTCAGATTTTCATGCCACTTGCTTTTCTAGTTGAGCCACCACACGAGCCCTCCTCAAACCTTTTGAAGGAACGTATCTCTCCAAAATAGTGATAATTTCTTTCAATTCTAATCCCTTTTAATTTCTTTTCATTCCTCTGGCTAAAACATGAGTACTATACTCAATAACAGTAGAGAGATGACAAAACATGCTTGTTTTTGCTAATTTTAGAGAAAAGTCATTGAGCATTCCACAATTGATATAAGACTGGCTACTCTTGCTGTATATAGCTTATTTTTAGTGTCAAGGTATATTCTTTCTATTGCTAGATTCTCAGAATTTTCATTATAAAGGATGCTTAAATAGTCAAAAGTCTGTTTTTTTTGTTGAGAAAATTGTGATTTCTGATTTGATTCAGTTTATGTGTTGTGTAACCTTTATAACCTTGTGTATGTAGAATCATACTTGAATTCCTATAATGAAACTTCATAGGTCATGGTAGGTAATCTTGGTTGTCTGTTGTTGGATTAAGATCTAAAGTATATTATTGAGAATTTCAACTTCCATATTCATCATTCAGATTGACACTTTGTTTTGTCATGCCTTTACCTGTTTTCCATGTAATGCTAACATTGTTTTGTATAAGGAATCTGTTACCAGTCCCATTTCTTTTATTATTTGGAATAGTCTAAGGAACACTGATGCTCATTTGAAGGTCTAGTAGAAATAAGCTGGAATGGAATTTGAACATGGACTGTTTATATTTGGGAAAATTTATTTTAGAGTCTCATACTTGTATAAACCTAAAGTTATTCATACCATCATATTTTTAGCTTGCCATGTCCTATGTGTTTGGAAATTAATCAATTTATTTTGTATTCTCCAATGATTGGAACATAAATTTTCAAAGATTTCCTTGTTGATATTCTGAACTTCATTGCTCTCTTACAGAAACTGTTATTAGTCGGGGTTCTCTAGAGTCACAGAACTTACAGGTAGTCTCTATATAGTAATAGTAAGGGAATTTGTTGATGACTTACAGTCTGCAGTCCAACTCCCCAACAATTGTCAGCAGTAGCTGTGAATGAAAATCTAAGGATTTAGCAGTTGCTTAGTCCCATAAGGCACACAGTCGAAGAAGAACGAATCTTCCTTCTTCCAATGTCCTTATGTAGGTCTCCAGTAGAAGGTATGACACAGATAAAAGGTGTGTGTACCACCACCCCTGAAACATGTGTCTTCCAGACTCAAGATCTGGATCACAGCTGAGCCTTCTAATTCTGAATTGTAGCTCACTCCAGATATAGTCAAGTTGACAATCAGGAATAGCCACTACAGAAACAAACAAGTAAACAAACAAACAAACAAAAATCTTAACAGCAAAGGAAATGATCAAAGCATTAAATCTGAGTCTGTTGCTATACTGTTCCTAAAGTTTGTGGCCTCCAGAACTATGAATGATGCATTTTTTGAAGATTGTAAGCTGTGTATTATATGCTATTTTTTCATGCCAACCTTAATTATACGACACTAAAATACTTTCCCAACACCCTCACACACCAGATATTATTCTTTGACATGAGTTGATTCCTCCAGAGCTAGCTAGTAATTGGAAATAAAGTATCCTGATAAATTATAGAAGCTAACCTAAAAAATTACCAAACCAGAAGTGAATGGCATAAAAATAACTGGTTTGTAGGCACGTCAATCAGAGATTTGGGAGACATTGCTCCCTTCAGCTGGCATGGACATTACAGTAGCACACTGTACTTGCAAGCCGGTTTCTCTGCTAAGATTGGGTAGTTGGTTTTCTAACTTAATTAACCTGTGTAAAACATCTATCAGTTTCCACACAGAGCTGAGTCTCTTGGCACTTAAAAAATACAAATATGATTTACAGGTGTGGATATAAAAGGATTTTTTTTTTTTAGTTACTTTTGATGGTGATAAATAATTTAGTTTTAGACTATCTAAATATATGCTTATTTGATTTTAAAAGACCTTTATCCTGAAGTTGTGTTTTTTGTAAGTTTTTATTATTTTACTTATTTATACTTCAAATGTTATCCCCATTCCGGTTTCCCCTCCGAAAACCTTCTATCCTACCTTCCTCCTGACTGCTTTTATAAGGATGCTCCTCTACCCACCCAACCACTCCTGCCTCACTGCCCTAGCATCAAGCCTTCACATAACCAAGGGCCTTCCCTTCCATTGATGCCAGATAAGGCTCTCCTCTGCTATATATGCAGCGGGAAACATGGATACCTCCATGTGTATTCTTTGGTTGGTGAGCTCCCTGGGAGCCCCGAGGGTCTGGTTAGTTGATATTGTCGTTCTTCCTATGGGGTTGTAAACTCCTTCAGCTCCTTCAGTCCTTTCTCTAACTCCGCCATCAGGGACCCTGTGCTCAGTCCACTGTTTGGCTGTAAGCATTTGCCTCTATATTTTTCAGGATCTGGCAGAGCCTCTCAGGGGACATCCATATCAGGCTCCTGTCAGCAAGCACTTTTTGGCATCAGTAATAGTGACTAGGTTTAGTAGCTGCATATGGAATGATTCCTCGGGTGGGGCAGACTCTGGATGGCATTTCCTTCAGCTTGCTTCACCCTTTGCCCCTGTATTTTCTTTAGACAGGAGCAATTCCAGGTTACAGACTATGTGAAGCTCAAGAAGAAGCAAGACCAAAGTATGGATGCTTCAGTTCTACTAAGAAGGGGGAACAAAATAATCACAAGAAGTAGAGGGCGGCAGGGACTTGGGAGGAAGAGAGGAAGAGGAGAGGAAAAAACAGGGGCAAGGTAAGGTTTGGGAGAAGATGGGGAAGATGTACAGAGGGTCAGAAAATTGAACAATGGTGCTTAGTAATGGCGGATGGGGAACTGGGAGTAGCTGACAGAAATCCCAGATACCAGGAATGCAAGGGTCTCCAGGACCCAATGGGAATGACTATAGCTGAAATACCCAACAAAAGGGAGAGATAACCTGCATAGACCATATCCAGAGGTTAGCCATGGCCCTTGGTTGAGGGATGGGACCACCTTCTGAATATGGTTCTCTAAGTTGACAATTCCTGTCTCAGTTTCTTTTCTTCAGTACATTTAAGTGGTCCACTTTTTACTAACGTAATTTCCATGTGTAGTGCTCACATTGTGTGTGTTGTTCATGATTCTCTTTCCTTGTTATCCAGGTTACCCTTGAACTCATTATCTTCCTATCTCCACCTTAAAGAGGAGAGATTATACTCATGTATCACTCCTCCTCGCTTTCTTTTTAATGAGAGAAATTTGATTCTTACTTGAGTTCTGAACTGTATAATTATTTAAGAGTTGGATTATTTGTGTTTTGAATTTAGAATTTCTCTGTTTCCACAATGGTGCTGAATCTGGAATAAAATTTATTCAGTTCTCAATGCTCAAGTTCCTATGACATTAATGAAAAGACATGTTTGCACCAAATCTGTCTTTGGAATATGGTGAGCTTTCCTATTTGCTTCGGTGTTCACATTGCATAGATTTTTTGTTTTACTTTTTTTTAAACCTTTCCTAGGGAAGTTATTCTTTTCAACCATGTATAGATTTCTTCTCAACCCTGCCCATGCTTGCTGGGTGTAGTATCCCTCAGCTCAACTACACTGCTGTCTCTGTGAAGCACTATGCTTCCAGGAAAGTCCTGTGATCTGCCGCTGTGCTGCACTCCTTCAGTGCAGCATCACTTGCTGGCTGTGCTTTGATTTGTGCATCAAGCACATCAAATGGGAAACACTGTGAAATTCTTTTAGAGACCAATACCTTTCCTTGTTTGATGTTCATGACAATATATGAAAATATTTGCCTTTGCTGTATACTTTTGGCTTGTATTCTAATTATTAAACAGAGCTTGTTTATTTTTGTTTACTTTGTCTTGTTAAAATATGGAACTATTAAATAGCAATTATAACATATTTTATATTACTGTACATTTTTGGTGTGTTCATTTATTATATTAATGTCCTTAAATCTTTTAGGATTTAGTACATAATGTGATTTTATCCAAGTCTATCTTTAACTGTTATGACTTTTTGGTGTTATGGTGTTATGTATGGAGATTTTATAAATGTTGTTTTGCTTAATTTGGGTAGCTTCCAAATAATTGAGAGAAGACTACTTTATTTATTTAATAGCTTTAAGGCATAAGAACTGAGCAGTATTAACCTATTTTAATCCTCTGACCTAATCTGGCTACCTCCCAGTCCAAATCCCTGAGAGACTTGCATTTTATGACTTTCGCTGCTCCAGCTGTTTGCTTTAGATATCTTATGGACCTTCTCCTCATGGCTGAATCCCCACTTCATCTTTTTTTCCCCTCCTCCCCTGACTGAGAAGAAGTCTAGTCCTATTCTCTTTCTTGACCAATAAGAAAAAATTAGGGGAGCAATATTTATACAACCTTGACACAGGAGATTCTCAGAATAAGAACTGAAATCCCATATGGGGGCACAGAAATCAACAACTGAATAATGCAAGGAAACAATAACATTATGCTTACAAGTCAAATAAAGCTTTCCAAGCATCCAACATAATGCCTTTAAATTTACCTTTAAGTCATATTATTTTATGAAAATACATTTTTTTCCTGATGCTATTATTTCTGATGCTTGGTTTTATGCAATCAAAATTTGCTTTTCTTTCAGCTAAACTACTTTGCTGAAGAATGCCATAATCTTTAATGCTGTCAAAATAAATAAATATATTTTATCCCTTTTAGTAAATATTTTACTAAATTGATTATATATTTTTATTGTATGTTCAGTCATTGAAATTCTATTTCAAACTAAATACCTCTTCTCAAGGTTTCAAAACAGTTTTAATATCTAAATTTCAACCAAATCTTTTAGTTAAAATCATAATTAAAAAAGATACTTCACTAACATTTTTGATAATAATATAACTTTCTGAATTGGAGGAGTATGATTTTCTAAGAATTTTCATATAAATATTACAGGATTTTAAATTATAACTGCAGTCATTTTACCCCATTTTCTTGATTTTTTTTTATTATTCTCATTTCTTCACTTCAGAGATAGTGTTTTATTAACTTTATTTATTTATAAAGGTGCATCTGAATATAATCATACACATAACACAGCACTTATGTTGAGGTCAGAGGCAAGCCATGGGAATAGGTACTCGTTTTCTTCCATGTGAACCCCAGAGATTAAACTCAATGTATCAAGCTTAGCTGCAGGAGACTTTATTAATTGAGCCATTTTTTTGAATAAGAGAAATGGCAATTTAACATACTATAATAAATAAATTTCTATCTTTTGAGTGACAAGATACTCACCAAAAGCAACTTAAGGGAGGGATGACTTGTAGAGTAGAGTCCACCATGGTGGGGAAGACCTGGCACCGTGAGTGGCTGGTCTCATTGAGTATGAAGTTAGGAACCTAGGATATATGAATGATAGAGTGTAATTCACCTCTTCCACTTGTGATTCTATTTGGAATCAAACCCATGTATAGTATTGCCTACATCTGGGGTGTTGTCTCTTCTCTGATCTGTTAAATGTTCTTAAAGATACCTTATTAAACACATTCATAGGTATTTTATTTCATGATGAGTCTAAAAGCATCAACTTCATAATGAACATTAATTATCACACCGACATTTGTGAACGTATTTTTCTGCTTTGTCTATACTCATACATTTGTTCTGAGTAGAGCTCATCATTTTTCAATATAGCATTGCAATAAATCTTTGCACTAAATACTTAGTCTTTACAATTCAAATTATAAATTATTCCATCTGTGAGGAAAAACTCATTACTTACAAATACATGTATCAAAATCATTTATCATTCAAGTTTTCTCTGATTTGGTCTATACTGTGAATTACATGTCTTTAATAGTAAGACATGTAATTCACAGTATAGACCAAAACAAAATATGTGCCCATGACCCAAATTAGAATCATAGACATAACTGTAGACGCACTATTTTCCTAGAAACTATGAACATTTTTATAATAATCATGTACTTTTTACTGCACTATGTTTACACAGCTTTGCATAGACCATATTAAAGCCAATTTTTATAATCTAATCATGACAAGGGTTCCTCTCAGCACAGTGATAGTCTCTTCATTAGAACAAAAGTATACAATTCTGGATATTACAAGAAAATCTACCTCAACTTCTGTATCAATTGAACATGTGAATATATAGAGAGACAATGATTTAGTAAGTTCACTGATAACACTGACTTTTTAAAATGCAATTGATATAAAGGCCCATGTAGCCTTCACATATACACGGATTCCAACAAACATAATTTACTCACAAGCAAACTTCCTTAGCTCCCATGTGCTTTCAGCAAGTGCTTTATGTATAGATGAAAAAGAAAACCAGAAAACAACAAAACAGAAAGGTGTTCCACTTGATGCATTGTTGTGGGCAACATGAACAGAGACTGATCTATAAAATAGCAAGAGAAGAACAATTATATAAATATAGAGAATTCAGATTTTTTTTTGAAGCAGCCCATCACCATTTCTGCTTGGAAGAATTCAAATATATGTAAAAAAAAAAAAAAAAAAAAAAGTTCCTTAGCCAGTAAACAACAGGTGTAAAAAGAAACTTATTACGCCATCATTATCACTTCATGAAATTACCAGTTTTACCATAATCTCATTTTGAACAGTTTTAAAAACATAGAACAAACAGTTCTAACTTTGCAAAAAAGTCAATTACAGTCTTTAACACACAACAAATCTACTCTTACCACACTGCATGTCTTCCTTAGCATAATGACAAACTGTGACTTAAATATCTATAAAGATGATAGCAGTGTGATATATCAATGTTTTATTGTCAAAGTGTCGCATTTCACATCCATAGTCCCAGTTTTTGCTAAATTTAAAGAGACTAATAATTAATATTAAAAATAAGATTGGGTCATCAGATATATTCCTCCAAATTCTTTATATGACCTAGATACCAACACCTTATCACAATTTTCAGGATTCTTTGTTACATTTCAAGTAAAGCAATATTGATATAGATATTCTAGATTCAGAGTCCACCAAAATTTCATTACATTTCTTAAGTTGCCTTTATATTAATCTAAAATTATATCTGACCTGAAATCCAATAGTTTTATAGATAATAAAGCTAATCATTTGTTATTCATCCTCCACCAGGAAATTACAAAGCAATGGATTGGGTTGATGGAAGTGAGATATAGGTAAGATAAAAATCAAAGTTTCTCTCTAAGTAAGGAGAAATCCATCACTACGTGAGAGATAAATATTGTGGTGTCATTGAAAGTTTAGGAGTTTCTTACCTGGAAATTGATTAGAAATAATATAAATCTAACCTTTGAGGGTGGCTGAGTTCTGCAAGGCAGTTAGAGGTGTTATGATAACCTTTATGAAGTGATGGGCTTTTAATTTCTATATACTGAAGTGTAAACTAATTTACTGTTTAGTACAGCCTTTCACTACTGTTCTCAAGATTGCTGACACAACTTTCTTTTTAATCTAAAGAACTTTATTAACACTCAGAGAAAGAGAATGAGACAACATTCTTTACTAGCAAACTCTCTTATATGAATGCATTAATGAATGAGACTATACCCAGCAATAAAAAGAGTTACAGAGATACAGGTTTACAATAGAAGAAATGCTTAGAAACTGGTGATGAGAGAAGGTTTAAATACAAATATGAAAGAAAATAATATCATAGACTAAATCTGGGAATGTACATGTAGCTACTAGTTCTGTTTCTTTCTAGATCTCCGTATAATCAGTGGGAGAAAGAACAACATATCTATAATAATTGATACTTTGGTTTTTGGCTACTTGGCCCAAGTCAGAGACATCTGAGAAGAGTTAACCTCAGTTTCAGAGATGCCTAATTAGATTAGTCTGCAAGAAACACTGTGGGACATTTTCTTGATTAATGATTGCCTTGAGAGGCCCTGTATCCAAATAGGTGGTGATACCCCTAGGCATGTGGTGCTCAGTACTGTAAAAATGCAGGCAGTGCAAGCCACAAGGAGCAGCAAGCCCTTAAGTAGCACACCTTAGTAGCTCCTGCTTCAGTTTCTGCCTCTCAGTTCCAGCCTTAGCTTCCTCCATGATAGACTAAATATAACCTAAAAGATAAAATAAACTGTTTCCTCTCCAAATTACTTTTTGATTATGGTGTTTATCATAGCAACAGAAAGCAAATTGTACGTGTGTTTTACAGACATAAGTATCCTGAAAGCAATTAAAATATTCAGGAAATATAAAACAAACATATAACATATTTTAAAAATATGTGCTCTTTTTATACAAAGGAAGAGTTTAAGATTAAAAGAGAACTGCAGTGAAGTGTGTGTGTGTGTAGATTTTTATTTAAGTTGAATAGGGAGTATATTATTTTAGAATTAAGAAGAAAGTTTTACATCATTTATAAGTGGAAAGAAATTAATCTGGGTTTTCAATATGTCATAGCATCAGGGAAAGAATACCAGTGTCTCCACAGGAATACAAAGCACTCCCAATAACAGTTCTTAATCTACACACACTCTCAGCTTAATCAAAGGCAGCTTTGGCAAAAGAGTGAATGGTGAACAGTAACATAAGTTACATGAGCTAGTGTAAGAACAAATGTGCAGAATATGACCATATAAATGGAGTACCCTTGAGGTCCTCCCTAGGGCTAAGTCGTGTGTAGGGGATTTAGTGACTTACAGACAAGAAAGGGTTGGGCCTTACAATCTCCTAGGCTTCTCTTTGTTTCTTGTCTTTTTCTTTTTTTTTGTGGGGGGGGGAGGTAGTATTTTTTAATTAATTAATTAATTAATTTTTCATTTTACATCCCTATTTTTGCCCTCCTTCAAGTTTCCCTTCACACTTTTCCTCCTGCATCCCCCATTTCCATCTCCCGTCCCCTTTTCCTCTAAGAAAGTGGACCGCTGGACGTTAAGTCTCTGCAGGGCTAGGCTCATCTTCTCCCACTGAGGCTATACAAGACAGCCCAAATGGGAAACCTGACTCCACAGACTGGCAACAGCTTAAGGGATAGGCCCTGCTCCCGCTGTTTGGAACACACATGAAGACTAAACAACAGATCTGTTACGTATGTATGAGGGTCCTAGGTCCAGAACCTTTATATTCTTTGTTTGGTGGTTCAGTCCCTGATAGCCAGCAAGGGCCCAGGTTAATTGATTCTGTTGGTCTTCCTGTGAAGTTTCTGCCCTCTTTGGGGCCCACAATCCTTCCCCCAACTCTTCCATAAGAGACCTCAAGCTCCATCCAATGTTTGGCTGTGAGATTCTATATCTGTTTCAGTCAGCTGCTGGGTGGAGCCTCTCAAAGGACAATTATGCTAGGTTCTGTCAACAAACATAACAAAGTATCATTAATAGAGTCAGGGATTGGTGTTTGCCCATGGGATGGGTTACAGTTTGGACTAGTAATTTGTTGCCATTCCCTCAGACTTTGCTCTATCTTTGTCACTCTATTTCTTGTAAACAGTATACATTTTGACTCAAAAGTTTTGTGGGTGGGTTGGTGTCCTCAACACTGCACTGGGAGTGGGGCACTCCTGCCTTGCTACAGGAGATAATTATTTCAGGTTACATATCCTCAATGTTATGAGTCACTCTCCTCCATCTCATGTCTATGGTAATTCCTAGATATGCCCTTACACTCCCAAACCCTCCAATTGATGATTTTCATTCATTCTCCTGGTCCTTTGTATTCTCTCCTAAAGCTCCCTACACGTGATCCTGAACCATACTCCCATTCCCTTAGATTTTTCTTATTTATTTATTTTATATATTTATATTCCAGATGTGCTCCCACTACAGTTCCACATCCCACTCCTCTCCCTTGCCTCTGAGTGGGTGATCACCAACACCAGGACTCCCCCTTTCCTGGATCCTCAAATCTCTCAAGGACTAGGTACATCTTCTCCCACTGAGGCAAGACTAAACAATCTTCTGCTATATATGTGCCTGAAGCTTCAGGCCAGCCCATACACGCTGCCTGGATAGTTGCTCTCAGTCTTTGGGAGCTCCCTGGGGTCCAGATTAGTTAAGAATGCAGATATTCCTATGGGGTCACCATCCCCTTAAACTTCTTCAATCCTTCCCCTAATTCAACCTTAGGGGTCTCTGACTATAGTCCAATGGTTGAGTGTAAGTATCTGTATCTCTCTCAGTCAGCTGTTGGTAGGACCTTTTATAGGACAACCATCCTAGGCTCCTGTCTTCAGTCTCTTCTCCATTTTTGTTCTTGCAGTTCTTTTAGAAAGAAACAGTTCTGGGTTAGAAATTTTGATGGTGGGTTAGTAACCCCATCTCTCCACTTGAGTCCCTGTCTATTTTCTGGAGGTGGGAGTTTCCTCTGCCCATTTTTAGGCATTTTGGCTAAGACATCTCCATTAAGTCTTGAGAGCCTCTTACCTCCCAAGACTCTGTTACTTTGTAGAGGGTTTCATAACTTCCCATCTCCAAGGCTGCTTATTTCCTATCATTCTCCTTGTCCTCTGGTTCTCTCTCCTGTTCACTTCCACCCATAATGTGTTCTGTTAGTGCCTGCATGACATCTGTCCAGGATCTTCTGTCTTTTAGAGTATCTGTTGAAAAGTCTGATGTAATATGGTATATTACGTGGCCTTTTTCCATTACACCTTTTAATAAATGTTCTTTGTTCTGTAAATTTCTTATGTGAAGAGAGGGTTTTCTTTTATGGTCCCATCTATTTGGTGTTCTGTAGGTTTCTTGTACATTTATGACCATCCCTTTCTTTAAGTTAGGGAAGTTTTCTTCTATGATAGTGTTTAAAATATTTTCTGGCTTTTTGAGCTGGGAATCATCACCCTCTTCTAGTCCTGTTTTTCTTAAGTTTGATCTTTTTATTGTGTTCTGAATTTCCTGGGTATTTAGGGTTAGGAGCTTTTTATACTTTGTATTTACTTTGACTGATGTGTCAATATCTTCTATGGTATCTTTTATACTTGTGATTCTTTTATCTCTTCTATTCTGTTGCTGAAGCTTTCATCTGTAGCTGCTGTTCTTTTTCTTAGGTTTTCCATCTCCAAGGTTGCTTCCGTTTGTGTTTTCTTTATTGTTTCTACTTCCATTTTTAGGTTTCAGTTTGCTTTATTTAAATCCTTCACCTGCTTGCTTGTATTTTCCTATATTTCTTTAAGAGATTTATTTATTTTTTCCTCTTTATGGACTTCTACCTGTTTGCCTGTATTTTCCTTTATTTCTTTAAGGGAGTTATTTATATTCCATTTAATGGTCTCTCTCATCATCACAAAGAGGCAATTTAGTTCAGAATCTAGCTTTTGAAGCCTGTTAGTGTATCCAGGGTTTGATGTGGTTGAAGAACTGGGTTCTGATGGTGCCAAATTGCATTGGGTTCTATTGCTTGTGGTCCTGTACTTGGTTTTTGCCATCTAGTTTTCTCTATAGTTAACTTGCCTCTAACTGGAGCCAGCCTCCTTGGAGCCAGTTAGAATTCTGTGATCTGGGCTAGAGCTGGTCTCCAGGGAGGCAGTCAGTGCTATCTCTAGTTGGAAAGGAGGAATTCTGTGTCTCTGGATAGGGTGAACTTTGAGAGTTCCTGGCCCAGATGATCCTCCCAGGAGATAGGCATGATCTAGGTTCCAGGGGCAGGATCTATCCTAGTTGTAGATGTAGGTACAAACCAGAAGGACTGTGCCCCTAGTTAAGGTAGAGCTCCTGTGTCCATGGTTTTTCCAGACCTCCTAGAGGCAGGTAGGCCGTGTCTCTTGTTACTGCAAATCTCCTGGAAGGCAGGTAGGCTGGGAAGAAGACCAGACAGAAGGTAGAGTTTGTCAGGACAGGTAGGTCTTCCTCAGCTATATACTGTGGGTGTCCCAGCTGGCATGAGAATTTGGGCAAGAGAAAATGTCACCTGCATGCCTGGTTATTTTGGACCTCCTGAGAGGCAGACAGACTGTAGGATGAAGGAGGGTATTGGGCTCCTAATGTGACCAGGGTTGGGAAGCAGACCAGAAGGCTGCAGACACATCTTAATATTCATCACTCACAAACCTTATATAATTTTTTAGAGCTTAGATAATTATTTAGATAATTTAAAATGCATTGATATTTTAAATAAAAAACTGCATTATCATGAAAAAAAGATTATGTATTTTCCAGGATGGCTTTGAAATTTTGACTTTACAATGATTGTTTAAAAAATTGTGTATCAAGTACATAATTTAATTTCACATTATTTAGACAAATTTTATAGCATATTTAGAAATCTAAAATTTTCTGCAAATCCTACATTAAAATATCTTGGTTATTTTTCATCACATAGAATATCATGCATTTAAAATATTACTCATTAACAACATGCTTATGCATGGTTACATAGAATATTTTAAGGAATATATGGTTCTTATTTCAGTTTTGATCCATGTAAATTTCACTTATGACAAATAAAATCCTAAAATAATTTAAAAACATTGTGTTCAGTATGCATATTTATAAATCATACCTATTTAGGTAGGTGTTACTCAACTATAATAATATAGGCAGGTTTTTTCATAATTTAATGTTATAATTCCCTTACATACACACACAAACCTTTTGGATAAACTTACTTATAAATATAAGTGCTTAATTTCTGTATTCAAGGGTTCTTGGGCAAATCAATTTTACATTTTTTAGTCAGAAAAGATTATTGCAGTAATGGTTATCAGTAATGGAAGAATTTTGGATCCTTATTAACATTATTAAGGACATCAAAGGTATACACGATGATAGAACAATCAGGAAAATCTTCCACGAGACACTGACATATAATGGAAGAATGGATATAAGGCTTCAGCTCATGTCATTGGGAGTGTGTGGGAAAGTGATATGAACAAGACAAAGGATTTAATTCATTGACCTGACCAGTTCAGTGTAAACAATGCCAGGGAAAGCCAAATGTTGACTGAGGTGAGAGGAAGTGACAATTTTATAAGAGGGCATTGAAAACTGTGACTCATGTCATGTTTTTCTAAATAGCTTTAACTCAGTAAGACCATTCCATAAGGGCTTACAAATCTGCTATTTAAGGTTGATCTTAATATACATTTTTAAATCAATTTTTCCCTCATATCATTCATTTGTCACAGTAAGAATTTCTACCCTATAACTTTAAATTGACCAAATTCTTCCCATCTCTGTATTTTTTAAATCATGGTCTGAGATAAATTCTATATCTTTTGATTTTGTTTTTGTAATAAATAAGATATATAATCAACAGTATTTAGAAATTACAAAAACTAAATATCACAATGGTTAGAGAAATACTGTATGAATACTAGCGACATACTCCTTATCAAATGAGTTTTATAGTAGTTGATTTACTCACTTTCCACATTCTTCTGCACCTCTTCCAATCACTGGATTTCTCATGTCTAAAGGTTAATAGAATAAATTATTAAAGAACAATTTCTCATATCTGTTTGTCAAACTTTTAAGGGGGTGATTCAAAGCCTGTAACAAAAATAGCTTCTGCTTGAGTTAAAATTGTTTTTCATAAAATCAATTCTTATTCCTGTCCTACATTGTACATTACTGTCACCACTGAATTGCAATTGCTTCATGACACCATAAAAATGTAAATCTAACTGTAAGAACACAAATTTCACAATAATCAATAGGCAGACATACACTTGCCGGAAATGGGATTTAACATTTGTTCAACAGTGGAATAAATGTTATCTCCTCTACAAGGTGTACCAAGAATTGGCACTCTGCAATACCTTCTTCTGACTCCTTCCACGAATCTTTTTAAATTTTTCCATTTTTAAAAGTCTTGCACATGATTAACTGAAGAGAGAAATACATGATTTTTTTTTTTGTAACAGAAACTATCTCATCAGGCCATTGATATACAATAAAAAACATGGCCTGACATGACTTGTGGCTTTGTTTGAGCACATGCCATGTTAACATTCTTAATGTTTATAAGCCATAATTTAAATATATGAAAAAGGTAAAAAGACACTTTCATACATTAGCACTTGTGATATGACTCATAATTTGGATATTGAATTAAACAATATAAAATACAATTTTGGGCGAGGTTGTTTGTTTTTTAATACAGGGTTTGTCTTTATAGCCCTTATTCTCCTGGAAGTCACTCTGTAAATAAGCTGGCCTTAAATTCAGAGATCCACCTGCCTCTGCCTCACAATTTCTGGGATTAAAGGTGTGTACCTTCACCACTCAAATCTAAAATATAGTTTTTATGCTAAATATTAGCAATTTGGGTTAATATACAAAATATCTTGTTCTTCCTTGTTATGATTATTTACTGAGAAATCAAAAGAGGAATATGAATATGTATAAACAAAGAACAATCAGCACTTTCTTAGATATTTTGAGAAAAATTTTATAAAATTACTGTCATGCTACAGTTTTAAAACATTAGCTCAGATATGTAAATGTATTTTTCTAGACAAAGAAAAACATGTATTATTCAGCAAGATTTATAACTAACAGCATCCACTATATTCACCAAGAAAAATTGTTGCTGTCAAAGACATAAATTAGTAGAATGACATACGTGTCACTAATAAAAAATATCCATGGGAGAAAGTTGTGTTTTCTCAGTAAAACTAAGGCACTTGGAGTCACACTACTCTGGTTACACTTCAAAAATAGCCTTCTGAGAAACTGATGTCAAAATGTATAAAGAAGAATAGGAAACATTAATAATGCATTGAATAATTATACTTTTTGATTTTCTTTAACAATAGTTAGATATATTGTTAAAGTACAGATGATTGAAAATCTTGGATTGACATTCAAAAATAAGCCCATGGAGCATTTGTAGCTCCATCAATAAATTGCCCATAACAAGCCCAAGAACAAATTGCATATAATGTGAAAATATTATGGTATTATCAAAAAATGATACTGAAACAATTCATTATCCATTTAAAATTTATTTCTGGAACAGACATACTACTGTACTTAAGAAATTTAAATCATGAAGTTAGGATAAATAGAAAAAATAAATTGCTTGATGTAAAAAAAAATATTTAATTATCTTCAAAACCACACAGAGTTTTAAAAATAAATAATAAATAAGGACACAACATTATAATAACCACAGAAAATATGAAATTAGATAAATCAGTAACTTACTGAAACTACATTTAACTTCTTATCCAACAAATATTAGTGGATACAAGAGGAGTTTATTAAACCGTAATCCAAATGTCACCCTCTTATAGAAATATTTGAGTCAAAAGCTTACTTACTATCAAAGTATGATAATACAAAATTGAAAACTGAATGTAATATATGTCCAGCTTCAATCAAAATAATATAGTTAACACTATGATGCTGTTATTAAAACAGGCAATTTAGAAAATTAGCAAGACACACAGACCTAAAAATATGAATAAGATACTACTGTAAGGAGATGAAGAATTACATTGGCCTGAAATAAGTTGATCATGTTTAGCATTTGTGACTAAGTAAATCTGACTCAGGTTCTCAGGAGTTGAAAAGCTGCAGAAAGCAGATCAATAACAAACAGAAAACATTAATCACAACAACAGTATTCTTAGTTTAAAAAGAGAAACAAATATTTTACTTTTATCAGTTGCAACTATGAGTGAGTTGAGGTATAAGGTAAACTGGAGGAATTCAAGGTACAAGTTAAAATAAACTTTAAAAAGTATCAGAAAAAACACAACATATAAAGAGTTTGTTTACATTAAAGTTGAACCAGCACCACTTGTTAAAAATGCTGTCGTTTTTCCATTGGAAGGTTTTTAGCTCCTTTGTCAAATACCAAGTGAACATGGATGTGTGGGTTCATTTCTAAGTCCTCGATTCTATTCCATTGATCTTCCCGCCTGTCTCTGTACCAATATCATACAATTTTTATCACTACTGCTTTGTAATACAGCCTGATGTCAGGGATGGTGATTCCCCCAGAATCACCCCTTTTATTGCTGAAAATAGTTTTCACTATTCTGGGGTTTTGGTTATTCCAAATGAATTTGCAAATTGCACTAACTCTATAAAGAATTGAGTTGGAATTTTGATGAGGGTTGTATTGAACCTATAGATTGCTTTTAGTAAGATGGTCATTTTTACTAAATTAATCTTGCCAATCTATGAGCATGAGAGATCTTTCCATCTTCTGAGATCTTCTTCAATTTCTTTTTTCAAAGATTTGAAATTTTTGTCATACAGATCTTTCATTTGCTTGGTTAGAATCACACCAAGGTATTTTATATTATTTGTGACTATTGTGAAGGATGTCCTTTCCCTAATTTTGATGGATTTTATTGCAAATTTATGATGCACTTATTAGTTCTTTTTATTTTGACAGGTTATTATTCTCTCTGTGTAGAATTTTAGAAACAAACTGTATTATATTTTGAGTAAATTTAACTATCTGATTGCATTCATTTTTAAAATATTTTTTAATCTGTTAATGAGTTATAGATATGGCTCAGTAGTTAAGACCACTGCTTGCTTTTCTAGAAGACCCAGATTTAATTTCCATCACCTACACAGTAGCGTACAACCAGATAAAACTCTGGATCCAAGTGAGTTCACAGTATTTCTTTGCCTTTGCAGACCTGAGACATATATTGGTCAAATGATACACAATCAGAAAAATATTGTGTATATAAAATAAGTAAGTAAAACAAAATAAATAAAAATAAAATACCTTTATATGACTAACATTAAAGATCATTCAAAAATACTTATTGAACATGCTATAGAAAAGTAAAGTAGAGTTACCTATAACAGATTAATGTGCCTATTAGTGTCACCTACGCCCGCATAGGAGACGAACTAGTCTGGATGAGGACCTGCAGATTGAAAGGACACTTGGGTCATTTGGAAGCCAAATGCCAAAGCTGTTTATTTCCAGAGCTCTTATATAGTCATTCACACAAGGTTAAGGAAAACAACAGGAAGCCAGCAATGCTTTCTAAGGGAATGTCTTGGTCTCATGATTCTTAGCCCACTTGAGCAAAACATTCTGCAGGGGTCAGGAAATTGGCAAACAGTTCTCATGGGAACCAACACTCTTCCTGACCACAGGGCAGGGTTAGCCAAGTCTCAGCAAGCTAAAGTCACCCCACATGTCACTCTTTTCTTTTTTATAAAGTAGCCTCTGTCTTAGGAATCGATCTCTGTCACCAGTGTCCTTACCCATCTCTGGATATCACTGCAGCCTTTGGCAGAAACTCCTGTCTTAGGTTGGTACCCTGGTCGAAAAAGTTGCCTGTCATGGAGGTCTACTTGTTTAGCATAGACAGCCATGCCTTAGATAGCCATGCTTGAGTGGTCTCTGTCCATTTGGATAAGAGAACCTGTCTCAAGACTGTACGCGAGTGACCCTGCTGTTTAAAGAGTTTACATAAACACAGGAGAGCAAGGCAGACTGTGAGCAATCCTAAAACTCCTAGGGCTCCCAATCCAGCCCATTCTTTGATGAAGCTTCCCAAGAGGTGAAACGAGTCCAAGAGACCAGTCCCATCTATTGGAGGAACCCTAGTCTCATTTACCAATAATATTTCGAGTAGCAAAGAATTAGTAAAATTAACAAAGGTAGCATTCCAGGGTCCCAGTAAATACTTATTCAACTGATGAACCATAAAGGAGGCATTCTTAACATGAGTAGGTAGCATACATAGGAGAACAAGACCCATGACTAATGGCAAATAATTATCATGAGTATTCCATAACCAAGATGAGAGTTCATGTCTTAATGGGTCAGCAGAGAGTTGGCCACTCGGGAGGCCAAGAGGTCCACAGTTTTGGCTGTCTGGACAGAACTTGAAATTGCAACGCCAGCTCCCACAGCAGCACCCACGGAGAGGGCTATTGCTGTGACAACTGCTGCGGTGATTCCAAAATCTTTCTTTTCTCTGACAAGAGTTATGGGGAGATTCTCTCGATCGTTCTGCACAGGCATCATGAGTTGTCGCATCACTTGGACAATCACAGCTCCTTCGTCTCTAGGGGCGTTCCAGCAATTAGTCAATCTGCACTTAATCTCAGAACAGTTAAGCCTCTCATTATCAACAGTATTATTGCTATTATTAAGCACAACAACAAAAAAGGGGGGTCTTATGCAAGGAAGGGATACAAGAATAAAATTTTTATCTTTGATGATTTTTAAGGTAATTTCAAACTGATCACTCTGGTTCCAGGAGCCTGTGCCATTAAAGGCTATGCCCTGTTGTAACATTATAGGTGAGAGATCCATGCAAGCATAGGGTCCACACAAATAGAACCCAGCAAACATGAAAAGTCAACCAGCTAAAGCTGGGTTCTGATACAAATTGGTGCCACAGCATCTCTAGGGAAAACACAAACTGTCCCTCATACTTTTATCAACACTGGATCAGGACCTTGCCAGGTACCCATGTTCAAATCTTTCCATTTCACCTGGATAGAAGGTGCAGCAGTGTACTGCCAATGTCTGTCAGTAGCTGTTCTACCACCTTTATCCACAATTAAAAAATTTAAAATATATACAATATAAGATAATTGAGCCTGACTGCAACAGTATTGCCAGCAGCAATAGGTCCGAGCAGATTAGAGTGCCCTCGGACATACCCTACAAAAATAGGTTTAGTCCTTTGCCAAATTAGACCTAGTAGTAATTTTAAACTTCTAAACAAAGGCATGGAGGGACTAATAAAGGAAGCAGTTTCCAATGGCAATATAATTTTGCAAACATAAACACTATCAGTATAAATATTCATGGCAGAATCTGGAAAATTTTGTAAAGCCATAATTACAGCTGTAAGCTCTGCCTGCTGGGCCGAGGTGGTAGTTCCCTGAAATTTAAAAACTTGACCCTGGCACACCACCACAGAGTGACCATTAAAGGATCCATCAGTAAACACTCACAGAGCATCATCCAAAGGAGTCAAGACCACTATTTTCTGGAAACACACAGGATGTTCCTTAAAAAACTGCACCAATTGATGTGGGGGATAATGATTATCTATTTTTGCAGGTGTAGCAAACGTAAAGGATGCCCAAGAATCATTATGTAAACACAAATATTTAATTTGGTCCATACTATAAGGTACAACAATAACAGAAGGTGACCTGTATCATAATAAGCTTCAGCAATCCTTTAAGAGGTACCTCCATTCCTTGTTTCTTTAATAAAATTAAAACCTGATTTTCTAAAAGTTCAGTTGAGTGTCGAGCACCCATGACTTTTGTAGCCTGTGAAAACTTACTTTTGGTTCATCGCTGCCGCTTGTATCATCAATTCTTTCCACTCTTACCATGGTGTCGCTTTCAGAATGATATGTCAGGGATTCCCTTCTTTTCCAGATCTCGGTGGGACCTCCACCTGTCACCTACGCCCGCATAGGAGACGAACTAGTCTGGACAAGGGCCTGCAGATTGAAAGGACACTTGGGTCATTTGGAAGCCAAATGCCAAAGCTGTTTATTTCCAGAGCTCTTATATAGTCATTCACACAAGGTGACTAAAAGACTTGGCTAACCCTGCCCTGTGGTCAGGAAGAGTGTTGGTTCCCATGAGAACTGTTTGCCAATTTCCTGACCCCTGCAGAATGTTTTGCTCAAGTGGGCTAAGAATCATGAGACCAAGATGTTCCCTTAGATAGCATTGCTGGCTTCCTGTTGTTTTGCAAGGGTTAGCCAAGTCTCAGCAAATCAAGCCTTTCACCCCACAATTAGAGCATAGGGTAGTGAATAATAAACTTGGTTCCATGGAATCTGATAATTATTTTGCTCTTGTTTCCACAAAGTTCCTTCAGGCCTTAGTAAATCATAAGCTACTGTCAGATGTTGACCACTGGCTTGCTGTGTATTGATTTTACTATGTTTAGGTATGGGCCTTAAATTCCTGATCGTTCCAAGACTTTTATCATGAAGAGATGGTGAATTTTGTCAAATGCTTTTTCAGCATCTAATGAAATGACCATGTGGTTTTTTTCTTTGAGTTTGTTTATGTAGTGGATTACATTGATGGATTTCCAGGTATTGAAACATCCCCACATCCTCAAGATGAAGCCTACTAGATCGTGGTAAATTATCATTTGGATGTGCTCATGGATTTGGTATGCAAGGATTTTATTGAGTATTTTTGCATCAATATTCATAAGGGAAATTGGTCTGAAGGTTTCTTTCTTTGTTGGGTCTTTGTGAGATTTTGGTGTCAGTTTAACTGTGGCCTCATAGAATGAATTGGGTAGTGTTCCTTCTGTTTCTATTTTGTGGAATAGATTGAAGAGTATTGGTATTAGGTCTTCTTTGAAGGTCTAATAGAATTCTGCACTAAATTGATCTGGTCCTGGGCTTCTTTTGGTTAGGAGACCTTTAATGACTGCTTCTATTTCCTTAGGGGTTGTGGGACTGTTTAGATGGTTTATCTGATCCTAACTTAACTTTGGTATTTGGTATCTGTCTAGAAAATTGTCCATTTCATACAGATTTTCCAATTTTGTTGAGTATAGGCTTTTATAGAAGGATGTGATGATATTTTTAATTTCCTCAGCATCTGTTCTTATATCTCCCTTTTCATTTCTGATTTTGTTAATTTGGATACTGTCTCTGTGCCCTCTGGTTAGTCTGGATAAGGGTTTATCTATCTTGTTGATTTTCTCAAAGAACCAGTTCCTGGTTTTGTTGATTCTTTTCTATAGTTCTTTTTGGTTCTACTTAGTTGACTTTAGCCCTTTAGTTTGAGTATCTCTTGTCTTCTACTCCTCTTGGGTTTATTAGCTTCTATTTGTTCTCGAGCTTTTAGGTGTGCTGTTAAACTAAATGGAGAGAAACTTGAAGCAATCCCACTAAAATCAGGGACTAGACAAGGCTGCCCTCTCTCTCCCTATCTATTCAATATAGCGCTTGAAGTTCTAGCTAGAGCAATTAGACAACAAAAGGAGGTCAAAGAGATAAAAATTGGAAAGGAAGAAATCAAAATATCACTATTTGCAGATGATATGATCGTATACTTAAGTGCCCTGAAAAACTCCACTAGAGAACTTCTACAGCTGATAAACTACTTTAGCAAAGTGGCTGGATATAAAATTAACTTAAACAAATCAGTAGCCTTCCTATACTTGAAGGATAAACAGGTTGAGAAAGAAATTAGGGAAATGACACCCTTCACAATAGTCCCAAACAATATAAAATATCTTGGTGCAACTCTAACCAAACATGTGAAAGATCTATATGACAACAACTTCAAGTCTCTAAAGAAAGAAATCAAAGAAGACCTCAGATGATGGAATGATTTCCCATGCTCATGAATTGGCAAGATTAATATAATAAAAATGGACATCTTGCTGAAAGCAATCTACAGATTCTATGCAATCCCCATCAAAGTTCCAACTGAATTCTTCATAGACTTAGAAAGAGCAATTCTCAAATTCATTTGAAATAACAAAAAACCCAGGAGAGCAAAAAGTATTCTCAACAATAAAAGGACTTCTGGGGGAATCAGCTTCCCTGACCTCAAGCTATACTACAGAGCAGTAGTGATAAAAACTGCATGGTAAGGATGCATGTTCCACTATGTTCATAGCAGCCATATTTATAATAGGCAGAAGCCAGAAACAATGGAAACAAAGCCCTCAATGGAGGAATGAATACAGAAAATGTGGTACATTTACACAATGGAATACTACTCAGCTATTAATAACAAAGACTTCATGAAATTCTCAGGCAAATGGATAAAAGTTGAAAATATCTTCCTGAGTGAGGTAACTCTGCCACAAAAGAAATGAACACAGTAGGTACTCACTAATAAGTGGATATTAGCCCAAAAGTTTGGAATACCCAAGATTCAATTCATAGCAACTGTTGGACTGAGCATGAGGTCCCAGGTGGAGGAGTTGAAGAAGGGACTGAAGGAGCTGAAGCAGTTTGCAACTCCATCTAGGGAGAAATAATGTCAACTGGCTTAACCTCCCACCCCTGTGCTCCCAGAGACTGGACTACCAACCAAAGAATGCATATGGAGGGCCCCAGCACAATATGGTGCTGGCCACATATGTAACAGAGGAAGGCCTTGTTGGCCATCAGTGGGAGGAGAGGCCCTTGGGCCAGAGGGTGTTAGATGCCCTAGTATAGGGGAATGCCAGGGAGGGAGACGGGATTGGGTGGGTGAGTGGGTGGGGGAATGCCATCATAGAGGCAAGGGAAGGGGGATGGGATAGGGGGTTTCCAAAGGGGAGACCTGGATAGGAGAAAACATTTGAACTGTAAATATAGAATCAAAAACAAAAATAAAAAAGGAAAGGAGAATGTAAAAAAAATAAAAATAAAAGGCTTATCAAGCCTAAAAAAACAAACAAGAACAAAAAAACCCATAAAAAACAAACAAGAAACATTTCTGTATAGCTAAAAGACATTTTGGGATTATGCATAATCTTTCAGTTCTTTGGAAGTTTTTTCTTTTTGTCATCTGAGCAAAGGTGTGTATTTAAATTTTCAAATCTAAGAGAACAGATTTGAACTACCCTCTTTTTTAAAAGGCAAGGGCATCTTTGAGAAAATAGTGAATGTGTGTGTGTGTGTGTGTGTGTGTGTGCGCGCGCGCACGTGCACCACTTGTGTACTAGAAAGGAATGGAAGACTGAGAAAAGCCAGGTATATGGAAAATATTTGAGGGAAGTCTGTTTGGGGCTAAATGATGATGTGAGGGTTAAAATTGTTTTAAATTTAAATTACTGTGCTTAAGATACGTATAAAGCAAAAATGCTTCTAACCTGTAAGCCCAAGGTCAGACAGCTTCCTGGAGCACTGGGGAAGATGTTCATGTGAGATGACAAGCCATGTGTTTTCATTTTTGTTTACAAGGTAGGTTGCCACAACTACACAGGATATGCTAGATCATATATGGGAGGGGGTACGTCAGCAGGAATTATGTAAGGTTGTAAGCTTGCCTACGATTGGATGAAGATGAAAAGTACATAGCCTTGTGGGATTTGCCTTTAATAAGCACTGTACTAACATGATTAATGGCCATTTTCTGGGAATCTCAGCTATGGACCTGACCAGTATTTATCATCCTGGGCAGTATTTAATAAATCGGAAAAAAAAAAAGAAAGCTACTGTCAGTGTGTGTGTGTGTGTGTGTGTGTCTGTGTGTGTCTGTGTGTGTCTGTGTGTGTGATTTTTTTTTTTTAATCCTTCAGATCTTGGTAGTAAGACAATATTGCTGAAGACACCATATACTTATGTCATACATTACGAAAAATCTGTTCAGTACTCAATTGAAGCATGCATCACCACCAGATAGCTTTCCTAGTGCTTGAAGGCACTATTCATGCTGCTCACAAAGAAAAGTAATCATCAAACAAACACACTTGTGATCCCCATTAGCTAAATGATGATGTCTTGGAAATCCATGCACACTGGTACAAGTAGCACATAAACCATGGTAGTAACCAATTAATTTCTTATTGTATCTATTTTCCATTTCAAAGAATGAGCCCATATTGCACACTATCAGGAGTCTAAGAACTTTAGAATTAGACAGTTCTTAGGAGCTTTGGAAGAACCCACTTCTATTATTCTGGTAAAACACAAATTCCCAAAATGAATATAAATCAATGACAAATTGTCATAGATTAATGGATCTATCAAACCCCATTTGAGAAGCTTTTACTTGCAGTAGATGGTAACTAATGCAGTGTCTCACTACTGGTCAAATGTGTGGAGATTATGAGCCTGAAGAATGCTCAGATATAAAAGAAGCATATATAGCATACTGCCCACTACCAAAATTCTCAAAGATAATTGTAGAGGAGAGGACAGAAAGAGAGCAAAAGTTATGGGACAATTACAAGTAAGTATTGTCTTCTGGACATGCCAGACACTGCAAATATCAATTCACATGAGTTTTGATAGCATGGACAAAACCTGAGTAAGCTCAAGCCTGATCAGCTTGTAGTAAGGAGAGAGACACTGTGCAGTAAATCTGTAAACCATTGTCAAGTGAGAGCTTCTGGGAAAAGGAGAGCTAACTATCTCAAAGTAACACCCTGCTAAGAACACTATGCTCCACTATGCTCTACTATGCTACACTTTTTGTGTATCACACAGTGGTCTAGAAGAAAGGTTAATTGAATAGATTCAAAGGTGGTAAATACAGAAAAGAGGGTTGATCTGGAATTATTGGGGTGATTGGATTTGATTAAATCTCATACAAAATTTCAAATAACTATTTTAAATTTTTAAAAGAAAAAAGAAATGTCTTTGATTCTTACATATTTGGGTAAAACACACTTTGATCATATCCACCCTTTATTTCAACCCTTCTACTCCTCCCTACTTCCTATATGTACCCTTCCCAAAATCTTGACTTTTTGTTTTGTTTTGTTTTTATGGCCCATATAATTAAATTAGTCTTCCCTGTATGCCAGTGGATGTATGACTCATACAGAGAAGTATGAGCGACCTAGCAGAATGAACTAAAGGATGTAAAGCAGATGTTTCTCTATGAGTAATCCACAACCACTTTGTCTGTACAAAAAGTAGTTATGGGTCTCTGCAGTGATCTCTGTCCACTGAGGAAGAAGAAATAATATCCTCTGATGAGTGGTAAGTGCTGATCTTACCAATGTATATATAGTTCAAAGCTATATTAGCTATTGAGAATGAGTAAGAGTAGATTATCCAGTAGGGCCTATAGCCTCCCGGCAATGGGCAAGAATTATAGTATCAGCCACGATATTCCTCATGTGTGGAAGTCAATCATTTCTATCAGAAAAAAAATTAACTATTTCTTACCTTCATGACACCATCACACCAAAAGGTAAATCTTTCCAGGTCCTTATTGTAATGCTCAGGATAGATACTTAGGTAAGACTTTTGAAAAATTTGTTCCCTTTAGTGTCTGGCATGGAGTCTTCTGAAATTGAGAAAGCTACATAAACTTATTCTCATTTTGCATATAACAATATTTCTTATTATTTTTCATGAATAACAAATTAGCATGCTATGATTTAAATTTACCTTTATATACTGACCTGAAAGAACAATTATGATTTATGTAATTGCTCAGGAAAATTGATAACAAGCAGAAATATTAAAAGCTATGTAATATCTTAGTTATAGATTATTAAAAATAATTATTAGTTATAGAATATACTTACTCTTAAGAAATAATACTGTAGTAGATAAAATGGATGTGTTAGCCAACATTCCAAACAAAATATCTGTTTCCATGAATATGATATTAGAATTATATAAAATCATCTCCATTACACTGAGTCTACAAATACCAAAATTAAGTTGAAACTCATAACTCATTACTGTTGCCTTTTCCAGATTCTACTTTACTTCAGTGGATTAAATAACCTTATTCTGGTTGATCTATAGAGTGGTTTTCAGAAGGAGTTAAAAATGATAATCTAGAACACCTATTGTATATTTTCCCATTCATTCAAAAATAGATCATTTTCTGCTTTTCTCATGTTTTTGTTTCTTATCTTTCAGAAATAGCTGGTAAAATACATTTTGGTTATTGAAATAAGAGATTTACATGATAAGTAATTTTAAAACTGCATTTGAGTTTTAGACAAGATGTTATATTTATTCTTTCTGCATAAAAAAACATAGAAAGTATTAATGATATACACTCCTAATCTCTCCACACCTGTATTTTCATAGAATTTGCAGACTGGAAATATTCATGCTATTAGAAGTTGACAATTTGGGGGCATGAAGATAAAAATCACTAAAAATATCTTTTACTTCAGGAAGGACATCTATTTTAGGTCTTTTGCTTGAAAATATACTTTCATACACATTTTATATATATAAATTCATTTTCTTTATGAACTTTTTATTAATTTTATCCAATGTACTAAATTTATCTTTTCATAATTATTCATATTTAACTTATAAGACTATTCTGTTCACTTGTAATAAATACAAACTTTGAGGAAACTTGAATGTGTGATTATTGGAAGAGAACTGCAAAATATATTCAATTTTATCAGTTGATAATGACTTCAACTACTGTGGTGCTGAAATATAAATCTTCCAGGCTAACTAAAGGACTTGGGGATTGAAAATTTATGGACTTGTTACCTCATTGTTTGTGTGCTTGCATATTTAGCCTGGATTTTGAGGTTGCATCTCATCCATCCTCTAGCTTGGCCCAAGGATCACTATATAAACAATACTGTCCCCAAGATCACAATAATACATGGAGGGACCCATGGTGCTGGCCACATATGCAGCAGAGAAGGGTCTTGTTAGTCATCAGGGGGAGCAGAGGCCCTTAGGCCTGAGGGTGTTAGATCCCCCAGTATAGGAGAATGCCAAGCAGGGAAGATGAGAGTGGATGGGTGGTGGGTGGGTGGGAGAATACCCCTGTAGTGGTAGAGGAGGGGGAAGGGAATGGGGAGGTTCCAAAGGGGAGATTTGGAAAGAGGGAAACATTTGAATTGTAAATAAAGTATGAAAAAAAAATACTCCATTCTCCACACTCAGCTTTCAAACTATATTTATAAGACAGCATACGTATATTGGATTTCTTCTTTACTACTGATTAGCAACTGGGTTTCTCTAACCCATCTCATGTCATATTACCATCAGATCTCAGGCACTCAATATACCTTGAACAATTTAAAAACACCAAATCTTTCCATAGTAATCATTATTTACAACAATTTGCCTTTGAAAATTCCATGTCTTCACCTGATTCAATTCTATACACTTCCGTTTATCCTATACCCTTACCCTAGTCTCTCTGATACACTATGTCTCGGGGTTCATACCTTCTTACTGAGAAAAAATAATAACTTTTGAGGAAATGTTAAAGTCTGCATATTAGAAGAAGACTGCTAAATATTTTCAAATTTTATCCCTTGATATTGACTTCAGGTTCCATGATGTTGAAATATAATTTTTCAAGGATTGGTGTTTCTAAATGATATAGACGTGTTGACTCCGTTTATCAGTTTCCCAGGGAGTAATTCTTCCTCATTATTTCCTTTCACAAAAGTATGCTTTAAATCCTCTTTACTCACTTGTCTCCTTGAAGATGAAAGTGTAATTAGAATTCTCTTGGATCTGAATATTAACCTGGATTACTTCATCTGAACCCCCACACCTCCGTGGTTCTCATGACTCTAAAGGGAATATGATTTTGAGATAATGGTTTCTTTCTAAACCATTTCATCACTTATCACTTCAATCTCATAGTTACATGTATAATATTCACAAATGGGAAAGAGAAGTTAACATTTAGATATCTAAATCTTTCATTCCTTCATTTTAAAATGTAAAAAATCAAGAATCATATTGAATCTTTTTGTATAAGGATATCAATGTAAGGCTTGGGGACAGAAGGAAATTCATATTTATCAAATTTATTTATATTTTAAATATTTCATTAAATTAAAATTGAAACTACTATTATATTAAGGCAAACAATGGGAATTAGGTTAGATATTGAGTTGCACAATCTTTACGTTAGAAGTTCATCACTGCACAACCTTGTCTTCCAGGAAGCCATGAAAGGATATATCTTCTAGAATCCTGAAAATTGATTTCTGTAACAGGGATAAATTGGACTGATTTCAAAGGAAAGACTGATACTTGGCTTATCTTGATGGAATTTCCCTCTGCATTTCTATGAGCAATAAAACTATTTTTCTCTGAACAAGTCCTGCAAAACAGGAAGTATTTTAACAAATTGGAGTGTAGAGAACACATTATTTCTAACAAGGTTATTTACAAGAAGAAATTGTGTGAACATGAACACATGAGTCATGGTCATTTTAGAAAGATTATAAATCCTGAGATAATGTTATGAATGAAACATGGTTTAGGCCACAGTTCCTTCCAGTTAATGGGACCTAGGGATTATGATCAGGGACATGTTTTTAGGAAATCAGTCTCTTAATGAAATTCTAAAGGATGAATTAGAGCAGAAAAAGCAAGTGGAAATTGTTAAGTCAATTATCACACTTAGGCAAGAATCTAAATGGGTGACATAGTGAGGCTGACTGGGGACAATGACATAGAA
>JADRCH010000004.1:10192125-10252999 GCA_019843965.1 Rhynchomys soricoides | reverse complement strand
TCCTGGTCTTCTGATTAAGGATTATGACTTCCAGTGGCCACACTCTTAAAAGAAAACTAACTTTCCCTCTCAGCAGCTAAAGACATAGGTTTCATCAAACATCTCCAATTCCTTGCTACACAGTTGGATTAGGTTTTTATTTTTTATTTTTTTATTTTTTTGGTTGTTTGTTTCTTTAGATTTGGGGGGGCGGTGATGATTCTTTTTGGTTTTTTTTGTTCTGTTTTTCCTAACAACAATGAATGGGGCTGTGGGTTCAGAGGAGAGGTTGGAGAGAGCTGTGAGGTGGTGTATTTATGGAGCAATGGGAAATACTGGTCAGAAAATATTGTATGAAAGGAGAATCTGTTTTCAATCATAAAAAAGAAAAGTAAAAATAGCTTGCATGTTTGTGCATTCTGTGGCATATATGTGTTATGTTAGGATTTAGATTATGATATGCTTCCTTTCAAAAGATTCTATTCAGCTACAGGTATGGCTTTAGAATTGCCCAAATGTCAAGCAGGATAGTGATAATCTGAATGTATCCAATATAATTTGATAACAGCAAAATCCAAGGCTCCCTATTTACATTCATGTTTCCATGGGAAAAAAAAATCTACACAATATGTGAAAATCCTTGCCCAAGTTTGCAATAATAAAATAAGAAACACAGACACAAAGATACGAGGTTATTGATCCTGATAGATGAAGTTTTCTTTTCCTTCAGATATGAAATAAATTATTAATAATAATGATTATAATTAATAGTAAATAATTTATAGGAAAATAATTCTAAATGACTGACTATTCTTTTCTTTTGCATGGACTGCAAACACGAATCATTTTCTGATGAGTACATTCATGTTAGTTTATGAAGTGTATCCCTCCAGTTTAATATATAAAGAACTCCAGTGAATAAGATTATATGTTAATGTTAACAATAAAAAAAAGAATAAAGCTTGGTTGTTGTCCTTTGTGGGAATCACACACCCACAATAATTCTATGTGTGTGGTTAGGAAATCTTGAACTTCCTACTTGCTAATCTCTGCCTCCTACTCCTCCCATGTTTAAATGCTCTGATATCATTAGTATTTCCAGACTTTACAGAAATATGGTACCATCTGCAGAAGCTCTTAAAATCTTTCTAATTGTTCTTTTCAGCTCTAGTTTTTAAAGTTTTTCTGTTACCTCTTTCCTGATGGTTTCTGAGCATTGGCAGAGTGATCTGTGATATAGATGCTTTAGAGTTGAGTAATCCATAGATACTAATTTGTCTGAACTTTTACAACTTTTGAGTCTATGTATAAATCTACATTTAGTACAAAAAAGTCTTTTTGATGAAAGATGAGATGTGCACTAATTTATTGATATGAAGAAAAAAATTAGAAGGCAACTGAATGCAATACCTATGTAGCAGGAGCAAGTGTGACTCTGGAGACTGTGGCTTACCAAATCATTGGCTCTTGGACCAATCTACAATATCAAGTGTGAATTATGACATGTGCAATTGATCTGAAATTAAACTAGAAACTATTGGTTACCCTCATAATAGTTGAGACAAGATTTCAACTATGGATGTGTCTTACCAGGCCAAGTATTATTTGAGAATACAGAGTTCACAATTAAAACTTTAGATTGTGCCACACTTCACAAGTCTACATAGCACTTTACAGCAATGTGAAAGCTTATCCATAGAGATGGAGCTTTCAGGTCAGCAGTGGCTCAAATTCTCCACATACTATGACTTAAATATGCAATGTCTTTAGGAATGATATTTAACCATCAGCTTCTGGAGGAAAGCCCAAATAATGACATTGGCCTGTAATGTTATATAGTTAGGTGGTCTAAGTGGTAACAGCTCCATAAAAGTTATGCCTTATTTGGTACTGGTCTTATCTGATAGTTCGCAGTGTCTTGGAGAGGCATTATTTCCCCAGTATAGGGTAACTCCTTTTATGCTATATGTATATTATGCTAGGAAACTTTAGAAATAGATGATTTCTATATGGTGTTTTCAAAAGTCATTAATATTAGCTATCCTTTCTCATACCCACCCTCTCCCCATCCTCCTTCCCAAAATCCCTGCAGCACATTGTTTCATGTGGTTATATTATACTACCTCTGTTCAATACTAGCTCTTCAAATCTCTCCACCATGGCCCTTTCTTCCTTCTATGAGTTTACAAATTTTAATACATATCTCTAAATACTCAAAGCACAGCAGTATATTTGGAGTACTTTTGTGTATAGATGTTGTAAGATACTTCACCGATATTAATTATTAGTTTTAATGATTATTTTCACCTCCACCCTTTTTCAGATGTCTTTAAAATAAGAAGGAAGAGGTGACAAAAACATACTTGACAGTTCAAGATGGGTAATATGTGGAATAATGTATGCATTGTGTAGAAAACTGAAGAAGCCCACAGCAAGAAAGTTCAAAGTAAACAGTATTTAATATGGGAAATACTGAAATTTAGATAAGAATGGAAAATTATTCATTCAGAAAATTATAATGGAAAAGCCCTTATATAATATGTGGCAGGAAAATAGGCTATACATCATTTGATAAATCTTCAGAAATAAGTTTATGTTAGGGATGCTCTGTAGACATGCTAAGCTGCCAACTGGCTTTGGGGAAGAAATGAATATACATTCTATTGAAAGCATCGACGCTGTCCATTAGAATTAGATAACAGATTAATCATTTTGATACAGTTTCTATCAGAACAAGTAGAAACTCATTACTTTCCAAGTGATCATACCAACTTTAGTATATCTGTATAAAAATATAATTAAAGAGTATCACAAATAGGTAATCAATACTCTGTTTCTAAAGTTATTATCATGAATTTAATCAGTACGTCTACTCAGAAGAAATTTCACATTACCCTGTTTAATTTTAGCCATTTTCTTCTCTAGCAAACATCCAATATTTGAGCAAATTAACTAAATAACAAAAATAAATAGATACTAAAGAGCTGAATAAGCTTTGTGCCCAAACAGAAAACACTATGCCAAGTGCTAACTCCTGCCCTTCCTAGGCAGGGAAGGTGTGACATAGTTACCACCCCTGGAACAGAGTCATCAGTATGTGTTGCTGTGGGTATAGGGTGTATTTATATAATAATGTACATATTTTCACATTCCTCCTTTAAAGTAAATCCTGTCTGCTGTGGTTAATGACTGTATGACAATCAAAGACCACACAAGTCCAGGAGGCAAGGATGTGTCTAATGTCTCATCATAATGGTCAAATGCTGTGACCTTCAGGATAGCCCTCAAGGCTGTGGGAAAGAACACTGAAAACAAGAACTTAAAGATATATAATTTCTCAAATATACAAAATGTAATGATGAAATATGAATTATATAAGAAGCTTTACAGATCTAAAGGAACAGAGGCAACTACACTATGAGCCAGCTTTTCAAAAAGATACTAATGAAAGAGATAAAGACATTTAGGGAGTGGTGATTGCAGGCAACATCTCACCCAGCTAAGTATTTTTGTTCCTGTTTACAGAGGCAGGCAGATCCCTAAATTCAAGGTCATCCTGGGACAGGAGAGTTTAGGTCTAAGACCAAGAATGTAGAAATGGTAATTTTCCAGCTTTCTTATTGTCTGTTCTTGTGCTTGGTGTTTCTTTCTATAAATCAAGGGGCTGGGGTCATGAGATGCTGATTCATGTGATAATCATAAGGGAATCTAGGGTAAAGACTGAATCAATATATAAATAAAAGACTGAGCTTTTGATCTGAAATAGACCAGCTCTCCAGAGAGATTTTAGAATAGTAACAGGAAACTTTCTAGAGCAGAGAACACACACACACACACACACACACACACACACACGGAGAAAGAGAGAGGGAGGGAGAGAGAGAGAAGAAGAGAGAGAGAGATCAGGAAAGCTGTCTCAAGCAGAACATAGGACCTCAGCAGGGACCCACAATTTGACTTCAAGTTGTTTATGTAACTGCCCCTAGACAGCCATTCCTCAGAACCTCTCTCTAAACTGATGCTAGTAATTAGCAGCCAAGTCTCAGAACTCAACAGGAATAAATCCCAATATCAGAAACAGTGTGTAAGGATCTATGGAAACTCAATTTTTATTTATTCAAGAATATATATCTTAATCTCTAAGCCAATTAGTTGTTTCTGATTAATTCAGGATTAAGTCAAGTAATTTGGTCTAAAAAGCATACAGCTCAGTGTTGGGTGGATTTTACTACAGATCTAAACTGTGTGGCTAGAAAAACAATTGCACAAAGTATCTAAAAAGAAGATCTAGCACACAGCCAATCTTAAATCAATCACTGCATGTAAGGATAATTATTAAAATCAAGTTTATCAGACTCCAGTTGGTTTGTGTGACTACTGTCCTCCATTTTTATGATATTTTGCTGCAACTGCCTTAGCATTCTTATCTAAATTTAGAAATTACCACCTGTGACCATAAACAATCACTGTAGTAAATTATTTTTACCAAACACTAAATTTACCCTAATGCATATGTGTAGTGATATTCACAGTAGATTCTAACAATTATATATATATTCATTTTGTTTCCTAGGCAACTAATTGACAGCTTCCCCCTCCCTCTTACCTCCCTTCCACCTTTTGCTGATCTTTTTAATCTTTCTTTTTCTCAGGACTACAGACCTCATAATTGGTGGTCCTATGTTCCTAACACACTGAAATACTGTTTGCAGAGTCTATAAAGACATCTAATTTTCAACATTTAGAAATTGATATAGAGTGTAAAGGTGCTTAGGGATGATAAAGTTTAGTTTAACAGTGTGGCTATTCTATTGCTCACTTGCTACAGAAGTCAATGTGGTATGAATATATTTTGTTTATTTCAATGAAAACATGAACATGGCCGGGCAGTGGTGGCACACTCCTTTAATCCCAGCACTTGGGAGGCAGAGGCAGGCGGATTCCTGAGTTCGAGGCCAGCCTGGTCTACAGAGTGAGTTCCAGGACAGCCAGGGCTTCACAGAGAAACCCTGTCTCGAAAAACCAAAAAAAAGAAAAAAAAAAAAAGAAAAAAAAAAGAAAAAAAAAAAAGAAAACATGAACATGCTTTTTCTAAACATATATATATTTTGTATCATAAATTTTTAAATTTAATTAGTTTCTCTTATTCAATGTAGTCTTTGATTCTCTAAAGCATCCATCATCTGTTGAAAAAATAGTAGCCTTTCAAGAATAATGTTTTCACGTTTGAAATGAGTGTTGGTCTCAAAACATATACATGCTCACAAAGAATCTCAATCTTACTGCTTGTCTCCATTATTGCTGACTCCCTAAAATTACTAAATATATTTTCATTTGATAATGGATGACTCAACGATATTTAATGAATGCATATAAAAGAAATTGTCAAAGGGATATTTTACCTAGTGACAATTTCTATGGAAAGAATGCAAAATAACAACATAATCTCAATATGTGTGAAACTGCAGCTGATCAAGACAGTCTGAAATTTCTGATCTAAAAATATAATCTACCTTAGAAAACTTCATGCATGCTGAGAATGAAATTAATGTTTTGAAAGAAATAAAATCAATATATTTGAAGCCAAATACAAACACAGTTTTAGAGTATCTGGATATATTGGTTAACTGGTTATTAAGTATATATAGCAGCAAAGTTTTTTGGGTGATTTTGTGTCCTTTCCTGAAAGAAAAATATTCATTACTGTAAAGTATGCTACAATATAAGCTAGCTATGACTTGTCAATCAAGTTCTCATTTAAGTATCATGTCTTAAATAATACTACTAATTTTTGTGAGAAGAAAACTTTATCAAATATTAAGTATAAGATATTTTCTAAATGAAATATCTTAAAATGTTAGTGCTGCACAAATGACAGAAAACCATTTTTTATCTGAATAATTTGTGACAAAATTTGTTCAAATGAGAATTTTCTTTTTTATTAGATTCCTTCTAGAGGAAATAAAAATAGATGTCATTTTTAAAGGCCATTAAGGAAACAGTACACTTACATTATTAGGTACGGTTCGGCTATCGAAAGAATACATTGAAAGCTGTCTTCATCTGTTATTAGCTTTGCACCTTTGAACCCTGATACTTGATATTCAAAATACACAGAGATAATGATATCTTAGCCAAAAGATTATTTCTAAGATTTAATAAAATAATGAACGAAATGTTCTCATCTTAGTAATTGGTTCAGAGAACTAAATAAAGTTGGATGAATAATATTATGCACTTTATGTTATTGATTTTAGGAATCCTGTGAGTGTTGTCTTCCAAATCAGCTCTTTAGTTTTTTTAGTGGCGGACAATTTTTACTCTTTTTCAATTACTTGTCTTTTTATTAATTATTTATTCATTTACATTCCAAATGATATCCCTCTTCCCAGTTACCCCTCCACAAATCCCCCATCCCATAACCCTCTTCCTCCTCCCCTTTGCCTCTATGAGGGTGCTCCTCCTCCCATTCACCAACTCAAGTCTCATCCCTCTAGCATCCCCCTACACTAGAGCATCAAGCATCCCTCCCCTCCCATTGATTTCAGATAAGGCTGTCCTCTGCTACATAGGCATATGTAGCCAAGGAACCCTCCATGCATACTCTTTTGTTGGTGGTTTAGTCCCTTGAAGCTCTGGATGGTCTAGTTAGTTGATATTGTTGTTCTTCTTATAGAGTTGCAAACCCCTTCAGCTCCTTCAGTCCTTCCCATAGCTATCCCGTTGGAGTCCCCTAGCTCAGGCTGATGGTTGTCTGTGAGTATCTGCATCTGTTGATCTGGTGCTGTTAGTACCTCTCAGGAAACAGCCATATCAAGCTCCTGTCAGCAAGTGCTTCTTGGCATCAACAATAGTGTGAGTTTTAGTGTCTGCATAGGAGATGGGTCCCTAGGTGGGGTTGTCTCTGGATGGCCTTTTCTTCAGTTTCTCTTCCATTTTTTATCTGCTTTTCCTTTGGACAGGAATATTTCTGGATTAAATTTTTTGAGCTGTGTGGGTGGCTCCATTCTTCTACGGGGGACTGGGCTTATCTACTGAAGGCTGTCTCTAAAGGTTGTATCTCCCCTTTATTGGGTATTTCAGCTAAAGTCATTGTCATCAGGTCCTGGGAGCCACTTGCTTTCCTGAAGTCTGGGACTTTCTTGTAGCTACCTCCAGTTCCCATCTCTCATTGTTACATGTTTTTATTCAATTTCCTGACCCTCTGTACTTTTATCCTGTCCCTTCCAATATCTGTTAGTTATCAGGGAAATTCAAATAAAAGTGACCGTGAAATTTCACTTCACACCAATCAGAATGGCTAAGATAAAAAACTCAGGCAACAGCAGATGCTGGCAAAGATGTGGAGAAAGAGGAAGAATCCTCAGTTGTTGGTCGGACTGCAAGCTGATAGAATTACTCTGGAAAACAGCCTGGTGGTTCCTTAAAAAAAATTGGAAATATTTCTACCTGAAGATCTACCTATATACCACTCCTGGGCATATACCCAGAACATGCTCCAACATGTAATAAGCACACATGCTCTATTGTACTTATAGCAGCCTTATTTACAGTACCCAGAAGCTGGAAACAACCCAGATGTCCCTCAATAGAAGGATGGATACAGAAAATGTAGTATATTTCCACAATGAAATACTGCTCAGCTATTAAAAACAATGACTTCTGGTTCATTGATATTATTGTTCTCCCTATGGGGTTGCAAACCCCTTCAGTTCCTTCAATCCTTTCTCTAATTCCTCCATTGTCAACCCCATGCTCAGTCCAATGGTTGGCTGCAAGATTCCACCTCTGTATTTGTCAGGCTCTGACAGAGCCTCTCAGGAGACAGCTATCTTGGACTCCTGTCAGCAAGCACTTCTTGGCATCTGTAATAGTGTCTGGGTTTGGTGACTGTATATGGGATGGATCCCCAGGCAGGGCAGTCTCTGGATAGTCTTTCCTTCAGAGCTTCCATGGACTAAACCAAAAACCAAAGAGTACAAATAGAGCAACCCATGGCTCCAGCTGCATATGTAGCAGAGGATGGCCTTGTCATGCATCAATGGGAGGAGAGGCCCTTGGTCCTGTGAAGGCTAGATGCCACAGTGTGGAGGAATGCCAGGGTTGGTGGGTGGGGGAACATACTCATAGAAGCAAGGATAGGGGGTGGGATGGGGGTTTCCAGAAGGGAAACCAAGAAAGGGGATAACATTTTAAATGAAAATAAATAAAATATCCAATAAAAAATGTCTTCATGGAATTTTCAGGCAAATGTATAAAACTAGAAAATATCATCCTGGGTGAGGTAAACTAGACACAAAAGAACTCACATGGCATGTACTCACTGATAAGTGGATATTAGCCCAAAACTCAGAATACCAGTGGTATGGCTCACAAACCTTATGGCGCTTAAGTGGGAGGAAGACCAAAGTGTGGCTACTTCAATCCTACATATAATAGAACAAGAAACAAAATAATCACAGGAGGTAGAGGGAGGGAGGGACTTGAGAGAAAAAGAGAAGGGGTAGGGCTAACAATTTTTGCAATAGAAAATGAAATTAATAACACAAACATTATATTTTCTCCGTGACGATGCAGTGCTGTAAAAGTCATTTTTGAAATGTCATTTATGACTTTATTGGGCTGAGTGTGTGTCTGTTGGGGCGTATGCACTGCTTCAGTCACTGGGGCCAAATGCTAGACCAGACAGGCAGCTGTGAGGCTCCTTTTACAGTGGAAAAATTTGCACATTCGTGTCTACATGAGATCACATGTAAAAACAATGGAGGTTGTACCAAGAGAACTGTTAGACAAGTAAAGCCAAATTGTACAGCACACCTAGAGAATGCTTCTTTTCACTGTCCCTACGTTACCATTTCTATGGTTATGTCCCAGACTCTCCCTGCCTATTTCGTTCTGTATGATGCTTTGTGTAAGAGCTTTGCATCTGATGTCTGAGGCACACAGCATTTTCCTTGTAATAATGGAGATCTTTGAGTATTCACACCACAGTGTCAAGTATTTATGAGTATTTTCTTTCTTCAATCTCTGCCCAAGAAGAGAACAAGGCTTGATGAATGTCAAGTAACTAAGAGACACGAATACCAAGTTGGTATGAGTGACACAGGAGAGGTGAGTTATTGAACATAAATTGATCATGTCAGCAGAGAATCGTGATGGGAATGTGTAATACTTAATGCACTTTTTTCTTTTCTAAGTATCAGAAATTGGGAAAAAAAACACAGATACAGTGTTTAAATTAAATATTTATGGCAGAAAGATAAATTATTGCAAACTCAATAAAATAAACACATTATGCACATAGACAGAATAATTAAACTGTAATCTATCATCACATTTACATTCTATTTACTTAAAATTCTACATAAATATTTTAACATTGATTATATGACTAACAGTATTAAATCTCATAAGTAAATAAAATATTACCAATACAATTCATGGAATTTATGCTTATGTATATAAAATGTCATTATTTTTGGAAAATAGTTTTGGCTTATATAACAATGGGTATAACACTAGAAGAATAAATTTTGCTCCAAGAAATATATTACAAATACATGAATTCTAAATAAATACTTACTCACATGATCATTACCAGTAATGTTCAGCACACTTTCGTTTATTCACTTTAACACTAGACACAATTAATTGACTGTTACATAGATAATTTTTAGTGTTCTTCTTCTGGGGATGCCATTTATAGAATTTCAGCTTAATTTTGGTGGGTATTAGCTTGTAAGTTTTATCTTATCCAGGAAGAAAAGAAATGAGAAAAAAATATTAAATTGTGTTAACATTGACCAGTCAGAGATTCTGAAATAACATCTAAGAACCTCTAGTGAATGAAAGATCTTTCAATGCAGTAATCTGTCCTCCTTCACTATATTGAAAATATGACTATGAAAACAATAACATTCCTAAGATAGATAGATAACAGATAAATATTAGATAGATAGATAGATAGATAAATTGATGACAGAGAGATGATAGGAAGGTATATCAAGTACATTTTCCTTCACAGAAAACTCAAGTTCTTAGCTTTAAATTAATTTAAAAAGTTACCATATTTTCTCAACTCTTAGACAGAGACATATTACTAAGTACTTTATTTCACTAAATACACCCCTAGTTAAAACTAGTAGGAGTGAATTTATACTCAATAACATTCTTTTAATGCCTGCATCTCAAAATACAAGAGCCACTAAAATTGGGCTCACTTGCTAATTATTTGCTTGCTTAATGGAATAACTGCACCCTCTTCCTTATATATTACAACAAATGAATTTTGAAAGTGGAATTCAAACTTTCAATTGAATTTTAAATGTTTATTGAACAAATATGGGTGAGAGAGTACTGAAACAAGGAATTGTATTGTAGCAATGCGCTTTATTTCATTAATTGCTTGTAGTTCTTTGTGTAGGGCTAGTATCTGTCAATTCTTTTCTACTTTTATGTTTACATTTTAATTGATATTGTTGTTATTTTGGTCTTGCTGATGCTGCCATTTCTAGCACACGTTTTGGTGTTCCACCACTTCCAATTTCTTCTCTACCTTCCATGTGGTTCATCAAGTTGTAAAACCTGAGGGCGCAGCAGAGCTGTATCTGTGAAGTGGGGATTTCTTACAATCTGTTGTTCTCTGAGCATCGTGCACACTTGTAATTTTCTCAGAGGAACTCCATTTTCCTTAAAGAGAAGCCTTTTCAATAGGAAAGGTGAAGGCTACATTTATCATGGGTATAATGGTAAGATTTAGAATGTAATAAGATGTGGCAGGAGCAGACTCTTCTCTGAGATCCATGATCACGCTAACCGTGAGAAGCCAGTTAGGTTTCAACTACTGACTTGATTTTCCTAGTGGCGGGTAGTCTTTAAGTACATTTAGACTGCTATTGGTTGCCACTGATACGTGAGTGCCATTTACTACAACTTTATGTATATCTTGCCATGTGTTAATTACTGTGACTCCTAGATGTTATAGCCAAGTAGTAGTGTTTGCTTGCTTTCCTCCCTTGGCATCTTCTGTAGTATTTTCTTGAACTACTGATGCTAGCCTGTAGGAAAGTGGTTTTCAAGTCTGATCTAACCACTAATTGTCCAAATCCTATGTCCTAACTGTGCACTTTCTTCATCACTAGGGGCCAGTCCTCAATCTCTGTGAAAAGAATTGGGATGAATGCACTGCTGGTTGTCAAGTACAGAGTGGTTAGACATGAAATCACATACACAAAAGCAACAAAATCTACTCATTAATTATATTTTATAAATAGTGGTCTGTGTGTGTGCACGTGTGTGTGTGTGTGTGTGTGTGTGTGTGTGTGTGTGTGTCTATGGACAGTTTTTCTTGGAGCCCAGACACATAGGATATTTGTCACTAGAGTTACATTGGCTTGTGAGATACTTGATATAGGTGCTGGGAACTGAACTAGGATCATTTCATCTAGTGGGGCAGAACATTTCTTCAGCCAAAACACTATGACATACTTTGAAGAATGTTGTGGATTTAATTTTTTTTTTTTTTAAAAAAAAAAAAAGCTGTAATATGAGAAGAATGAGAATTAATCCACAGAACATGAAATTATTCAGAATATGACTTTGGGAACACCACATAGTCTAAAGAAGACCTGTGATACCATGCCTTCCTCTTATAAACATCTGCTGTCAGTCCGTATACAAGACCAAGGATAATAATGCTTAAAGTGGAAATATATAAAAAGAAGTAGAAAAATACTGCACTATAAATAATGTCACGTGGGTAAGCATGTAATTCATACAATGTAACATATGGGACAACTACATATTGATGAAAACAACTGGACACATACTTGGCAGAGGAGGGTCTTGTTAGCCATCAGGGGGAAAAAAGGCCCTTGGGCCTCAGGGTGTTAGATTCACCAGTATAGGCGAATGCCAGGAGGGAAGATGAGAGTGGGTGGGTGGGGGAGCACCCTCATAGAGGCAGGGGAAGGGGGGAGGGGATAAGGAGGTTCTAATGGTGAGATCTGGAAAGGGGCAAACATTTGAAATGTAAATAAAGTATCAAAAAAGAAGTAACGACAAATGTATATTGAAGGAAAGTAGTATTATAGTATCATAGAATAAAGTACATGTTAATATTCAAACATTTAATTTTACATATATTAAGAAATAAGCCTGAAGGGAGCAAGATGTTTTAGAGATATAGCTTATGGTGAACAACTTTGCTTCCTCCTATGGCTAAGAATTGCAGGAGATGAAGAAGAAAGATTACCAGAGCCATAGGTTAGGGAAGATTCATCTAAAATATTATATTCTGGACATCACAGCACTGTAGTACTCATGAGTTTATGCTAGAAGCTATAGTTTAAAAGTACAAAACATATACAAAATAAATCCAGTTATCTCTCCAGCATGGCGAGGGAAGGGGCTTAAGGTATCACCACATCCTGTCTTTCAGCTAATGGCAGTTGATGGCCATTGTGGAAGGAAGAGTATGTTTTCTTCATGGGTTGGTTCTATGTCTATCTTCAAGATTGGGAAATACCTGCTATTCATGAACTAAAACTGATCATTAAGACAATAATGGATGGGATTTACCCAAACTGTCTATGCTAAATTGGAGGTAAAATTTATTTCATTATTACTTTTGTCTTGGACAGAGGAAGAGTGGTATATAATATATGGTCCATCTATGGTTGAGCACTCAGACTCACTCCATCTTAGTACTTTGATAAGTTGGGAGTTTCTATATTAACAACCATACCATGACAACCAAGTACATTTTAAACCAATGTTTAGAGAAGAAAGAACATATGGGAATAAATATTAATATTTTCCATTTCCTCCAGGCTCAGGGAACATCATAGAGAAGGAAGATCCTGATGTGGAAAGTGTTGTGAAATGTTGTCTTCTAGACATGATGGAGATACTGTGCATGTGAACTCAAGCGGGTATCATGGGTTTTAAATAATTTCAGTGTGGGAAAGTAAGGAGTTTCTGAGATCCTGCCCTGATCTGTGGAGCTACTGGCAGTTCAGGATTTCTGAATGTGTGGCCAATGGTAGGTAGCTCATTCCTCCAGTTGTCAGCCCTATAACCATGTCCATATAAAAAATGCAGGTTAGATTCTATACATTACTAATTTTTTTAAGAAGCATGAAGTTAGGAGGGAGACATGAATTGTGTTACTGGGTTGTAGGGGCAGATTCAAAACTGTAGTATGGGGTAGTTATAATCAGAGTACATTGTATACATGTGTGAAATTTTCAAAGAATAAGAAAAATAACGTTATTGGTAATTTTAATTCAGTGTGCATAAATAAATATATCGACTTAAAATGGATCATGACAGTGTGATTATTAACAAATATCTAATACTCAAAAATGTGAGAAAAGCAAATGTCAGAAAGAAATGAAAAAGATATTGAAAATCAACTACTGAAAACTATCACTCTGTTTCCATATGAAAATGCCACGCGACTATTTTAACTCTTGGTGAGGCTTCAATGGGCAGGTCCTCTGCTCATAAGAACTGATATAAGGATGCAGATTAATAGTTTATGTATTTCTTCCCTGGATTAGCATAATGTTTAATGGGATCACATGTATGTGTCAGGAGCTCTGAGGACAGTACTTTGATCTCTAAATCTTGAAAGCAAAAATATTCTGAAGGCTTTGTCAGCAATAACAGGGGCGGGACCACTGTCCTACTTAATATCCCTTTGATATTTGGCCTCCTTTTAGTTGTATGTGTTCAGAATTCTTTTGGGGTCACATACTGAAATACAACACAAAATATTATGGTCTTAATGTCCATGGAGATATTTTCAGACTTAATACTGAATGATGGCTCTTAGTTTCCAGGTACCAAAATGCTAGTATAATTTAAAACATGTCTTTTCTTGTATCCCTTATGATTTTAAGTAATTGAGCAGCAATTAGTTTATTATAATTACAGTTATATAGCAACTGTGTTCCAAAGAAACACTATTTGCAGCTTTCTACCCAGTGAATGAAACAATGCAGATGTTACAACAGAATTCTGGTGGCTCAGTGGAGTCTAACTTTTAGTTCTGCTTCCCTGATTAAGTTATCACAGATAAAAGCTATGTCCTGCAAAGTAAAAGTCAAAATAAATATTTTCAATGGATTGATCTGTCCTAATTATTACTGAAATGATCATTTCTTTGGGTAAATTGATTAAAAAGGAGCATAGAATCACAAATGACTTAAATGAAAGAATAATTTTACCAAGACCTGTTTTATTTAGGTCCAGTGAGGCCTACTGTGATTTAAATGAAAATGTCCTCTACAGCCTCATCATTTTGAATACTTGGTACCCAGTTGAGAGAACTATTTGGGAAAAATTAGAAGGTATGGCCTCTTTTCGGAGAATGCATGTCACAAGAGTGCCTTGAGGCTTAAAAGGCTATACTATGGCCAATTAGTTCTCCTGTCTCCTACATAAGAATGTGATGTCTGAGCAGTTATTCCTCAGCACCATTCTTGTCAAGCCATTGAAGTGTTTGGTGCCCTCATGTGTGATAGATGCTATCACATTGGAGTTTTGAACCCCAATAAAATATATTTTATATAAGTTACCTTTCTCATGGTGTCTTATCACAGCAATGAAAAGAAGCAAAGTTATTTATGTTAGGAGATCTTAATATAGCAACAGTTACCAGATTTACCTTTACAAGGTTTTAAGGCTTAAAACTTTTAAAGATGACAAAATAAAATTCACATCTTTGTACTTAGTAGCTTTGAATGACAAGAAGTAGAGATAATTCTAAGTTTTCAATCAAGACAAATTCTTCTAAAGTATACTGTGTTTAATATATAATATGTAAATACAATATATTTATATACCAGAATACGTATATATTATGGTATCATCAAGAGGTTTGCAGATACCACTGAACCAGAAGGCACAAAATTGTGGTATTGAAGGCCATCCTTGGCTACATAGTAACTTCTAGGATAACCTAGAATACAGGAGAACTTTTCTTAAGTAAAAAAAAAAAAGAAATAAAAATATTTAAATTATGTATAATGTGGGCAAGAGAGATGGCTCAAAGGTTAAGAACTCTTCCTGCTCTTCGAGAGATCCTGAGTTCAATTTTCAGCAACCTCATGGAGGCTGATAACTGTATATAATGAGGTCTGGTGTCCTCTTCTGGCCTGCAGACATACATGCAGGAAGAGGACTTTATACAAGATAGATAGATAGATAGATAGATAGATAGATAATTTTAAAAGCAAGCCCACATTTTCTTATAAGTTCTTAAAGCACAAACATAAAACTGCATGTTAATTTAACAATCTATTTGCGATTCTCCTTCTATGGTTTTTCCATACAAATATGTTCACTATCTTCAAACACATGATTATTTTTTACTGTGATCATTGTAATCTAGATAATAAAATATTGAACTTTATGAAATGGGCCTACCAAATGATATATATATTTTATATATATCACATACCATAATATAATCAAGAGTTACACAAATGGCACTCATTTTAACAGTTCTGTTATGAAGAGTTCAACCTAAAATTCCACAGTCAAGGAGCTATGGCGTTCATTGCCAGCCCCAAGGGGAACTCTCCAAGGTGAGTTCTAGGACATCCTAGGCTACAGCAAACCTCTTCTTAACAAAAAAATGAAAAATAGAGAAAAATAAAACAACTGCAATAACAACAAAATCAAACAAAATTGCATTGGCTGTCCTGTATTTCATTTAGTTATTTTACCTATCAAAAAAGGCAAATTGGATTTTACCCTTGCTATTATATTTATTTTTTATCAGCCCATATTATGAAGCATTCTATACTATGTTTAGCTTAAGTTATCTCCAAAAGTTTATATAAATATTTCCCTTTGTACACAAATGCTTTAAGGATTAAATATAACAGATAAGTCCACATCTTACAGATTTGACAATATTTTTCATGTAAAGCTATTTGTCAAATTTTTTTCTTGTTTTTTTCTTGGATATTTTCTTTATTTACTTTTCAAATGTTATCTGCTTTCCTGGTTTTTCCTCAGAAAACCCCCTATCACATCCCAATAACCCTTGCTTCTATAATGGTGCTCCCTCACTGATCCACCCATTCACCCAATCCCACGTCCCCACCCTGGCTTTCCCCTACATAGGGGCATCCATCCAGCCTTCACAGGACCAAGGGCAGCTCCTCCCATTGATGCCTGACACGACCATCCTTTGCTACATATGCAGCTAGAGCCATGGGTCCCTCCATGTGTACTCTTTGGTTGGTGGTTTAGTCCCTGGGAGCTCTGGGTGGTCTGGTTGGTTGATATTGTTGTTCTTCTTATGGCGTTGCAAACCCTTTCAGCTCCTTCAATCCAGTTTTTAACTCCTCCATTGTGGACCCTGTGCTCAGTTCAGTGGTTGACTGCCAGCATTCACCTCTGTATTTGTCAGGCTCTGGTAAGGCCTCTCAGGAGGCAGCTATATCAGGCTCCTGTCAGCAAGCACTTCTTGGCATCTGTAATATGGTCTGGACTATATATGTGACTGAATATGGGATGGATCCCTAGGTGAGACAGTCTCTGAATGGCCTTTCCTTAAGCCTCTATTCCACACTTTTTCTTCCTATTTGCTGCTGTGAGTGTTTTGTTCCCCCTTCTGAATAGGACTGGAGCATTCACACTTTGTTTTTTCTTCTTCTTGAGCTTCACATGGTCTGTGAATTGTATCTTGAGTATTCTGAGCATTTGGACTAATATTCACTTATCAGTGAGTGGATACCATGTGTGTTCTTTTGTGACTTGGTTACTTCACTCGGGATGATATTTTCTAGTTTTATCCATTTGCCTAAGAATTTCATGAAGTCATTGTTTTTAAAAGCTGAGTAGTACTCCATTGTGTAAATATATCACATTTTCTGTATCCATTCCTTTGTTGAAGGACATCTGAGTTGTTTCCAGCTTCTGGTTATTAAAAATATTCACATTTTGGTGATCCATGTTTTTGATTTTTACGCATATAAAATGTCTCATCTTAGTTTTTGCATTTTTTATTATTTTCTTTATTTACATTTCAAATATTATCTCCCTTTTTGGTTTTCCCCCGAAACCCCCCATTCTACTCCCTATCTCTACTACCATAACAGTGCTTCCATGCCTACCCACCAACTCCAGCCCCACTGCCCTTCCCCTGTGCTGGGTCATGGGTCCTTCATAGCACCATTCAACATTGTTTTGGAAATATAAGAAGTTTGTGACCTTGGACTGGCTAGTGCATCCACCTTAATCAATGATTCCCATCTGGACCAGCTTTGAGCAGCAAGGCTCTGGTGTTCTTATTTCTCCAGCAGATGTTACTTGCAGAGGATGTACTAGCCAGTCCACAGTCACAAACTTCTTACATTTCAAAACAGTGTTGTATCTTTAACTCTACCTTCAATGAGGATTCACTGATATTTTCTTTTCTTTAATGTGTGTTCTAGTTATATGTTGAAACATCTTTTGGGTATATGCCCAAGAGTGGTATAACTGGGTCATCAGATATGTCCAATTTTCTGAGGAACCGCCAGACTGATTACAAGAGTGGTTGTGCCAATTTGCAATCCCACCAACAATGGAGGAGTGTTGCTTTTCTTCCACCTCCTTGCCAGCATCAGCTGTCACCTGAGTTTTTTGTCTTAGCCATTCTGACTGGTATGAGGTGGAATCTCAGGGTTATTTTGATTTGCATTTCCCTGATGACTAAGGATATTGAACACTTCTTTGGGTGCTTCTCTTATAACAAGGACACATGTTCCACTATGTTTATAGCAACCTTATTTATAATTGCCAGAAGCAGGAAAGAACCAAAATATCCTACAACAGAGATATGGATACAGAAAATGTGGTACATTTACACAATGGAATACAACTTAGCTATTAAAATCAATGAATGCATGAAATTCTTATGCAAATGAATGGAACTAGAAAATATCATCCTGAGTGAGGTAACCCAATCACAAAAAAACACACATGGTATGTGCTCACTGATAAGTGGATATTAGCCCAAAAGCTCGGAATACCCAAGATACTATTCACAGACCACATGAAGCTCAAGAAGAAGGAAAAACAAAGAGTGGGTGCTTCATTCCTTATTAGAAAGGGGGACAAAATTCTCATGGCAGCAAATAGGGAAACAAAGTGTAGAGCAGAGACTGAAGGAAAGGCCATCCAGAGACTGTCCCATGTGGGGATCCATCCCATATATAGTCACCAAACCCAGACACTATTGTGGATGCCAAGAAGTGCTTGCTGACGGGAGTCTGATATAGCTGTCTCCTGAGAGGCTCTCCCAGATTCTGACAAATACAGAGGTGGATGCTCACAGCCAACAATTGAAATGAGCACAGGGTCCCCAATGGAGGAGTTAGAGAAAGGACTGAAGGAGCTAAAGGGGTTTGCTACCCCATATGAAGAACAACAATATCAACCAACTAGATCCCTCAGAGCTGCCAGGGACTAAGCTACCAACTATGTAGTACACATGGAGAGACTCATGGCTCCAGCTGCATATGTAGCAGAGGATGACCCTGTTAGGCATCTATAGGTGGAGAGGCGCTTGATCCTGTGAAGGCTGTGTGGGTGCCCCAGTGTACAGAAATTCGAGGACAGGGAGGTGGGAGTGGATGTGTGGGTGTGAGTGGGAAAACCCTCATAGAAGCAGGGGGGAGGGGATAGTATAGGGAATTTGGGGGGGGAATTCAGGAAAGGGGATAACATTTGAAGTATAAATAACAAAAATATCCAATACAAAGAAATATGTGTTGTAATACATTTACTAAGCCATATGGTATACTGAGATATATGTGTCAAATATCTTTCAAATAGATGCTTAGAGATTGTATCCACAATGCTAGATTTCAACTATTTCATTTAATAAGGATACAGGCTCATCTAGGCAATATCAAGTCACACTCTGATGATGGATTTCCATCACTTGAGAAAAATGTTGCAATGTCCTCATTTGATTATTCACCTTATTTATTCCCACTCAGAACAGTTATTTTATCAATACATTTTTCCTTAAATTATTTAGATTATATGACTACACCCAAATCACACATACTAATGACGATGAGGTAGATCAGGTAGCAAAGTGTTTGCTGTGGAAAAATGACCATGAGAGTTTCAATGCTCTAACCAAGAAAAGAGCAGTTTGACAGCATGTCCTGTGACCTTATAGTTCTCTCTCTCTCTCTCTCTCTCTCTCTCTCTCTCTCTCTCTCTTTGTATGTTGCTGTATGTGGTGTACGTGTGTGTGTGTGTGTGTGTGTGTGTGTGTGTGTGTGTGTTTTGGAAGGGACAAGAGGCAGTGGGTAGACAGAGGTTAATACTAGTTTCCACTAACCAATTAGTCTGGCTAAGATAACTAGTTCTAATTCAGGGATAATTCTCATCTCAATAACTCAGGGGGAGGATTATAGAGGAAGAACTTCAGTACTGACCTGTGGGATCATCTACTCTTTCATTTCCACATAGGTGACATGTATACAAAAAACAGAAAATAGTTTAAAATTTACATATACTTCTAAAGTACCATATGATAATGTTTTTATATGTATATATAGTGTATCTTGGTAGCTTACCATTAATGTTGCTAAATTTATGCATTTTAGGGAAATTAAAAGCTGAAATTAGTATATATGTCATTTTTCACTATCTGACTTTCTTCATTCAAGCTAATTTTAATTTATATGTATTGATTTATTTCCCAGGAGTCTCTTCCTTATGTATTACTGCTGTTACATGTTTAAATATGACAGGATATTTCCATCATTTAGTTGTTGTTGGGTTTTGGAGTTTCATTATTTAAAAAGGCTACAACTAAAACTTTTGTACTAGGATTTTATTTCTTCTGTTTTAGCAAATTATAGGCTGAATGAAAAAAAAAATTAAGAAATCACAAGGGAAAACTGACCTCCTTTTTTTGACCTGCTAACAATTGCTGATTACTACATGAGGGAGATGCCCATCCCCCATGCCATAGTAGTACATGGGCTATTTTGTGCCTTCAAAGGTCCTGTACTTATTGTCACAACTGCTATGACTTTGTATGAACAGCTGCCCTGAAGATGTTCTATGTAGGGGCAGTTATCACCAAGAGTGTGACCCCTGGTCTTCCAGGAGAAGACCAAACTTCAGAAGATATTTGGGAAAGTCTACATTGATCATGAGGGATAGTCAAAGAAAAGGGACTACAAGTTGGGGACACAGGGAAGGAGGTGCACCTGGGAAGACATGTTGGGTGAATTAGATAAAAATATATGGAACTTGAGACATTCAAAGAACTAATAATTTTTTAAAAAATGAAGCTACAGCACACTTCCGCACATGCTGTTTTACACTCTTCTAAAAATGGCTGAGACTCACTTGGTCTTTATACAGAATGATGTTTGGCATTTTCAGTGTTTTCCAAAGTTTTACTATCATGGTGTGCACAAGTGTTATTTATTCAAAATTCTACGTTTCACATCTTTCATTACAAATGATGCTAAATATGTTTCATAGTAAGCTTCCAACTTTTAAAAACGATTGTAAATTTTCTGTAAATGGTTTGCCCAGCTTCAACATAGCTTGTAGAGATCACAGCCTGTCTAGATTCACAAGACCTTGGATTCAATCCCTACTGTCTCATAAATAAAGTTAGCAAATAAATAAGAGCACTCACATATTTAGTTTTGTAAAAGAATCTGAGTTTTGTTTGCTTGCTTGTTTTTTGTTTGTTTGTTTGTTCTTCAGATTAACATTCACCTTACTAGACTTCATTGCACTAGCTACTCTGGGTAAATACATCCCTGTTCCATTTTCTGGTTTGTACTCCTCCCACTGTCTGCTCCCATGTGGCCTGATCTATCTGGGTTTATGCTTGCTTCCTTACAGAAGACTGTCCATTTTTTTGAGATTCTGTTACATTTAGTCCTTTATCCCCAGTCTGCCATTACTGAAGAGTTCACTGCATGTAGAAATATATAATTTTAAATATTTTATATCTAGATTCCTCCTGCAGCAGAAAATATTGCCATTGTAGTTCCATGTTGAAATATTTGACCCATCATTTATTTCTCTTTACATTCATATTCCTCTAATTGTAGAGAACCTACTCTTTCATGACTACATAAATTATCACTCTCTCTGTCTCTCTTTCTCTCTGCATGTATGGAATGATTATATATATATATATATATACATATACTTGGTCTCATTCCCTAATTTTGTTAATAGTACAAAATAAACACAGGTGTATATGTATCTTTATGATAGAAATCATGCTTCTTTAAGTTTATACCTATGGTGAAATGGTTGTTTGATTTTTTTTTGAAACATAGAAAATGATAGATTGGCTAATAATTTTTCAATGTTTTGAAAACATGAGATACTTTGTCTTTCTATGTTTATTTTCATTAGCTTCTTGGATCTTGTGAAGGATATCAGAGTAATGATTTTGTACTTCTGATCCATGTTGAGAATGAATGTCCAAAGTAAGGCAAGAGCAAATTTTGTGTGTTAAAACTCTGGAATGTACCAAGAGGACAAAATTTGTATTTAATAAATTCACCTAGGAGAAAATGGTTTTGGAGAAGTTAAAAGTAAGTGATAAGAATTAGATCTGGATTACTATTATGAGGTCTGAAGAATGGAAAGAACAAAGTAGTATAATAATTATACATATATACACATACACACACACATATTTGAACAAAAAATCAAAATATTTTGATATGGAAAGAGTAATCCTGTATGGAGTACAGGATGCTCATTTGAGTTTTTGTTTTTAAACACAGATTGAGATCATTTACACACATACATGTACATGCCTAGTGTATACATTTTCCAGTCCCTTTTTGAAGCCTTCTAGCCCAGTTCATAAGTAACAAGAGGATTGTATATGAGCAGTATATAGTCACAGGAGAGAAATAGTATGTGATTTCACAGTGTATTTAAAGAAGTAATTCTGAAGTAGCCATTTTAATGATTTATAAACCTAGGGTAAATTATCACTTTAGAAAGTTTGTACTGCAGATAGGCTTATTAAACAGGTTGTCCCAGCTGAACTAATAGTAATAGGTTTCAGTTTCTATCTTTTAGTTATGATTTTGGAAAAGTAATGTTTCATAAATGCTTTGCCACTTTATTGCATCATTTCTTGTCCGAAGCAAAGAATCCACCATTTTCTGTACAGCTCTTAAAATAATGCCCTGAGTTGGTAATTAAGGTGGAACATTCTAAAGCCTTCTTTCATCTAAAATATTACTTGGATAATCTAGATAATTCTCTGTGTCCTGACTTATTCTGTTGTATGTCTTCATACTCCTGATATTACCCCTGCTATTGTATCTTGACATTTTCCTAATAGACAGTCTCAGCTATACTTAGAGTAATGTGAGCTTTCAGAATTTTAGATACTTTGAGTTACACGAGCTTCATATGTGTACTGATCCCTGGCAAAATGACTGTTTTTTCCTGAGGTACAACTTAGCAGTCAAATACTTAAAGTTTTCTTCTCCTGAAGTCGTGGGATGCTTTCTGTTTAGATTGTCTTGAAGTCTGGTGTCAAGATCAAAAATGGCAAATACTAATTTTCTTTACTTAGGTCAAGCATTTCATTTATTTGCAGTTAGCTAATCATAGAGCAAGCCTAGCATTATAAGAATTATACACTTGCATTTCTCAAAGAAGGCAAATCTGTATTTTCCAAATCTCACATATATATGAAATTATACCTCCTGTCAATTTTATATTATTGAAGAAAACATGGTAAGTAAACATGCCTAGGAAATAAAATAAATGTTCAAAATAAGAGAACAAAAAGAATCCCACATAGCATTTGACTCCTATATTATTACAGAAAAATTAAAAATATTTCTACAGAATCAAGTGTGAATAGTAATTTTTAATCAGTGAACAACCCTGGCTTATAAACAGAACATGGTCTGGATGTACAGATGAAAAAGGTTTGCTATAGGTGATTTGCTAATACCCATTTATGCCATATCTATTTTCAAAATATGAAAATCCCAAGACAAATCTGAATTGGTCAATGGTGCATTACAGAGCCTTCTGGACAATTTGATTATCAATGTCAATATTTGAATGATTTAACAAGGGTTAGTAGAAGCAAAGGATTAATGTTTTTCAGATAATTTATATTTTCCTAGATTAATAGGACATGATTAGTTTGGCCTCCTCCCCCTACAAATATGAAAATGCAATGTTAATTTATAGAAAGTGAAATAAGATAAAATATAAAATTATTGTTTTAAATCTTAAAAGGAATATTTTTATTTGTCATTTTTGGGGGTCCATAGTCAGTTTGTTGATTATTTAAGAAAATTTAAAGATGTATAAAAATCTCTACATTGTTGTAAAATATTCCTCCAGACAGCATTATAGTCATGTATGTTAATTAACCCATATAAGCTACCAATAATCCATATTTTAACCATTGTCCTCATAATAGCAAGTTCTATCTAGGGCTCTTCCTATATAGACACATGATATTTTCTTAGAATTTCATCCTATATAGACAGGAATAGACTTAATAGTTTTTAATATGAATCTGATGCTAGCTACTGAACTGTAAGAGTCATTTACTTCTTAAATACAAGGTCACAGCTTTATCGTGTCCTTTAGTTCATGACATCTTCCATCAAGTTCTCTGGCTGAAGATTGATCTCTCCCTTTTGCCTGCCATCTATATTGTCAGATATATAGTTTTATTAGGATTGACCTGTCAACCATGAGATGTTGTCAAAAACAGCCTGGAAAATAAAAATAGTTCATATTTTCCAGAATTCAGAGATGTGCTCTGGTAAAGTTTTAGCACGCATACCCCATTATCAGTCCCAGCACTAACTATTCATTTTAGTTCAATGCCAACATCCTTAAATTAAAAGCAATATTTGTGATACATCATATTTGACAGGTAAATATATCTTTGGAAAGATATAAAAAGACTTCTCGTAAAATATAAGATGCTATAGATCAACGTGAATTACTCATTCTAAGTGATAACAGTCCCAGTGTAAGAATGATTACTCTCATAAGCAAGGATATATGCTGTCCTACTTTTCTCCTTGTAGGACTAGTTCAGAGCTTTGTAAAATCAGTTTGTGATTGCATCAAATAATTCTATTTTTTACATGCCAAGGTTACAACCCATCACTTTACTCATAATCACTTAGCATATAATAGGATACCCCTCCCATATGATAGTAAGATGATTTATGAGAAACAAATATTTAAAAATGAGGACTTTGTGTATAGAGAAGTTAGAAAGATGTTCAGCAGTCATGGACCATGTGCTAGATACAGTCCCAGTCCCTACATAAAGCAGATGTGGTAGTGCATGTTTGCATTCCTAGCATTAGTAATATGATCCCAGGACAATCGGAAATGTATGGTCATGGTCATATGCATAAAAATATCAAGACAATCCTGAACTTGTGATTAAAATAAGAGAGATAAAGAATACAATACAATGTGGAATAACACAGTGGACTTCAGGTTTGGGGTTTTAAAACCCCTGTGCCCCTTTTAATTATTTTTTATGACCACTAATATGCACAACGACACATAAATGACCCAGTGTCAGTCATAGCTCATTTTCCATTGATTTTAATTCTGAGTAACAATAAATTAGTTTAGGATTGTCATTTTTCTTTAGATCAGAGCATGAATCATGATGCTATGCTGTTCTGATAACCATTGTTTCTGTTTCAAATCCTCCAATGCTGTTTCTTTGCTTTCATTATTTACTCCACGTGAGTAAAAGCAATGTTGGAAAGAATTGCATTATTTGTTTGTAGGAGTCCAATACGAGTTCTACTCCATGGTAGATCTGGGCAATTTATAGCGGGACAAGTCTTTCTGAATGACATGACCAATAAGTAAAAGGTAGAGAAGACACAATTTGCTTTCTTTGTCTGCCATGCAAACACACTCAGTTTGAGAATTTGTGTGGCCACAGTAATCTTTTCCCTCTAGCATTGGACCTGGGAGCTTTCCTCCCATATTTATCACACACTTGCTTTCTTAGACTATTAAGTTGTCAATACTTCCCCAGAAGTATCACAGGTTTCATACTCTTCTGTATATGCAACAATTTGGGACTTTTAACTAGAATTGCTTCTTTTTGTTTCAGCTAAGGATAACCTGTGTGTGTAGTAAATTCACCTCAGCTACCATACCTTCAATCAAGACTTCTTGCTCACTTTTTGTTCCTTAATGTACCTCTCAAATGCTTTAAATATAATTCTAGTATTTTTATGTTATCTGTGAGTCTCTTATTCAATACTTATGAATGATGACATTATAAATTGTTTAGCAATCTCTAAGAATTAAGAAATGTTCATGAACATAAGGATTCTCATTTATCAATCACCAAAAAATGTTTCACTGTGGATACCAACAGTAAACATGTTGAAAGACAAGGATTTTGGTTAAGTTAAAAGATTATTCTTCCTTGCAGGTGTTCTATTGCCAACCTCATTCTCAAAATTCACCAATGTTGTGAGCTAAATTCATATAAATTAACCAAATATACTAATATATTATGTATTATTACTAATATATGCATATTATTACTAATATACATATATTAGTAATAATGTATGTGAGTTATATGATATATACATATATATATCATATGTAATATATATAAAACATCAAGATATTAAGAGATTACAGTTTAAAATCTGAACTTATCACTGACTGGGAAACCTCTAATTTTATGAGGGAGTACATCTCTACTCAACCATGCTTTTGTAAATCAAAGTGGAAACTGCCACTCTTGCACAAGTATCAATGTCATAGTTTATTCCATGAACTTATTGTTAGAAAGACAGAATAAGCATTAAGTAGAGTTATAGCTCAAAGCCTTGAAAAGAGTAGTACATTATTCATGAGTTCACTACTTAATGTATGCTTACAACATCAATCCAAGAAGCTTCAAAAAGTTAGTTTAAGGTACTTAATTCAGATACCAGTAGACCATTGTAAATCACTTAACTATATGTAAAGGGGTTACATGTTAGAAAATCAGTTCTATTCTAGAGAATATCTAACTAACATCAGAAACAGTTAGGAAACAACAACACAACAAATTCATAAAACACTCAAAGCAAGCTATCCTTTTGGGTATTTAAACCAAGACTGTGTGCAGATGTCATGATTATAATTGTTAAAACAAAAGGTAAGAGTTCTCACTCATATTTTTTCTTTTTTTTTTTATTTTTTCTAAGTGCCTTTACTTTCAGAAATGTAAAAGCTAATTTTAGTTAGCTCTAGGCCATCAAAGGACCTCTATAATAGTCAAGTAGCCTCTCCTCAGTTAACTGTGGAAGGGGAGGAGAAAATAGTAAAATCATTTGAATTAATTCAAAGTGTTATATCCAAAGAGCAGCTTCAGTTTGCATTTTCAGTAGAATTTCTTTCAAGTTTCTAGGTTAGCGGGCAAAAACAAACAAACAAACAAAAACACTTTTTAAGAACTCATTATTAAATACAGTCAAGACACAAAGCATTTTCTGTGAAAGTAAATGCAAACTAATTTGCTTTTTAACGCCCTTTACTTCTCCACATTAGCATAGGTACTTGTACTTGGCTCACAGTTTGATAAACTATCAGATCCCAGGGTCTAACCATGTATATCGCTTGGAAATCAAACCATACTAACACCTTAAAAGAAATATACGCATACACAAATATTCAGCTGTTAAAAGTACTATTTTTGCATAGACATTCATCCATCATCCACTTGGTATTGAATTTCACCTTTAAAAATATGCAATAAATGAATGATAATAATCACTGGTTTATAAAATGAGTAACATCAAGAAACTCTAAGAAAATGAGCTTCAATCAGTTTTTTTTAATACAAAGATTTATGTATTTTATGTGTCTGAGTGCTTTGTCTTCATGCATACTGAAAGAGGCAGTTACATCCTGTTATAAGTGGTTGTGAGGCACCATGTGGTTTCTAAGAATTGAACTCAGAACCTCTGTGTGAGAAATCAGGTGCTTTTACCATTGAGCTATCTCTCCAGCCTCCTGTCAACTCCTAATGAATGTGATTTGCTGTACTTCAAGTCAATTTGACTAGCAATAAAAAAGCCTTTTTGGATATTGTATCAATATGAAGAATTATATCGCATTTGTCAAAATAACTTTTGATTTTTCAAGGGTTGAGAATCAATAATACCACTCACATAGGTCAAGAAAATCTATACTTGTTTATATACAAGTATACAAATTGTCTTACAATTTCCTAATTCAAAAGCTTAAGTTTAATGCAATTCTAGAAGAACCAAAATGTTGTACAGGCTTGTAATCCTCTCACTTAAGAGGTCGTGGTAATATATGTAGCAGACGTGCAGCTTGGTCTTCATGTGGCCACCTAACAGTTGAAACCTGTTTTAAATTCTGCCTTTATCCGTCAGGGGGAAGAGAGGCCCTTGGGCCTGAGGGTGTTAGATCCCCCAGTATAGGAGAATGACAAGGAGGGAAGAGGAGAGTGGGTGGGAGGGTGGGAGAGTGGGTTAGAGAATATCCCCATAGTGGCAGGGGGAGGGTGGAGGGAATGGGGAGGTTCCAAAGGGGATATCTGAAAAAGGGGAAACATTTGAAATGTAAATAAAATATGAAAATAAAAAAATAAAAACCACAAAGACAATCTCAAAAAAAAAAAAAACAAACCACTTTCTGCTAGCTGGACTCACTGGAAGAGAATACACTTAGCTCTGCTGCAACTTTTCACACTAGGGCAGGTTAGTACCAATAGGGGGTCTCTCTTTCTTTGAGGAGAAAAAGAGGAGGGGAAGAGGAAGGGGTTTTGAGGGTAAGACAGGGAGGAGGGAAGAGAGGGGGGCTATGATCCTGATGTAAAGTGAATTTTTCTTAAAAACCAAACAAACAAAAAGAGGTGTCATAAAGGTTCAGAAGTTTCAGACCAGCTTTGGAGGCATAAACAGAAAATCTGAAACCATCCTGGGCTACATGAAACCTTTTTGTACCTTTGGATCCCTACAATGACTGTCTGAGACTAACCTGGAATACATAAGACCTTGTCTCAAAATAAAATGATAACTCAATAGAAACTTAAAACCCTATATATGTGGTTGGAACACTGAATATGGAAGGCCTTTTATTTCTTTAAAAAGGTAATGTATTGACCTTTTGTAGATAGTTTGGCTATTTTAAAATTATTAAGAGAGATAAATAGTTATTGAATTTTCAAGTTTAAGTGGGCTGAAAAGGTGAATACATTTGACGAGATTTCATAAATTTAGAAAAATAATCACAAAGACTCAGGATGTAATTATATATCCATAATTTATGTCTCTTGTATGTACATGTGACTCTTAAATATATGTGCTATTTTAAACAATCAGATGGATTTATGCATAGTACTTGCATATCTATAATCAAAAGACTAAGTCAAATCTATGAATTGATTGCATAAAACCTCTATCTTTAGTAAAAAATAAAATCCTATCATTTTTGTTCATTTTTCTTCATTTATTTAATTTTATTATGTCAGTAGATTAGAGGTACAAAAATGTTCATGTTTTACCTCAAATAACAGAAGGATATAAGGAAATTTTAAATTATCTGGTAGAATTTGGGGAGATTGCTTATGATCATTCTCAAATAGTAATATTTTGACTTCCTTTTTTCTGATTTAAATGCCTTTATCTCCTTTTCTTGTCTTATTGTTCTAGCTAGAACTTCAATAGTTCTTGAATATATAGGAAGAGAGTGGGCAGTCTTGAATTGTTCCTGATTTTAGTGGAATTAATTTAAGTTTCTTTCCATTTAATTTAATGTTGGCTATTGTCTTGCTGTATATTTCTTTTATTATGTTTAAGATTGTGCCTTGAACCGCTGATCACCCTAAGACTTTTAACATGAAAGGGGGTTGGATTTTGTCAAAGGCTTTTTTGTGCTAAACTTAAACTTCATCATCAAACTCAAAGCCATGGGTGTAATGTATTCTGATTGCCCCTTTTCATCACCCTCCTCTCTGCTCTCTGCCCCCACCAGGGTCAGCTTCACTCCACCAAAATCCCTACTACGCCTTCTCCATGCCTTTTGTTTTGTTTGGCTTGGTTTTGTTTAGTTATATATTTACCATAACCTGGGTCAAATACTATTAAAACCTGCTGCTATCATTGATGAGCACACAGCCTTCTTGGCTTGAATGACAATAGCCTTCTACCAATTTCTGCTTCATGCTTCAATTTTTGCTTTCCTAATTCTCTGGGAAAGATTAGAGATGTGTGTATTTGTTGTTATAATACACACACGCACACGCACACACACACACACAAATACACATATATGTATATGATATATACATGTGTGTGTGCGTGTGTGTCACTAGGGGTTCAATTGGAGGTCTCAAAAGATTACTACCATTCTTGAGATTTTGTCTCTGCCTCCTAACTGCAGATCAAAATGTGAGCTCTCAGCTGCTCTATTTCAAGTGCTTGCTGCTTGCTGCCTTACTGCATCGCCATAATGGGCTCTTATTCCTCTGAAACTGTAAGCCTAGATACTTTTATAAGTTGCCTTAGTCATATTTTGACATTGCAATAGAAAATTATTAAGGCAAGGACTGGAAACATTTTCTTTTTCTACTTTCTGAAACTGTCACTAGCAAGTAACTCAGCAGTGAAATGAAGGGCCCTGTGTGTCTCTCCTCCATTTGGGGGAGGTTGAAGGCTCCATTCTCAATTAGGCTCAGTGAATAAATCCCCTTCTCAGCCATACCTTCCATTTTTCTTGCTCTTGAATTCTTTCCATCCCCTCTTTCATAATGGTTCGTGACAGCACACTGTAAATGTCTTATCTAGTTCGAAGAACACACCAACAATGTATTCTGAGCATTTTCTGCAACCTTGGCTTTCTACATTCTTTATTATTCATTAGAATGTGTGATTTCTTTGATTAAAACTAAAAGTATAAACATAGTTATTTAGAAGGCAGCTTAAATTATGTTGATTTAAATAACTAACTCAATTGCCAGCGAGGGCAAATATCTCCTTGCCATTATTTTTTTTTAAAACTAGTTTTCTGGTACTAAGCATATATTTCTTCCTTGAATAAAGTTTAAAATCCAACATCCAAAGTCAGTTTGGGTATCCCAGTTGATGTAATCTCTCTACTGCATAGGTGGCCATGTCTTCCCTGAAAGATTGGTCTTATAAATTGCTGGATTCACAAGTGGGGAAAACCACTGATACCTTTCCTTCAGCTTTCAAAATATCCTATAGGGTTATAAAAGATAATTGGTGGGGGGAATCTTTCTGCTTAGTTCTAGCTTTTCTTCTCTTTATTATGTCTCATAAGTGTATGAAGACATCTTCAGGTGTCTTTTATCATTTAGTATGATGGGCAAAGCAGAGAAACAGTAAAATTATACTTTGTATTTGAGATTTCCGGGATCTCTCTGACAAAAATACAATAAATAAAAATATAAATAAATAAACATAATTATACCACCTGTAACAGGCATTTTTTATAACTCCCAGATTCTGGAAGCATATTTTTTTCATCCATGTAGGATATCTCTCTTTAAACACACTAAGGCTACGGAGCACTCACAATAAAGGACCTATCATGACTACCCTCCGAAATACCCAACAAGAAGCTAAAAGAGTCAGATGCAGATTTTTGCACCCAAACAATGGGCAGAAGCTTCAGACCCCTGTAGTTGAATAAGGAAAAAGCTGGAAGAAGCTGAGAAAGTGGGTGAGCCTGTAGGAAGAACAGCAGTCCCAATTAACCTGGACTGCTGAGATCTTTCAGATACTGGACCACCAACCAGGCAGCGTATACCAGCTGATAGGGTATAGTATTTTCCTCATAGGGCTGGTCTTTCCACATATGGACACAGTCCTCTAAATGCAAGCCTATAGGCAGCCCAGTGTATAAAACCATCTTTGAGAATATTTACAGGCAATTCCTAAGCCCTGTCATCTTGATAAGAGAAGAGCCTCAAAACAATGTTTATGAATACCTTTAATTTAAAATAATTTTATAAGCACCTCGAGGTTTGTGAATTCCTATGATAAATCATATGTTTTCAATTGATGAAAATAAACATTACCAGCATTTTGTCATATATATACTATCCAGAAAGTAGTACAAATTCAACCAGTATTGTATCAGTATTTTTCTGACATATTCTGTTGAGCTGTGATGACTTCGTCATGTGTCAAGTAAAATAATACTTATTTTTCTAAGCGAGAGGCCTCTTTTATTCAAGAGTTAAAGCATCACCAATACAACTAGAGATGTAATATATTCTGACTTCCTTGGCAGTTCCTAGAATGCCTAGACACCTAGAAAAGTCTTTATATGATACATTTTGAGTTTGTTTGGTTTTTAAAGCAAATATCATTTCTTAGAATATTTTAGGAGTATGTAGCATGACATTTATGTATACTTTTTGAAACAGAAGTATCATAATTGTCAATTGGTGATGAGGTGACAAAATCCACCAGAGTATTTTTGTATTTGAAAGAGAATTTAATTTAATGACTTAAGTCTGTCTGTGCTTGTCACAGACTTTAGAAGATTGAAGGCAATTCCAGACCAATAAGTAAGAATAACAGTTAATAAATCTCTCCTTAATGTCCGACTGTTAATATAGTTCCTCTCACAGGAATTTGTCTTTTCCACCATATCAAAGCACTGTAAGCTATTTCCTATAACATCAGGTTTTCCTTATCTGTCTTTTTTATTCTCAGCATTTTGACTTTTACTATTGTTTTCCTGCATGAAGAAAAACAAATTCCTCTCCCAACTTCAGAAATAGCCTCATTTCTGATTTTTAAAATATTTATAAATGTTCATATTTTCAAAAATTGCAAGAATATAATTTCTCCTTACAAGTGCAATGTCAAAGTTATAGTCACCCAACTACATGATATAATAGAATTTCACATTAATAAGAAAACTTAATTAATTATATTTATAATGAGTTGGATTAAATTCATATTTTCTACTGAAATTATGAAGCCTTCTTAGAAACTACAGTTTGAACTATCGTAGATGCTTAAAATTAATAAAGTAAGTTGAAATCCTAAAACTATTCTCAAGTCTACATCATCCATTAGAAAAGACTGTGAAAGCTTTAACTTTAAGTGATTGTTCTAGATTTAGTGTGCTTTCATTTAAAAAAGTATATATTACTTATTTTATATTAAATAAAAATAAGTTTTTATTCAACAAGAAGTTATAGAAATTATAGCATTATTTATTATTGCAATATCAGGACTTCAATGGAACAATTTAAACAATAAAAATGTTACAATAAATATAATACCAGAAATAACCACAAAAATTAAAAAATATATTATAAATAATATAATGTTGTTAAGTACTTAGTAAATATATAATGTTCAGGAATTTAGGAGTTCAATAGCATTTGAATATTAATAGTAACCCTTCTAGGTTTCACTATGCTATTGACTGCTGAGACATCTGTACAGCGCCTATTTTTTCCACAGGCTTCATATGAGATTTTCTAAATGTCAGTCTACATATTGCAAAAAGGTCTTCAATAACCCTACATATGATAGAACAATGATATATAAAATATGTAAATAACTCAAAAAGTTAGACTCCAATAAACCAAATAACCCAATTTAAAAAATAGGGTACAGAGCTAGACAGAGAATTCTTTTCTTAATTTAATTTTTTTCTTTAAAGTTTCTATTAATAAATTTTATATTTCTTGAATTTCTTTGTTACATTTCAGTTGTTATTCCTCTCCTGGTCTGCCCTCTGACTGTTCCCCATCTCATACATACTTCCTGCCCTGTCTCCAAGACGATTTCCCACCACCCTCAACCCTCGTCCCATCAGACCTTCTCACTCCCTGGAGCCTCAAGTCTCTTAAGTCTCTTCTCTCACTGTCTTTCTACTAGAGATGGACTCTACACGTTCTCTCTCCCCACTGTAAGACATTTCATCTAAGGCCCCTCCCTTTGAGTCCCAAGCACCTCTCACCCCTCAAGTCTGTGGTACACTCTAGAGGATGCTCCCACTTCTGATCTCCCAAGGTTGCCTCTTTCCATTTTCTGCAGGCCTTCAGGGCTTCACTCCTTAAACAGAATTCTTTTTATTTTTTCAGAATTTCTTTTTTTTTAAATTTAATTTATTTTTTATTTGATACTTTATTTACATTTCAAATGTTTCCCCCTTTCCATATTTCCTCTTTGGAATCTCCATATTCCCTGCTTCCATGGGGGTATTCCCCCATCCTCCCACCCAGTCACCCTCCCACTCACCCGCTCTCGCCTTCCTCCTTGGCATTTTCCTATATTCGGGCATCTAACACTCTCTGGACCAAGGGCCACTCCTCCCCGTGATGGCTAACAAAACCCTCCTCTGTCACATATTTCTTAACTGAGGAATCTCGAATGACCAAGAAGCACTTAAAGAAATTTTCAACATCTTTAGTCATCAGGGAAATGCAAATAATAACGACTCTGAGCTTCCACCTTACACTACTCAGAATGGCGAAGATCAAAACCTCAAGTGATAGCATGGGCTGGCAAGGATGTGGAGGAAGGGGAACACTCCTCCATTGCTGGTGGGATTGCAAACTTGTACAACCACCCTGGAAATCAATCTGGCGATGCCTCAGAAAACTGGAAATAGTTCTACCTGAAGACCTAGGTATACAATTATTAGTCATATACCCAAAAGATGCTCCACAAGGATATGTGTTCCAGTACATTCATAGCAGCCATATTCATAACAGCCAGATGTACCTAACCAAATAATGCCTACGGAAAATTTGGTTCATTTACACAATGGAATACTATTCAACTAGGACATCATGAATTTTGTAGGCTGTATCTATCTGTTCCTTATAAAATAGTCAATGAATTCATTCTACATTTGCACAATATTTCTGGATACTAAATGAAAGTTATTGCAAAATTTGATGACAAAAGTGTATGGAATATTAAAATCAATCAGTTTACAAAATGCTCTCTATGCATTATAGAGAGAATTCATAAAGAATTACAATGATGAGAATTCCATCAGATCAAGTAGTTTAATACACATAGTTTTCGATTTCTGAGCAAGAAATTAACACAAATGTGAAGGTTTAAAGCAATGGTTTAAACAATATCCCTTTGTTTCCTAATGTTGTGTAGGCGAGAGTTCTAGTAGTCTTAGCAGGTGGTTTGCTTAAATCCTTAAATGTTAAGGCCAAGATGTGAACCAGGGCTGGGTTCTTATCTGAGAACTTAAGGGAACAATCATTTTCTAAGCTCTTCTTTACTGCTTATGAGTATTGTTCTTTGGAATTCTGACACTACAATTCTCGTGGCCTTGCTGTCTATCACTATAAGTTACCTCACTGAAAGGAGAGGTAGTTCTGCCTTTTTCCACTTGCTTTTTCTGTTTATAATAACCAGGAATGCCTTTCTGGTACACTCCATTGTATCCAACCTCTGCAATTGTTTAAACAAGTTTTATAAAATTTAACATAATACCTATGATTAGAACAAATCATTCTGAATGATACCTCTTTTGCCATATAAAATAGCAAAACAATGGAAACATCCATGGTGTCTCTTTAAAATTCTCCCTGCCATAGATAGATAGTATGCTGGTGTCTGAGGAGCACATGATCTTTTCACATGCAAAATGTTTTAAGATTTCCTGAGACTCATCCCATTGCAGTTTTATTTGCAAGTAAATGTTTTCAGTTGAATCCACTGAGCTCTTAAGCACATAAACTAATCATCTAAATAATCGAGGTAAAATGTGGGTGAGACTTTTAAATGCAGTCCTCTCTGTACTGATTCCATGCACAATTCTTTCCCATTAAGGGGCCCTTAAATCTAAGGATATAAAATCATATATATTATTGCCTTCTTTACGTATTACAATGGTATACAAGGGTGTTTCTTACAGGTAATCTTGTTCCAAGAATGCAAAGGAAAATGTAAAAAGAATCAGTAGTCAAACATTGTTATGATATCCAGCCATAAAAATGCAAATAAAGATTTATAACAGGTTTCAGGACCTAGCAATTTGCTTTGTGGCTCTTATGTGTGATCTGGGCTCGGAGATTGTCTTGGATGCTTAACTAGACATTTAAAGATAGTATCTCTATTCTGTAGCTCTCATTTCTACCTTCTAGGTTCTTGATTTCAATATGGAAGCTGTTGTTGCAGCAATGTGTTCAAAGAGAAGTTGAGAAAATAATTTGTTTCCTGATGAATGTTGCCAGATATTTATATGGTACTTGATGGTTTTAAAGTTCTCCATCTAAACAAGGAGTTGCCCTGTCAATCATACCTGAGTGGAAGACACAGCCCATGCTCCAACTGCACAACCTTTCCCGTTGCTGTGGAAAGATGAAAAGGTCAGACACATTTCAATCACTCACAGGGCTCTTTGTAGAGATTAGCTATTTGATTCATAAGATATCCCAGAAATCTCAGCAAAGCCACCCACAGAGATGGGATTATCTAGAAAATCTCTATGATCAGTCTCTTAACTAATGCAGTGAATCCACATGACATATACAGCAGACAAACAAGGTTCTTGAGAGTGTTTATACTGAAATCATGAATGATGTTGACTAAAAATGTAGAAATAACATGGCAGGAGAAATAGTGATGAATTCAAAAATACTGCAGGCAGAAAAGAGACTGATAAATATACTCAGATATAAGCATGGTATTGTTCAAGAAAACAAACAAAGAAACAAAAACAACAAACAAAGGCCCAGATGAGTATAAGGTGGAATGCAGGCTCACAGGGGGAAGACCCATGAATCATAAAGCATTATTTACATCTATAATAGAGACATCTTGCCTACATTTAATGATTGAACAACATAAGCAGCCACCGATTTTTTTCCATCATGAATGGCTGTATCTGCAATTGTTTCTTATGCCTGTTCTGGCACCTTTGTTTTCAAAGAAAGACATGTTTTCAGTTTTGAAGATCATATATGAAGTGGACAGATAGTAGCTTACTGGTTTCTGATTTAAACAACCAATATATAGTTTTATTGTTGTTATTGTTTTGTTTGTTTGTTTAGTTGATGAGTTGTAGATGAGATGTTCGCACCTTATGAACTATGCAATGACTTCCGACATTTCAGGAGTGCTGGACTAGAGAATATTTTGTCTGCAGAAAAGAATCTTAACGTCATGTAATATGTTTTAATAAACTCATAAGATACCCTTCAAATATGTCTGTATTTTAATGCCTACAGAACCTTGGGTGTAAAAAGATACACACAGATTTGAGTAAATTAAACATTGCGTGTTATGTTAGTTGGGTCCAGAGTAATTATCAGAGTCCTAGAAAGGAGGGAGAAGAGTCAAATACATGGTCATGTGACTACGGAAGCAGAGGGAAGAGAAGAAAGGAGCAGATTAAAAATGTTCTCCTGCTGTATTCAATGTGACAGTAAAAAAAAAAAATAAAATTAAATTAAAAAAAAAACTATGGGTCATTTCTCTGCCTTAGGAAAGGTAATACATCAGGTAAAACTTGGGCCAGAAGGGGAAAAGGAAATCCAATTCTTGATTATAGAGCTTCCATTTTCCTTCACTCGTTGTAATTTGTTTTAAAAATTATATGTTTAAATATATTTTATTTCTTCTTTGAGATCTTCATAAATAAATATAGTGTATTTTGATCATGTTCCCTTCAATGTTCTGCAAAACCGTCACCACCACCATGTATCCCTCTTTCTGAGTACATTTAATGGTTCCCATATACATACAGATGAAGGGCCATCTCCCCAGCACCAACAGCCTGTCTGAGACCTCATACCTAAAGGAAATGGGCTCCTTTCTTCCAGAAGCCAGTCTCAACTAAGGAGGAGACATCCTGAGCTCTTTTTCTAATACATAGTAGAACTCTGATTATATTCACCATTCTTGTGCAGGCAGCAGACTTATGCAGAGGCAAGCATGGCAGCTCAGAGCTCCTATGAAAATCACTTTCATTAACTTACGTTTTTCTAACTTTTCCATTCCTAGAGAGAAAGCACTTCCTTAAACAATCTAAGATCCATATAATTCTACTTCTCTGACTTGTAGATTTTGTCCATAGTCAATGTCTGGGAGGCCTACTCATATTTGTACTGTCTCCAAAGCCTTGTGTTTATAGAGTGCCTGTGTATCATCTTTACACTGCTATCTAATAATCACACCCTTCCCCGTGTTTCAATAACACAAGGACTCTCTTCTTTCTTTACTAATAACAACTTCATGTTCATAGTTACTTAATAAAATTTGTTCAAGGAAATGATGGAACTGTGTCATGGTCATTCAACCACCACCTCTTGACTGCTGCCAAAGGCGGTCTCGGGATTTAGAGGTCTGTGAAGGCAGCGCTCAATTTCTTGACCCCAAACCTCTATGAAATGTCGACTGTTATGAAACAAATAAATTTGGCATCTTGTCACAGCACTGATTTATACTTCAACAGTTTCACAGTTCATCAAATTAGTAGACTTGACTGAATTATCTGCCTGAGGGTCACCTGCTGTGGCGTCAAATTGTTAGTTTGATAAGCCTTGTATGCTGGGTCCTGGAGAATTTTGGTAAACTAATTAAGGTTCCAAGATACTCCATGTGCTGGTATCCTGTGACTTTTCCAACAGTCCACTGAGGTTTGTGCTCTGCATATATAGGCTGCCTGTCTTCTTTGAGGATGCTTTATAAGACATCTTCTATCCCATGGTCCATTAAATTGTTGTTACACATCCAGTCTATCTAGACTAAGATTTCTATCATTAGCCAGAGGAAACTGTTCTTTTTAAATGAGTCATTTAATTAGACGGGTTCCGTGTCCAAATCTGTTTCTCATCCAGCATATGCCAAAGGATAGAACCACAGGGTGAAAATCATGAATGCTTCTCAGAAATTTATCACAGCTACCAATATTAAAATAAAGATTTTGAGTATGATTATATCTTAGGGAAAATCAATAGTTGTAACAATATCAGAAAGTTATGCTTTTAGCTATACCAAAGGATTTTTAGAGACAATGCAGTGTATCTGGATGGCTATCAGATAAAATAGTCTTGTATTAGCCTAGTTTGAATTGCTATAACAAATACCTGAGATAACTGGAAAAGAGAAGAGGACTTTTATTTTACTGTACTATTTGTGTGTGTGTTTGTGTCTGTGTGTGTTATAGCGTACATGTGTGTGTATGTGTGTTTATGAATGTGTATATGTGTGTTTTGTGTATGTTGTAGGTGAATGTATTTGTGTGTGTGTGTGTATGTATGTGTGTGTGTATTTTGGTTTCATCACAGTTTCAAAGTTTGGAAGGCTTCAGTTCTTAGTTAGGTTGATTTGTTGCTTCTGGACAAGTGATAAGAGGACACATAATGTTAATAGTACATAGCAGGCAAATTGAATCTTGAGTTGCCAGCAAACAAAGACTAAACAGAAGCAGTTAGAGCTTGGAATCACATCCCTGTATGACAAGAAGACATCTAACTACAGCGAACTCCTGTCCCTTATATTGCTCTTTGTTTTGTTTATGTTTTAGAGATGTAGTTGCATTTATTGTCATCTGGACTTCACTTCTCTATATATCAAAAAGTAATCGTGGAATGCTGTTCATCCTGACTTCAACTCTCTATGTTGAACTCCCAGACTAGTGCTAAGGAACTGACATTTTGTGGTGCTGAGATTGTATCCATGGCTTCTTGGAGGCTAAGCAAGCACATTACCAACCAATTACATATCCTGCTTAAGAAAACACCTCTCCAAGTTTCAGGCCTCTCTAAAAAGTGCCACAGCTTGGAACTCATGGATCTCAGGAACATTTGTCCAAAATCATAGCAGAAAATATCAGATTAGCAGTATAGGTGGGTGCTTCAGGCTCACCAGAGTTTGCTTCATTCATCAAAATCAGTTAAATGATGCCTAATGATATTCTGCTGAATCCATACATGCATTAGTCTAACCCAATTCTCATCAGAAGACCTCATCTAGCAACTGATGGAAACAGACACAAGGAACCACAGTCAAACACCAAGCAGAGTTTGAGGAATCCTTCCAAAGAAGAGTAGTAAGGAATGTAGGAGCCAGAGGGGTCAAGGACACTACAGAAAAATCCAGAGAATCAACGAAACTAGGTTATAGTGCTCAGTGAGGCTGAACCAACAATCAAGAGCCTGTATAAGTCTAACTTAGGCCCTCTCTATAGATGTTATAGTTATATGGCTTGGTGTTTTTGTGGGTGGTAGCTGTTTCTGATGCTTTTATCTACTCCTGGGGCCCTGGTACTCCTACTGGTTTGCCTAGTCCAAAGTGCCTAGCCTGATTGCAACTTGGCTTGCCATGTTGCAAATCCTGGGATAAAATCCTGGGATGTCTGCAATTTTGTAAGGGAAACAACAGGAATGTATGCAATACATTAGGTCCAACAATGCTTTTAGGAAATGCAGAGTCAGAAATGGAGATGTGATTTTATAATTGTGGCTCAATGAATCGTACCAAGGAGTTTCACATCTGGAAGCAAACTGAAGAAAGGTTAAAAAGGATGTTCAAGATTTTCCATGACTAGTTAAATAGTGGATCAAGGGTGTTGATCCCTCTGGGTTCTGGACAATTGCTGATGAACAGCAAATAGATATATTGTACTGTGAAAAACAAAAGTCAATTTTTGACCATGAACTAAAACTTAAGAAAACAAGACATCTAGATATTTGTTTACTCCTAAAGGTATATTTTCAGCAGACAGCATTTATATTTTCTGAAAAGTATGTGGTAAAGAATATTGCCTTAATAAATGAATTCTGGAGACATTAACTAAAAACATCAGCTTTCTATGAAGATCAAAAATTATTTACTGTTTAGGAAATTATCTTAGTTTTGTTGAAATTATAGTCCTAATGAAGTGAGCAACTGCATCACCTAGGACATCAAGTCTGAGTACTGCATTTTGTTGGAAGGATATTGGTAAATATGTAGCCAGCATTTCATGAGAAAAAAATAAAAATAAGCGAAAATTATAGTTGATGGGCCATTGTACATAGTTAAGATTGTAACAAATAACTAGTGTGGTAAAAGTTCAGTGAGCCAGAAGGAGAGGTAGCAGATAAGGTTGGAAAATGAGCTATTATACAATAATGTAAGTATTGGCCCTGAGATACTATTTTAAATATAATGCCAATATAACAAAATGTTATCTATTTAGCACTTTACCACAGCGTATAAGTGGCAGATGTGTATAATCCCAGGACTCAAGAATCCAAGTCAAGGAAGGTACAAATTGGAGGACTATTTGGAAAATATGATTATACCCTGACTCAAATTTGGACAAGAAAATTAATATGCTCGATTCCAACTCTTAAACTTTAAATAATCAAACAATAAAATGACCAAAATTCTTCCTGACCAAGACCATAGAGATCCTACAGTAACAAGGTTTAAACATCTGCTTTGACATGATCCTAGTACATGACCTCATCCTTTTGGTTGTTAAATACAGTCTCAAACCTTTACTAACAGCATTCACAACAATGAGGCATAAGGATCTCTAGGACTTTGAGATTAGTCTGGGCTACATAGTGAGTAACAATCAAGCCTGTGAAGAATGAGATTCTCTATTTCTCTAAAAAACAAAATGGTGTTATTTAAAATTCCATAAACAAGGCTGTTTTTAATAAATCCAAGTGCAAATAAAGGCTGCAGAATATTTTATAATAAAGAATATGACCTTCCAAAACCATGAATTGCCTTAAAGCCTTTTGTCTCTTCTAAAAGCAAATCAACATCTAACGAATTATACAAATAACCTATAAATTGAAATGATTTAATTCCGATAAGTCACTTTGAAAAATGAATTTGAAATTATCTTGCTTGATATAGAATTAAGGAAATTCACATAAACCCTTGTAAAGAAACGTTTATTTTAATAGAATGAAATAGATTTCTGTTGAGAACTGTAACAACACTGGACTAAGAAGTTCTTAGTTATTCAACTATAAAGTAATGTTTATAGACAGATTTACATTTACATGTATCATGCATCATTCAAAACAACTTCATTTTCATTGTAAGAGGAGCTAAGATTACAATTATTCCATTTTATGTGTGGAAAATAATCCATTTTCATAAACAACTCAAGGAGAAATGGAATATCGATTTGTATTTAATCAGGAGCTAATTATCTAGTTAATTAAAATTTTAATAAATATAAATAATTGAGAACATTTATAGTGCAATACAAATCCTCAAGTTTCAAATTCTGGCCTTAGAAAAGTTAATGGTAACAAAGATTTGATTCAGAGGCTCTGCAGTTGATAATTTCTTTAATACTTTAGGGTTTGTGTTCAAATCTACGTTACCCAAGCATTGATAAAAGACTCTACTTTGGGCTCTGAAGTTTTTCCTCAATCTGTAGTTTTTATTCTTGCCACAATTTTTGTACTGCAATCAATGTTCTCTTAGATACACAATGCTGTATTGAATAAGTCAAAATAGATGTCCAAATATTCTTGACTTACACTTCTGATAATCCTTTATATCTTTTATATATTTAGTAGGCTAAATACTCTTGCTTTAGCTAGTTACCAGAGGTGATTGGCTGAAGACAGCCCAAAATAATTCTTTGACATCTCACTTCATCAAAATTTCTAAAGATATAGGGATAGACTGAAAGTCAGAGCAGAGATGAACTCCTCATGAGGATCACTTTGTGTCTGTTTTTGTACTGATGTCTGTTGTCTTTGTACTCTTTCCTTCATCGGGATCTCTCACTGATGGCCTCTACAGAGTTTTCTCTTTCACTGTAAACTTCTAGATTTTTAAAACTGCACTGGCAACAAGGATGCTATTCTCATGTCAAGATACTAAATCACATACACATACCTGAATATAGTCTCAGAAGTGTGGGGTTATAAGATAGAAAGTTTTGAGAGCAGACTTTCTCTACATGATCTAGACAATTCTATATACAGTCTGGACGTCGATCACTTTCCCTTCTTTCTATTCATTGTGGGAAACACAGGGTCCATCCAGCAAATACATAACAACCGCCCCAATTCATGCCTTCTTCTTTACATCACAGCTCCTTCCAACTACAGAGCACTGCCCACTGGTTTATCCCTGATATAACACTTACAACGTAGTAAAATAAACAAACAAATAAATATTTCAAACCAATTGTATATTAGCTTAATCTTCTCTATTCTAAAGTCTATCGCTATAATAAAATCTTGCCTACATACTTAATAGATCTACTCTCATGTTCTTTCAATTCTTTCCAAGGCTTGAATGCATATGTTATGCATTCCTTTTGCATTCCATTCATTTTTTTCTCCTTTTCCTACTTATTTTACATTTCAAATGTCTCCCCCTTTCCAGATGTACACTTGGGAACCTCCTTACCCCTTACCTACTCCCCCTGCCACTATGGGGGTATTCCCCACCCAGCCACTCTCATCTTCCCTCCTTGGCATTCTCCTATACTGGGGCATCTAACACCCTCAGGCCCAAGGGCCTCTCCTCCCCCTGATGGCTAACAAGACCCTCCTCTGCTGCATATGTGGCTAGCATGATGGGTTCCTCCATGTGTATTCTTTGGTTGGTGATCCAGTCTCTAGAAGCATCAGGGGGTCAGGCCAGTGGACACTGTTGCTCCCTCCATGGGGCTGCCAACTCCCTCATCTCCTTCAGCGAAGTCTCAACTGAGGAAACTCAAATGGCTGAGAAGCACCTAAAGAAATGTTCAACATCCTTAGTCATCAGGGAAATGCAAATCAAAACAACCCTGAGATTTCACCTCACACCAGTCAGAATGGCTAAGATCAGAAACTCAGGTGACAGCAGATGTTGTGGAGAAAGAAGAACACTCCTCTACTGCTGATTGGATTGCAAGCTGATACAACCTCTCTGGAAATCAGTTTGGCGGACCCTCAGAAAAATAAACATAATACTACCAGAGGACCCAGCTATTCCACTCCTGGGCATATACCCAGAAGATGCTCCAACATGTAATAAGGACACATGTTCCACTGTGTTCATAGCAGCCATATTTATAATGGCCAGAAACTAGAAACAACCCAGATGTCCCTCAACAGAGGAATGGATACAGAAAAATGTGGTACATTTACACAGTGGAATACTACTTAGCTATTAAAAACAATGACTTCATGAAATTCACAGGCAAATGGATGGAACTTGAAAATATCATCCTGAGCAAGGTGACTCAGTCACAAAAGATTGAACACTGTATGTACCTACTAATAAGTAGTTATTAGCCTAAAAGTTCAGAATACCCAAGAGTCATTTCACAGCAACCATTGGGCTGAGTGTGAGGTCCCAGATGGAGGAATTGGAGAAGGGACATTCCATTCAGTTTTTATCTCACCTCAAATAAGTTTATGGTTCCATCTTTTCTTGGTATTGCACATATTAGAAAACAATTTCAAACAACAACAACAACAACAAAAAGTCCTCCATACTTGTTCCAGGGTTTTAAATTCGATATACTCAGTTCTTTCATCAACTGACTTGACAGTTATCAAACATTTTCTTTGTGGTTTTGGGGTTAAGATGGGGTCTCATGCAACACAATATCACAATGATGTGTAGCCAAGGGTAACATAAAGCTCCTCCAATCTCCGTGTCCCAAGGATTACAAATACAAACATTAATTAACTTGACTTGTTTATTTCCTTTGATTTTAAGTAGAAACTCTTGCATGGTTCCAATTGAACTATCAACACCAACACAATTGCCATTTCAACTTTCATGCCGAATTTTTATCTAGTTTATTCTAAATGTCTTTGTTTCCAAGTGTTTGTACTTTACCTGGCTTCTAGACCACTTTCCAGAGCAATAACAGTAAACCATGACCTTCTAATTATAAACTCTATCTTAACCATGAAATTGAATATACTGTCATCCTCCATGTTCTAATACCAAACATATACTGAGATTTATATTGGCTTCTCATCAATGTGAGAATTGTGGTGTACGTGGCACAATGTGGAATGTAATATGAAACTCAAGGATCTATTTCTCATGGTTACAGAGTTTTGCAAATTTTCTTTACTATTTCACCTGGGTTAACATAATCACCTCCTTGGCAATTACTTAGAATCTTTCTGACCTCTCTCCTATCCTTTACTCCGTTAATCACCTATGAACAATAGTGGTTACCAGAATGAACATTTTAGAACTTAAGTTATAACATGATCTTTGCCACATCAAACGATCCAAAGTCCTGAATCAGGTTGTACTAGAAGTTTTACAGTGTTCTTCAAAACCAGAATGTGTCATCTGGAACCTCATCTCATCTGTTCCTCCATGCCTTACATTTGACTTCTTAGTCGTGATTTTATGATCCTAAGTACAGAAATCCTTTACTTGCTTCTGTGCTTGAAATATTCTTTCCTTAATGCTGTGGTTTTAATGTTTGTGCCCTTAAATTTTAGTAACCAATGTGATTCTATTCAGAGAAGGGATTTTAAGGAATAAATAAGCTCTGAAGGATGCTTTTGTTAATACTGTCAATGCACATACAAAGGAAGCTTCACCCAACACTGGATCTTCTTGGCCTCTCATCTCCCTTTAATAGGCCATGCTGTTCAAAAATATAACTAGGAAAGAGAGAGCAAACCCTTTTATGTCTTAAGTCTATCTGTGCCTTGATGTTAAACTTCTCCAACTCCATAACTAGTAGAAAAAATAAAAACAGCTTGTTCTTAATAAATGACCCTGTTCAGGTATTCCTTTACGACATTGTAAATGCAATAGAAAACACCACTACATACACTTGTTTGAAAATTTCTTTAGTCCTTTCTACTTTTTCTTCATGCTCATTTCATTCACTAATTGTTTCTTTTGTGAATTTTATTGTAGAATGTATGATTGAGGTTAGTATTTATATTTTCAATGTTGTAGTCCAGTTTAGTTAAGTGAAAGAATATAACCAAACCCCCCAAACCAATGGAAAACTAATTATGTACTGAAACATTCCTTAATGTGTAGGTCCTTAAAAAAAAATACTTTTTACTTCAAGTAGCAGAAGTACCTTGTAACATTAGTTTTTAAAAAGGATTAAATGTGATGAATCATATAAATTAATTAGCTGATTTGAAAATGTATTGATTCTTGCTGGTCAACAAGAGTAGTTTTAAAGAAGTTAGCATGATCTCTGGTGCCAATCTCTTCTTTCATCTGTCATTTAGCGATTTTACTTTGCCCTGTATTTAAAGATTATGAATGGAATACTAATACGTAAATTATTTATTGCTGGTTTCTAAAGTCCATAATACTGGAACATAACTATTTCTCATTTAAACATGAATGCTGTAGAAGTAATTTTTCTGTTGTGTTAAAAAAGCATGAGTAACCAAGGAGTACACATGGAGAGACCCATGGCTCCAGCTGCATATGTAGCAAAGGATGGCCTTGTCAGGCATCAATGAGAGGAGAGGCCCTTCGTCCTGTGAAGGCTCAATGACCCTGTGTAGGGCCAAGGCAGTGAGGTGGGAGTGGGTGGGTGGGGGAGCTGCCGCATAGAAGCAGGGGTAGGGGGGAAAGAATAGGAGGTTTTCAGAGGGGAAACCTGGAAAGGGGATAACATTTGAAATTTAAATAAATAAAATATCCCAAAAAAAAGCATGTTTAAGAAAACTTACAGAATATATTTATTTGAGTTTATAGTCGTAAAGTATTAGTCTGTGATGATGGACCATTGAAATCATGGGACAAGCACAGTGGTTACAGCACTAGCTGAAAGTTCACATCTCAAACTGCAAGCACTCAACAAAGTGAGAGACCTAGAAAATGTTACATTTTACAATTCTCAAAGCCTACACCCAGTGGCATACTTGTTTTAGGAGCAGAACACATTCTAAATCTATGCAAACAGTGAAAACAACTGGATACTGTATCCTCAGAGACCCATGAAGCATTCTAAATGTTCAATGTTAACCATCAGCTTAAAGAGAGATATTAATGAAGAAATAAATCAATAATAATATCACAAGTTTTAACATATAGTTAATTTTATATTAACTTTATATTATTATAATTATACAATTTTAATATAAATTTACTATTATTTCTATACATGTTCAGAAAAAAAAATTGCAGACATCATGTATTTTGCCATTACACTTAATATGTGTCACCATATTCAATACTTGTTTAAACTCATATATAAGCCAGAGGTAAAGACAATCCAAATAAAACTATATTCATTAATACAAGAAAATGCGGATGCCTAGTTTATTAGTTTAATACAGCTTATATATTAGAGAAATGAATATTCAACAGAGAGCTCAAGTGTATCTTTGAAAAGTTATTGAGGTTAGTAACACTAAAAAGCTTAAACTTCTTGGTCTCTCTAGAGCCATATTTCATGGTAGCATATATTTTAAAATTCAAGAATTCACAACTTTTACCAAAATGATTAAAGAAAATAGTTATATTACATATTTACATAAAAACATATTCTAAGCATCAGTGATTCTAATAAGTTTTTTTAAATGGTTTTATTATTTTGAATTGTAATGATATCTACTTCTCTTTGTTTCACATTAAGACTGAGTTTGATTTGGGGATAACAACATTTCACAAATAATATTAAAATCTCTAAGTTTTTAAGGTTTCATATACTGTGAAATAAGTAAAAAGTTTCTAGTTCTTAAAACTGTCCGTCAACCTACATTTGTGTCAGCTCCTTGGTGCTTTTAAAACCCACCACATCTAAATCTCTGTGGCCAAAGAAAATCAAACCGTGCAGAATTATTAATGAGAAGACAGGATCAATATGCTTTTCTGTGAATAAAGAATTGAAGATTGATTTTTGTGGGTTTTATTTCCTTTCCCCCTCCATTTACATGCTCTTTGGCTCATTTCTAGATAATTTATACTGAATTGTTTGAAGCTCATTAAAAAGCTTTAACATTGGGTCATACCTTCATTGAATGCTTAGTAGCTGGAAAAGGAAAGAGCTAAATTCATAATCCTCCCAAATCTTTAATTATGTTACCTGCCCTGGCAAAGGGTTTTGTGTATGGAATGTAGAATCATGAACTCACAAGGGATCCTTCCACAAAGAGGCCTGGAAGTCAAAGCCAGGGAGGATGTGATGCAAGCAGAAGAAAGAAAATGAAGAGAGAAATATTTTAAAAATTGAAAGAGATGGGTTTGAACATGGAGGAAGAACTGTGGAGACTTCAAAAAAGGAGTAAACAGCATTTAAGAAACTACATTTAACCTGCAGTCTGTGTAGAATCTCAGGGAAAGAATAGGGGAAGTATCATTTGGAAGCCGATAAGGTGTTTTTCTGTTTGTATAGTAAAGGACTCATTGTTGTAGCAAAGACTGTCATGAATACAATTTAATTCTGCTTTAGCCTCATGTGTCCTAGTATTATAGGCACGAACCACTGTGTCACTATGATGGATTTTGATATAAGAGGAATTAAGCATTTCCAAGACACAATTATTTTTACTATCTAGGAAAATGTGGCTTATAAAATTTGCTCTAGCTGTGATGGAAGAGGAAGCTCAGTAGGAAGAATGAGCTCATTCACAAAACATACTTTTTCTTTTACCAAAAATTCTTTACTTTTTAGCGAAAAGTCGTAATGTTAGAGGGGGTGATAGAATATAAAGTCATTGATTGTCTTAGCAGCCTTTGCATAGAAGGATTGTGGGACTTAACCAATGTGGACATTAAAGAAAATAATTTTGAGGTTCTAAATTCGATATTATTGCACAAAATGCATGAGAGGAGAATTCGTAATTTTAAATATTTCATAAAAAGCACACTAAGCACTTTAAACTTCTTGTACATTTCTGTGAATGAGTCAGTTTCTGTGACTTGCAGTTTAGAACATGATGATTAGATCTCCAGGCAGCTCTGCTCTTCAGTAAGTTAGTCTATTTTGACTCCAGCTCTTGTGCCTTAGGATGACTATCCAACTGCATCCAGAACATCTGGAGTCCAGATTTCCACGGAGGATAAACAGCAGGGCAGGGCCAGCAGAAACCATGCCAGATGTGCAGTAATTATTGTATTTGCAGGGAATTTGCTTCTCTGTACTTTGTCAGTCTCCACACTTTTTAAACATCTGATAAAAAATGTGGTACTTCGTTTAGGGTTGCTGGCAGCGTGAGAATCCTCTGTGGATTAATCTCTGCTAATAAAAAGGGGGGAGAAAGACTTTTTCTGTCAGTCTCTAAATCTCCAAACGAAACTTAGCAAATAAGTAGCGGATTTTTAGAGAGAGTTTAACTCCGAAACGATTCATAAAAAGCACTAAGAAGAACTGATGGCAAGCTTTCCAAGATTTGTGTTTTAAATCATTGTTAGTACTCATGTTAATACTTTTGTAGCATAAAGCACAGAAACTATGATCCACTTTAGTTCCATTTCAAACTCTTCAACAGCACTAGGAGCAATCATACAAAGGTATACTGAAGACCCAAACCGTTAGTGTCTGGAAACTAGTAATACTAAAATTACGATAAAGGTAGTAAGTAAGACCATAGCAGAAGGCAATTTCAGGAAAATATGAATTTATTCTTCTTCTGAACTTGCTTGTTCACTAATGAGTTTTAAGGTAAATGTACTTCTGTTTTATCTAGAAATTCTCAAGGGTAAGATTCCTGGGAAAACCTGTCAAGCACTTTTACTTTACACAAACAACCAAGGGCAAATTTTCCCTGACTGCTTTACTATTTCTTCCTCTTTGGCATCAGAGAACAGTTTTAGAGAATTCTTTAGTAATTCTGAGGTGAAAATAACTATAAAAAGAAATAAATACAAAAAAAAAAAAATAACGACAGAAAAATTTTTTGAGGAAACATGTTGATGACCGGATTCACCTCACTGTTCCTTGTGTGTAAATGGAATAATAAATCTCCCTTTAATCATCTATGCCCAAATAAGCAAGGGTTTTATTATTTCTCTCTCCCTCTCTCTATCCCTCTCTCCCCCCTCTTTCCCTCCCTCCCTACCCCTCTCTCTCTCTTCTTTACCCTCTCTCTCTCCCTCCCTCTCACCCTCTGCCCTCTGTCTGTCTCTATCTTTTTACTCTGTCTCTCTCTTTTGTCTGTTTCTAACTCTGCCTCTGTCTCTGTCTCTCTCTGCCTCCTCCCTCTGTCTGTCTCTCTGTCTCTCTGTGTGTATGTTTTGCTGTCTCTCTCCCTCTCTGTATCTCTCTCTTTTCACTCTTTCTCATTATCTATCTATCTATCTATCTATCTAACTATCTATCTATCACCTACCTACCTATCTATCCCTCTGTTTCTTTCTGTGTCTTTGTCTCAAATAAATAAATATGCTTGTGACTGTGAATGTGTATGGGTATTGTTTTTGAAAGAGAGTCTGACACTGGGACTTGGGGCTTGCCATTTACATCAGTCTTTCTGCATCATGGTTTCCAAAGATTCACCTGACTCTGTACTTCTCAAGTATTATGGGAACCGTCTCACACCACAGCACTTAGCTCTTTGCATTAGGATTGTAGTTCCGTAGAATGTCCTCATGCTTACATAACAAATGTATTTTTATTGAACTAGCTTCCAGTTCCTTCTTGAAGCTTTTCATGCTGATAAAGATGGATATCTTAGAAGCAAAAAGGGCTAAAATAATTTATTATTGTTTGTGAGGATTAAGGAAAATACATCAGTATTTTGAATATATATTATATTATTAATGTCAGGTCATAATAAGAATTCAGCAAAAATATTAAGTAAAAATTAAAGTTGTTCTTTAGATGATATTTTTCAGAGGACAGGGTATTACTATCACATTGATGAGTAGATAATTTGAGTTGATTGATTTTAACATTAGTTTATTTCTTTAATTTTAATCTTAAAACAAGAAAGTTGATCATGTGAAAGAAGATTACAACAATTTCATGGAGAACACTGAAAATATATAGAACATAGGAAAGATAAATGCTAAATAAGATCTATTGCCCATGTAGACAATAGCTCAAACAGCTATGAAATTGGTTAAAGAATGATCATGCATTTATTTGTTTAAAACTTTAGATTCCATCTTTAAGATCAATATGGATATATAGGCATAAATATAAATACAAATAAAACTGAATAAATTATTTCTTGCTGAATAATAGGAATCAAAAGAGACACATGTCAGATGAATTCCGTTTTTATGTATATTCATATACTCTAGTATTCCAATGATCTTCCCTCTGAATTATGTCATATATTTAATGAGATATATTTTGGCAAAAATCGTCTAAGAATATGTTTTCACAATCTATAGTTTTCTTTGTCCAAGGATAAAATATAAATTATAATTTCTATATTTTTGAATATTGAATGAATTTAACCTTAATTGAATGCTGACAATTTGGAAATAGAATGACTTAGCATTCAAGAGATTCATGACAAGGATAATCCCCTTGATACTGCATTCATCTATATGATCTTTATAGGATGTACCACTGCTCTCTGATGCTGCACAGTAAAATTGTTTGACACTAATTCAGTTATTATCTTCATTTGATAGAATTGCAAAAAAAACATTAATAAACACATCATGTGTATATACTATATACACTGTTCAATTATACATCATTTTTGCTTGTTTTTAATTTGATAATGTGTGTATTTATAACTCTTTGAGAAAACTGTAAAACACTGAACTGATAAAGGACCACCATTGAGTTCTGCTTGAGTCCACCAATATTGGTCATTCTTATATTGCTGTGAGAAGACACCATGATTAAGGCTACTCACTGAATTAAACATATAATTGGGGCTTGCTTACAGTTTCAGAGGATAAGTCTGTAATCCTCATAGAAGGATGATAGCAGGCAAGCAGGCAGGTATGATACTGGAGCAATAACTGAGACCTTGTATCATGATTGACAGTCAGGACAGATAGACAATGCTTGGCATGACTGAGCTTTTGAAATCCCAAAGCCCAGCCCTGGTATTATACCTCCTCCACCAAAGTAACACCTACTAATGCTTCCCAACGAGTTCCACAAACTGGGTACTAAACATCTAAATATATGAGCAATTGGAACTCATGCTCTTTCAAACCATAACACTCATCAATTTCACCTGTTTTAAAGGTTTTTTTTCTCTTAGAGATAATGTTTGTTATTACAAATTTCAACCTTTTAGTTGCCTAAAATTTTGCTAAAAAATCAACAAAATCATTTCAAAATATATTTATTACAGAATAATGCACACATAAGAGAGGATATCTCTCTTTCTACTTAGTAAACCAAGTATATATTTTTCATAACAAAATATAAGTATACTAACAAATGATAAATGTCAAAGCAATGATAGTTTTAATGGTAAATAAAAAAGACATTAGAATATTATCTGACAGCTCTTTGAATCATAATCTTTAGTGAATTTTATTTTGCATATTAAAGAATTTAGAGACTTATTTTTAAGAAATCACCTTTACAGAAAGTTTTGTTGTGATGTCAATAATGTTAGCAAACACAAGCCATCCTCAAAGGTGACCTGCTCAAAGTGGGTCTGTGTATTCAACAAGAGAAAAGAGATACATAGAAAATATGTCACTGTGAAAGTTCAAATACATTAAAATGTCAAAGGTTATGCTCTTCTCTTTCACAACATTTACATCTTAATGACTATGGGTTGGCATAGCTTAGACAAAATACAACATGAGACAAACTCAGTAGTTTGGAAAATGTTTCTAGGTGTAGTAAGAGGGAAATTGTTCTCAACATTCATGGAACTTACAAGTCCATTGTTTTTTGTTGATGCTACTAAAATAATAATATGCACAAAAGAAGAGTGATGAACCTGAAATAAAGTGTGTCAAATCACAACCAAATTTGACCTTTATTTTCTGTATACTACTATTGATTGAATAAACTGAAGGAGTTTATGGTTGCAGTAGGAAGGGTTAGAGTAGATATATCAGCACTTAACTTGGTTGAAGTGTCATGACTATGTCCTTTGCTGTTGAATATAAAAGAGCATGTTAAAAATACTAACAAGTGAAAGGATTTAGACTATAGGGTCATAAAGGAGGAAAGGGAGGACATGGAACAGGGATGATTACATAAGGTAGATAATAGGAGGACAGGACAAAAGATGGAATATACAGAGTCACAACTAATATTTAAGGACATTTGACAAAACCATATGAAAATATACTATTGCAGATAAACATGCATATATAAAGAGAGTTTAAAACTGAGTTAAACAATATCAAGGCACAATATCCCACCTGCAGATCATATAACTAATGAATAAAAATTACAATAACAGAAATGGATTATCTCTTTTGAATTTTTATCCAATAGACTCTCATAGGCCCAAAGATATTACTGGGAGTTTACAATGCTGCTGCTTATCTCCAGAACTTGATTAAAAGTAAGACAGGCTTAATCTATTCATTTCCTTTACAAAATAGAGACAATATATTCAGAAAACCAAGACTTCCTCTTTCATTTCTACTTCTTCACTCACTAAGGTGGTCATACATGCTTCTCTGAGTCTTCCATAACCATATGCAATATATTTTTTCATGACCTATTTGTATTTATTTATTTTAATATTTCTCCCAAACAGTAGTACTATACTAGACCTCATCTCATTAGCATTACAGAGTGCATTTACTTCACTCAGATGTTGTGTTCTCAATTCCAGAAATGCCCTGGGTATAGAACAAAACATATTATTTCTCTATTAAGTGCATAAATCACAGTTATGTCCTGTCTTATTTTATAAATTAATACTCACCATTTGGAACACTGTAAACTTCTTGTTGCAATGTTGAACTACTTATTAAAGACATTTTACTATAAAATTAGATGTTTGAATTCTCAAAAAATAGAAAAGAGACATAATGTGATCTGCAAAACTATGAAGTATTTCCAGAACTTTAACCTTTCAATCATCATCTGATATCAGTAGTATAGAAAGAAGTTGTAAATTGTTCTTAAATTTATTTCCTATTCTGATATAAAAACTAGGAAAGGTAACAGAAATTTACTGAAAATATTTACTGTGGGTTATTATGTGTAGATTCTTTTTATTTTATCCTGATCCACGGATGAGTTTTACATTGACAACAAAATCACTAGTACATTTCTTTGTAAGTACAGGTTACATACATCTGTAACTCTTAGAGATTTTGTGATGTTTCTTCAGAGTACCTTCTGAAGTCAAAGATCCCCCAGAGCAAAGATGAAAGCTGTAGATAGACTCAGTAGGAAGCAATTGCACACAGTAAGTTGAATTATACTGAAAGAGCAATCCTGTGAAGATGGGTAGTTTTCTTGAGTCAAGCTGACATACTGTGAAAAAGTCAAGTGACCAAAAACAAAAGCTTAATACACCAGCAATTACAGTGTTTTACATTCTCAGTAACATACCAGTTATTAGGTCGTTATGGCGAACTCTACTCTATTTCCAGTCTACTCCCAATGAAAATATACATGTCAAATTGACTTATAGGAGGTAATGCTCATCCTTTCGAGTCTCTCACAATTCTATGTATGCATACTTTTGTAATATTTGTAATTTTCAGCATGACCTAATGACTGGGAATTTTAAAAATCTGGTATTGAATGGTCTGGTAAGTTGGGAAATAAGTATCTTCTTTATCTGTAATATAGAATTTACATCTATATAAGAAATTAAGTATAAATAGATTATCTTAAGATATAATATTCTCAGTGAAAAGAAAATGTAGTAATCGACAAGAGGCTCTAGAAAGCTTCAAATGCTTCATAAAAATCATAAGGACCTAATTTTTCAATTAGCTGATAACATGAGCTTTTTGAGGTTTTCTATGAGGCATTCAATATGAACATGAAGGGCTTTCATTATTATACAGCAAATAATTCACAATAAGAAAATCCTTACCAGGAATTAAAGAATTTCTTGAGAGTAGTAAAGTGGTAATGGTGATAATAATACATAATTTCAGCCCACCTGTAAAATGGAAGTGTGTATTATTCTACATTTCTAAGTGTCAAAACAATTTACCTTTAAAATACACTGTAAATAAAAATTTTAAAGAATTGTCAAATAATTTTAATTAACTCTATCATGATTCCTACTCTGTGTTCCATAACTAATATGTTTGAACATTCAATAATTCATGACATAAACTGACTTATATTTAAGAAATATCTCCAATAGCAATATACTTCAGTGTGTTTTAGCATCAAACTACATAGTTACCATTTCTGTACTGAAATACTATATAATTTTACAAAAACTCAATGTAGTTTACTTTAAAAGATTTGAGCACTGGAAATATAGTTGAACATCATTATAACAATCACTTGAGCATTTTAAAAGCAAATAAAATAAAAAATGTAACAGATTTCTCATTTTTAATTGATTTTGTTGTAATATTTTCTTCATAAAATGTTCTGAAATAAACTACTAAGAACTTTGTTTTTGTAACAAAATATTTCTTGAGAGAGCTCAGGTTTTTTTATAGGTAAACTGTTGGATATTCTATATACTGTTTGGTCAACTTTCCAATATATCGATTTTCTTTCAAACTTAGCACTGGATGTCTTTATGTTAAGCAAGAATTTTGAAATTAGGGCACCTTCCATCTCTGTACTTAACCATTAAAGGCTTCTCATGTGCTTAAAATACAGACCAAGTGTTTGGGATTAGCAAAGGGGACTCTTCATCTTTCTAATGATTGCTTATGTATGCTACCTATTCTACAGAATCCACTAATTCAGTCAAATTCAAATAATATACTTATTATGAATTTTGAAAAATTCTTGTACATGTGTAATACTTGCTATTTGGATCTAGGTGTGAGTTAGTGTGCACACATGCTTTTGTGGATATGTTTAGGTCCTGGAGAATAATGTCCACTGTCTTCCTTATGCCTTCCTTCCATACACCATGCTTTTTGAGGCAAAATCTTTTACTTAACTTTGACTTCACTTAATCTAATAAATTAGTTGACTAGCAAATCTTCCTACTTCCATATCCTCAGTATGAACACTATAGGTGCATGTTGTTATCCTATGTCAACCTATGAAGTTCTATCTGTAAGACCACTGTTTTGAGGATCTTTAAGAGTGAGGAAGACTACAATCTAATGCTGCAGACAACTTTACTTTAATTACAGTATACTTTTATATACAAATGTAACCAAGAGAGAAATAATCCAAGGAAGGTAGTTTGATTATAGAAAAGCTGATCAGAGGAACATGTAAATCAACTCCAGTAAGTTCATACTAAATATTAACAGAACAGCCTTTTTCCAGACTTTCTCAAGACAAACTAACTTAAACACACTTTCCTGGCATGTGCTAGATATCTGAGCAAGTACAGAAGCAATGCAGAACACTAAATCAAGATTCAGGGTACACCAAGGAAAGCAATTAACTCATCCTTTCACCTGATTGGGTTCTTTACTTACGGTTCTGGTAACCAAACACATCTTCTGCCACGAATGAATCTGTAATGTTCGTCTGTCTTTCAGTTTGTTTATATGGCAGAATGTAAATATTGATTTGCATATGGTGAAGCATTCCTGTGTCTCTAGGATGAAACTTACTTGATAACAGTGTACTGGCTCTTAAAAACACACTTTTACATGAATTGGCAAGGATTGTCAGTTAATAAAGTATTTGCTGTTTAATAATATTGTATATATGGAAGAGTTGTGCATTCGATATTTCCAAAAAAGTTTGACCCTGGGTGTTATATGGAATGTCTGTGATATGAGTTATATCAAACTCTTGGCAGAAAGCATGGCAGGGTATGCAGGAGTATTGTTAAATTTTTAAATATTTTACAGAGTTATAGAATAGTACAAAGCTTCCTAAGTAAGCTGAAGTATTTACAAAAATTTTATTTTTTATGAGGAATACAAATTTAAGGGGTTAACTTAATCTTATTTTGTAAACAAACCTTTATCATTTTATTATTTCTTGTAAAAATCAGAAAACAACCACATAATATATAATTAAAAACAAGAGGAAATAACCTTTCAGCTCTTTTTAAATCAGTAGCAATAAACTTTTGGTATAAATTTGGGCTTATTCCTTTGCTAGCTCAAATTTTATTACAAAGAGAACTTGTTTATATTTCATGAGTGAGAAATTACTGAAAATTTTTCTATTAATATTCTCATCTGTCATTTAGATAATGTTTCAAAGTTTTAATTAAAGTTATAGGTTTATATAGATATATAGGTTTAACACTTGAATTTATAGAAATAGAAGTTTTATGATAAATGAATAAAATAAAAACAATATAGCTAATTCTATCAGAACATTATTACCTCAGTTCACTCTCTTATACCTTTTGATATATATGTGTCTTACATATAAATACTACAAGATTTTTATGAACGACTTTTTAAAGTAACAATGTCCTATACCGACAAATGTAATTTGCCCCAATTTACTCATTTTTAGTAATCTTGTTGACATAATGAGTTATTGTTGTAGTAGAAATTTCAAAATTCTTCATATATACTTTATCTTCTTCACATTCTGGCAGAAAGTTGTTTTCAAATAATTAAATTGTTTTTAGCCATATAAAGTTAGTATCAATATAATTTTAAGTTGTTTCTCAAACTCAATTAATGATAATTTGTTTTTATTTTTTATTTTCAATCCTAATAAATGCTTCATTTGTCATTAAGAGACCTTGAGATTGCTGCAAAGAAATGCGATTTTTCTATGTTTGAAATTTTTCAGTAGAGATATTGCATAAAAGGTAGTTTTTCTAATAAACTTAACAGTAGTAAGAAAAGATATATAAATGTTATTTGCTGAATCTTCCTGTTGTCTTATGTTCTCAAATTTTTATAATTAAAAAACTTGGTTGTCTAGGAAAAGATATTTACCCCCAACAGCAGTTCTCCTGCTGTTTTTTTCTTTTGAGGAAGGCATAATCCCCCATTTCTGACACTGTGATTATCTCAATATACACTAATTGTTTTAAAATGCTACTTTAGGTAAGGATATACAGCAGGGAGTCCCACAAGTCGAGTCACCAAATAATCAAAGATGCTATTTCCACAATGAAAGTACATATTTCCAAAATCCCTCATTGAAGTTGTGTGTGTGTGTGTGTGTGTGTGATTTATTCATTTTCTTCAGTCCTACTTATACATTCTCCACAGTGATATTGCTCATCTTCACTCAACTTGTTAGTTTCTACATAATCCAATACAAGAGAATAGCAGTAAATATAATCAAACTAAATATATTCTAGAATAAGATGAAATTAACAGTTTTAAGGAGTGATTAATATACTATATGTAGACAGTATAATACAAAAGACAACTGGAATATATCATTAAGAAAAGAATACAGCTTTAGGATTTCTGCATTGAGAAGACCAAATTAACATAATTGTGTAAGGGAAATGTACTATGGTTGAATGGATGGTATTTAAGTAATTTTAAATGTGTGGCAGGGTATCCGCGAAAATAGTTATAATTTTACAATCTGATTTCTATCATAATTAAATATATGTCTCTTGTATATTTAGCATTTGTCTACGTAGTCACATATATTCATATCTTTATATATGGCAGTACGATGGCTTGCATATTTTTACTCAGGGAGTGGCACTATTAGGAAGGCAGAGCCTTGTTGGAGGAGGAGTTATATGTGGACATGGGTTTAAATATTCTCATTCTAGCTGCCTGGAAGCTAGTTTTCTCCTAGCTGCCTTTGGAACGTGATGTGGAACTCTCAGGTCCTCCAGCCCTATGTCTACCTGGATGCTGCCATGCTCTTGCCTTGATGATAATGGACTGAAATTCTGAACCTGTAAGCCAGCTCCAGTTAAATGTTGTTCTTATGAGAGTTGCCTGGGTCATGGTCTGTTTACAGCAGTAAAACCCTAAGACTAGCAGTTATCTTGGCAATTTAATAGTTGACAGATATACTCATGCTTTCATTTTTATGGTTTATGAATTTATAATTTATATCAGTTACCATACCATAATACTTATGTTAGATGAGGAAATATAATCATATTTTAATTTAGTAACTGAAGAAAATCATCATCCGTTTTTAATATATTAAAAGTATGAGCATATTTTGTGCCGGAATCAAGAATTTGAATAAGGTTTGGCACAGATACTCAGAATCCTATGGGCTTGTGATATATAGCCTAGATGCACAATCTAACTCAAAGACTTAAATAGGATGTAATTAGTAACTCCATTTAAGGAACATCTTGTAAAATACGAAATAGCATAGGATAAAATAATCAACCAAATTTTTTTCTTCATTAAAATTACAGTTTAAACTAAAGAGTTTAGTTTCTGTAAGATAAATATTCCCTTAACTGAAGCAGTGATATTGTAGCAGCTGCATAGGGTTATTCTGTTGGCTGTCAGCCAGAACTACGAATTAGAGGCAAAACTTTCAGGACCAAGTAGTACTTGTACGTCTAACATACTTCTTTGAAACAATCTAAATGTTTTAGTGACTGTTGAAGTAGTTGTGACAGAATACCAAGGTAAAAGACTTAGTGGGAAAAAAAAAGATTTATTTTAGCTCACAGTTTCAAAGACTTCAGTGCAATGACTGTTCCAAAGGGCATGGAAAGAGCATTGCAGGAGCAAATACTTGACACATATTTTCACTAATTTTTTTGGCAGAGGAAGCTGAAAGGATGTTCATACAAAAAGGCTAAAGAAATACACTCTCAAGGTACAAGCCCCAGTGGTCCACAGCTTCCAGCTAAGCCATATTTCATACGTTCTGTCTTCTTCCAATAAAGCCACCATTTTAAAAGGAAGCTATGGTCTACATGTCTCTGTAAATATTTCCTCACCAATTACCCAAGTGTTGTCTACCACTAATCTATTAGAAATTTCTTGATACAATAAAAATAACAAATTTAGGCATCACTTTGGGTAACTGTGAGGAACTCACAGTTAATACCACATAACATATGATAGACAATCTCACCACCATCCCAATCCCCAAAACGTTCTGGGTAAGATACCATTACCATCTTCTGCATAATATCCTGGGTATTTAAGTTATTAAAAGCACTCATTAAAAAGGTTCTAACCATGTAAATTACATTTGCTGGCCTAGGCAATGACTTTTGTTTATATTACATTTACCATTGATCCTAAGAGTTCTTCTATGTGTTGAATAATATCAATAATATGAATGCATCCAGCTGTGCTTGCTATAATTTTTATTTAAATTAAAACTTATAATAAATTTGCAAAGATCTCACATACTATTTGACCTGAAAGTCAAATATAATTTAGTTTTAGGGCTCTGATCATTCTCAAGGATCAATAGAACATTTCTACATATTTCTGTAAGGTCAATGAGCAGAACCATCTATCAGTTAAACAATTCTTACAAGAGCCATTCTGTCTCTCAACAAAGTAAATTACTTGGTTCACTTCTTTAAATTACTTCAGAGTAATCCTTAAGAATATAACAGGACATGTGTCCATTTTAGATTTGTAGAGAATATGAAGTTGATGTGCATGAGCTGAGGTATGTTGCCTGCATGGTTACCAGGATCCCTGGAGGGACTGTGACACCTACCCAGCCTCCAAACCTTCTACCTACAAATTTTGCTGCCTACAAGAAGTGTTGGTGTAAAGGTGGTACAGAACTTGTAGGGGTGGCCAACAGATGACTGGTCCAACCTTAAATCTGACAGAGCCTAATACTGACACTGCCTCAAGGGCCAGTAACCAGAGGCTGTATACCCTAAAGACAGGACAGAACCAAACAGGACTAGGAATAAAAAACAAAAACAAACAAACAAGAAAGGTCACTAAAATGATTCTCAATAATATTCTGCTATACCTGTACAGAGGATCCTAGAATAATCATCATCACAGAAATTCCATCCAGCACCTGATAGGGGCAGATGCAGAGATTGACAGGCAAACATTAGGCAGAGATCTGGGAATCCTGAGGAAGTGAGAAACAGTTGTAGGAGCAAGAGAGGTCACGGACACCACAAGAACACAGCCTTCAGAATCAACTAGCCAAGGCTCATAATAACTCACAGAGACTGAACTGACAATCAGGGAGTCTGTACAGGTCTGACCAAGGTCATCTTCATATATGTTATAGTTGTGCATCTTGATGTTACTTTAGGACTCCTAAAAGTGAGAGCATGGGCTATCTCTGACTCTTGCTGCTTTAGGACCGTTTTCCTCCTACTGGGTTGCCTTTTCTAGCCTTGATATGACAGTGTGCGAGTTGTTATGCCATTTTGGATTGATATCCATGGGAAGCTTGATTTTTTTTTTTTTTTCTGAATGGAAACGGGGTAATCTGGATCTTGAGTAGAGGAAAATTAGAGGGGAGAAACTGTGAGGAGAGGAAGGAGTAGAGACTGTGGTCAGGTTGTAATATGTGAAAGAAAAATAAACAGATGACAGACAGACAAAAGCACAGACAGACAAATAGACGAAAAATAGATAGACCCTCCAAAATTTTTAAGTGAAAGTTTTGTGCAGGATATATAGCTAATTTCTCTGAATTGAAACATTTCATCCTGAACTGAGATAAGAAGATTTAAAGACTCAGGAAATATATGAAACCTGAAATGCCATAGATGTCTACACAGAGTTATATAAATGATAAACCAGTGTTGCTAGTGTTTGTTTGGAATTGTCTAAAAATTAGAAATTCTTTAGGGAATTCAGATGATGCAACATGTATAATTGTCATTCATTTCTTATGTACTTATAGTCTTTTTGGTTGGGCGAAAAGACAAATCTTTCATGGTCTTGTTGGTAAGTCTCAATGATTTTCATCTAAGTAACACCAATGAACATATAATTCAAGCTATAGTTGGTGTGGAATATTTCTTTGATTTCTCAGTGATATATATATATATATATATATATATATATATATATATATATATATA
>JADRCH010000004.1:10109149-10188074 GCA_019843965.1 Rhynchomys soricoides | reverse complement strand
CTCTCTCTCTCTCTCTCTCTCTCTCTCTCTCTCTCTCTCTCTCTCTCCAATTTCACCTTACTTATTTTCCTTGACAAGAGAAGACATAATCATATCGCAAGGAAAGTAGCCACACCTTATAAGAGCCACACATTGTAAGAGAACTTATTTGAGGCTTTTGCTTAGACCCTACATTGTTGGGAGCCGTCTGAGCGCCCACATCCGCCATTACAAGATAGCGCCTACATCTGGCCGAGGACAAGTTGTAAACAGGCTAGTGCGCATGCACCAGGTAATTTTCCACCTCAGAGTCTCAGCCTCTCTCGTGGCGGCATCTGGCCTGGTGTGCGGGAGCCAATGGGGAAGCTCCATGTCCCAGGCAAGCGCTGTGACCCATATAAAGGGCAGGTATTCTATTGTTCTGGGTCTCCACTCGTGGCCAGCTTATGCTCTCCCTCTCAAGATGCATTAAAGCTGTTCCTGCAGAAGGATCCTATGTGTGCCGCGTCGTTCTTGCTGGCGAGACCATAGCGCGGGACACTACATGAAACTGATTCTTTCATTTCAACAGGTGAAGTTAAAAATTTAATTAGCTAGAGTACCCCATACATCTATCATTACTGAGCAGCTTTAGCTAGGAATAATTTGATGCTTACAGTTTTATGATGTCTGCCCTTTGTTTCTCAAAATGTCAGAGACATTAATGGGACAGAATTTCTTTCACAATGTGTTCAGGCTCAGTGTCTCACAGCTGAATATTTAAAAGATACACACTATGGTAAGAAATGAGTAATAATGTAGTCCTTTCACCAGTAAGAAATTCAACAAATGAATCCCATTTGTACAGCTTACTATGGATCACAAATGTTTTACTTTACCCTTCTCCACTTGTGACCTACTCTTCCTCTTTATGTCAAGAGACGAAAAACAGACATAGAAACACACTTTGGCCTAGCCTGAGCATATGTTCTTATTTTTATGTGTTGGCCTTACAATTCATTATATTTTATTTAACTATAATTAATTTGATAAATGATTGATTTAATCTATTTAACATGATCATATTAATACCCTTTATGCATTATACCCATAGCTTATATTAGCACTTTGTAACTCATGTAACAATTTTTGTCATTGTTGCTTTGGATTTTACATATTTTAAATTAAATTATAATCATATCATTTTTTCCAATTCTCTTTCCTGTATAGTCCCTCTCAAGTCCTCTCCATCTAACTCCTTCCCTGTCCCTCCCTACTATCATTTATGTTTGGTTATCAGTCTAAAGGTATTTCTCTATAGATGAGTGCATAGACATGTAGGAATGTAGCATGTACATATGTATTTATATATGAATGTATGTTTATATACACACATATGCAACCCGCTGAGTACTGTTTTGCTGTTTGTGTATATATTGCTTTAGGACAGACCATTTTTTATTTGATAGCCAATTAAGGTGCTCATCACTGGGAGAGCATAATTCTCCTATCAGCAGTCATTCCTTGCCTGTAAGTCTTTATCTAGGAGTATGACCCTGTGAAATCTCCAAATGTCCATGTTAATATGACTATTGTTATTGCTAGTTTTTGTGTCTTGCTTATGCAGCCATTTCTAGGATTAGTGCTTTACAGCAGATGCTTTGTTACTCTAGCACCTATGATCATTCTGCTGCCTCTTCTGTGCACTTTTCTAAATCACAGATGCAGAGCTCTGATGTAGATGTATCTCATGGGTCTGTGATTCCCCTCACCTCTTGATCTCAGTATTGTGTTCAATTGTCATCTTCATTTAAGTACATGGAAGCTTCTTTGATAAGGAATGATAGTTATAGCTATCTATCAGTATAGGATAAGATTGACAATGTAGTTAGAAAGCATCTGGCTTACCAATTCAGAAGTCGTGAAATCTCTTCTAACATTCATGACCTCACTAGTCCCAGAGCACTGGCTAGTTTTAGAATACACGTCATGAATTCCCTCCTGTTAAAAGAAACTTATGTTCAATTAGACAGATAATAGTTACCATCAGCATGAGATTGTCACTGGTTTTGCCTTCAGAGATTTTGTGTTGTGTGTATTCTTGTTGTAGTTCACCAGTACTGCTTCTGGATAGGGGCATTCATTGCTTCCTTCCTTCACAAGTTTGCATAATACTTCCTGAGGCCATGGATGTTACACCCTAGGAATAAGACTTTCACCTTTGAGATCATATCCAACTCAAATAATCTGTATCTGGTGTCCTAAATCTGTGGTGTCTTCAGAAATTTGGTTTGTCTCTGAGAGGCAACCAAAGGCCTCAGCCATAGTTTACATTGCTTTGGGAGTCATTTACTAGACTGATCAAACATTTGAAAGGAGATTTCTTGTATTTGGAACAAGAGATTTTGTTAGTCTATCTTTCTTGTGTGGAATATTGCCAGGCTACAGGTATAACTAGCTATAAGTCAGATAGATAGATAGATAGAGACATAAACATACAGATAAATGTTTGATCAACTGGTGTGATAGGTGTGGTAGAGAGCCAAGACCTTCTTCTGCCCAGAGCACTCATGGCCCCAAAGAGGGGAGGGACACGCAGGAAGTGACCGCAATCCTCTCCCCACAGGCCTCCGGACCAGTCAGGCTGTGGGAAGCCATTGCAAAGACACAGCCCATGGGTGGGAGAGGGTCATCATTCCTGTGGGATGCATCACAGCCAGCTCCGTGGGGTTCCTAGGCTCTGGGCATCACAGACACCACTGGATGCTGAGGGAAAGCTGTGAAAGGAATGGGAACACAGGTAGATCAAGCCTTGGCCGAAGGGGGTGGGGGAGGAGCATGGCTGGGGTCCCTGCCAGGATTGGGCGGGCAGCCTGTGTGCTGACTAGCTGCATTGGCTTGTCTGGAAGTCAGCTGAGGCTGGGAACACTGAGGTAGGTTCAATGGGAGGGTAGATGTGTGGCTCCTTAGGTGAAGGCCATTTCCATTGTTTCCCATGGCAGAAGAAGATGAATAAAGACCGTCCATAGTTCTAAGGCATTTATCGTTGTTGTGGAGAGTTGCATGGATGAGATCATACCCTTGCTCCCTCAGGGAGAGGTGAGGTTAAAATAGTAACTGGGAAGGGGCGTGGCTAAGCATCTAAGTGTCTCATTAAAATGGGGATGTTGAGGCTACATGGACACGCCTCTACCTGCGGCGGGGTTTGGGGTCATGACTACGCCTCTACCTGAGGAGGGGCTTGAGGGGCATGACCTTTTTTACATGACCAAATGTCATAGACCTATTGAGAGATATAGGTACTTGTCAGGAACTGTTTTCCCTTATAGGCTGTCCTCTGCTTGGGACAACCTTTTGGGACCTTGGGGTTCAAACCTTAGCTCTTCCAGAAATTAGAGTGCCTAACATGTCCCCAAAGATATAGATAGACATATAGATATACAGATAGATAGATAGATAGATAGATAGATAGATAGATGATAGAGATAGATACACATACACATATAATATACATACTGATAGATAGACAGACATTTACATGTAGTGTCTATAATTTTCAGTAAGTAAAAAGTAATAAGGTTTGAGACTTTATCAAAAATCCTTGGTGTAATTCATCTCTCCTCTTTCATCGTTTGGATTACATGTCCTCCTCTCCACATTTCCTGTCTTATGTCACTTATACTCTGCTATTTCTCTATTAGTCTTCATCTTCTCCATTCTGTTATATGTTCTTTGTTTCTGTGATTACTCCATCTTGTTTATTTACATCTGAAGATTTGGAGCCAGGAACATGTTGCCTGTAAGCAAGAATATGCATACATTTATTCTCAATTGAAAAAAATGTAAGACTTACAGGCACACATCTAATGACAATGACATTTGACATTTGAGAAATTATAGCTTCAATTTGCTCAACCTTTTTCTATCTTTTAAAAACTGTTTTCTTATTTTGTTTATTTGTATTTGTGATACTTGTTTGTATAATATACCTATGTGTAAATGCCTGAAGAATTGGGAACCGGGTATCAGTTCCTACAGAGCTGGAATTCCAGACTGATTTGAATCACTTAACTATAATTCATCTGCATTTTAATGTATTGGCTACCAGCTAACTGTGGTCCTGGATTAGTAAAGAAGGAGGTCATCTTGTACAGCTAATTCATTTTTGAAACTTGGTTAAGAGAAAGAGGCTATGGCTATGAACAGATATTAGTTTTTGCTAGCTTCTAGAAGTAGGCTGTACTCACATTTTAAAGAGATTTGGTGTCATTTGAAAAAACACGAGTAGTATTCCTTTTACTGTACTTGCTATTGTATTTTCTAATGATTAATTTGGAGAAAGCCCTTCATTTTATCTCAGATACTTAAAAGCTAATACAATGAATAGCATAGTTTAAGATTTACCTGCATTTAACATTCTAAAAATGTCTATTGAAGTAAGATAGTATCTTACTTCAGTGTGATTTTAATGAAGTTCAACAAAACAATCTTTAAAACAGAATTTAATATAAAATATGTTTTACATGCTTAAAGTATCTTAATACAGAGGCCCATTATTAACTTATACTAATAACCATGTTTTAGAATTATAAGGTTGCTTTTGTATTTAAACAAGTTTTCCTCAGCTACACAATATGGGTGATAGTAAAAATGGATGTAAGTATCAACTACCTATACACAGACGTTCATATTCTTTACACATAGCTTTTTTGTTATGAGGGTGTCTGTTTTGATTTGTAAGATGCTTAACATCATACTTGTTATTTATTGAACATCCTCAGTTGAAATTATAACTTATAAAATGTTTCACATCATCTGCTGTATTTTGAATTCAGGGATCATTATGACAAAATTTTAAAGTTGTAGGACAGAATTTGAAAAGTCTTTACTTTAAAATTATTTGAAATAGAAAGTTGTCAATGTACTGAAGAAAGTAGAAAGGGAGACAATTTCTACATTCTGGATAGCTCCAATTTGCTCAAACATTTTCTCTCTTTTTTAAATGTTTTCCTATTTTGTTTATTTGTATTTGTGATATTTGTTTGTATATTATAACTATGTGCAAGTGCCTGAAGATTTGGGAGCAGGGTAACTGTTCCTACAGAGCTGGAATTCCAGACTGATTTGAGTCACTTAACTTGGGTACAGGGATCAATCTGAAGTCTTCTGGAATAAGCACCCTTAACACTTGAGGAATTTCTCTATGTCCTCATCCTCTCTTTAGTGTCTAATGCCCAGTTTGGATTAAGGGTGGCAGATATCTAGGAAGACTTTCCAAGTTTTATTGTATATCAGTGCTTCCTTTTGCCTATTAGTAGGGTAGAAGTGTTAGAATCACAGAAAAGCCAATTCAATATATTTACCTAGGTGAGCATCACAAAAGTGGACCGAAAAGCTTGACAAGAGTCAGAAAACACAGGGGAATCCACCATGCCATTTTTGGCTGACTCACAGGTCTGTGAAATCATCTTGTCTCTAAGTAAGAAAGATAAGAATCTAAGTTTTCTGGCTTCTTATATCTAATGGAATGTACATTGAAAGACAGTTAATATCAATGGTTGACAGTAGGCAGATAGATAAAAAATAATTTCCTTGAAACAATTGAAAATGGTTTCTTTAACCCTATTATCAGTTGATACCAATATACCACTTCTGAGAGTTCCTGTTTGATTTTATCTTCAATAGGATTTTGGACCTCGAGGCTCTACGCCATGACAGTAGTCACATAGACTATTGAGTCCAGCAAAGGCTGTCTGTAAAAATTCAGCTTAGCTCTGCTATGCTCACAGAACTAAGAGAAGAATAGCACAAAAAATGCTTGGTGTCAGTCCCTTGTTTACGCAGCCGCTATAATATATATGCTGTTGTCCAAATGCCAGTGTTCAGTAGAAAAAGAATAATTTCTGGAAATTTGCTAGCTTTCTACTGAATTGTTTATGAGTTGTCCCTATATTCCTGGGCTAATAGCACGCTATGACACTTTTTCTTTCATTACACTTACTCCAGCTGACTTATTCTCCCTTAAAGTGGAGGATCAGCTTGACCTATTTTATGTAATTGTCATTTTGATTAGGAAGTAGTTTCCATGTTGAAAGTGACAATATTCTAACAAAGAACTTTCCACTAAGATATTCTGAGAATTAAACAATTGAGTTTAGCTGGCCCAGTATTAAGATCCATTAAACAAATCTCAATAATAAAAACACAGAAAGATTATAAAGAAGGAATTTCATCATTTATCTCTACCTAAAGTTCTAATAAAGCCAATTAAAATTCTTTCTCATTTTCACAGAAGGTAATAATTTCAATCAAGTCTCTAATAACTCTTTCAAAATCTATTAAAATAGCAATGCGTTTTTATACAGAGTATCAATTTTCAGCTTGATTTAGCTACCAAAAGTATATTATTTTAAGAGTAAAATATTAGGTGTTCATCACATGAGTTATATTAGAGGCATCTATAAATTGCTATTTTTAGATTAAAGTGTGTTTAAATATTTAATTTGGAACTACTCAGAACTATGACAACATTTGGAAAATAATCTGCTCTTCCCTTTGGCTAGAGGCATGCCACCTGTTAGAATATACACTACCTGCTAATGGTTATCAAGTCACAGTTTCATTGTCTTGAACAGAAAGAGAGGAAAACATTATAGCAGAAAATTGCAGCTGCATGCTCTCTTGGTCGTCCATTGGATTAACATTCAGTGCCCTCAGACCCTCATTTGATAAAGATTTCCTGCCCATTAACTGTGAATCAAGTTTCACTGTTGATTTTTCTTTCTTAGTTCTTCAGTTTTTAACCTCTGGAATCTGGGTTCTCCTTGTTTGTGAAGAAGGTACAGGGCTTCATGGCCCCTGGTTTCATATTAACATTTTCTTAGGCTAATATTGAACCTAATGTATTTCTTGAAAGTAGCTATACTTCCTTTTCTATGAGTAGTTGTACTCTGTGGCACTCATTTAAAACTTACAAAACAGTGAACACTATTCAAAGTTCTGTACAAAGAAAACTTCCAAATAATGACAGAACATTGTCAGGTGATGCCACTTCAAATATTGGAGATTATATGAATTTTTATGCTATTTGAAGTTCATCAAATATTTTATTTATTTACTTTATGAATAATATTGGGATCATTGAATTTAGTTTTTTAGTCTTCGATTTTACTCTAACTCAAAAGTTTCTACTTGCCTGTAGAAATACCCAAGATAAATGTTAATTATTTATTTAATAAAACTAGCTTTCCATACTGTTAAAATGAATAAGTTTATTAATATCTGCTAATTACTTTTAAGTTCAATGGAACTACAATTAGTAGCACTCAAAAACCTTCACATAAATAGTATCCTGGCTAGTTTGGGTAAAATTAGCACAAGGTAGAGACAGTAAGGATGACAGAAAATCGATTAAGAAAATACCCCCAACAGACTGGCCAGTGAGCAAACTTGTGGGACATCTTCTTAATCGGTGTTAGATATGACAGTACCCAACTCACCATGGGTTGTGCCATCCAGGGTAGGTGGTCCTTGAAGTATGGAAAAGCAGGTTCAGGAAGCCAAGAGGAAAAAGTCAGTAAGCAGGGTGTCCTCTGAGTCAATTCCTGCCTCGAGGTTCCTGCCTAAATTGAGATTTCCACCCTGACATTCCTCAGTTACCTAAAGTTTGACATGATATAAATCTACTGCAATTTTATAATTCACAGGTTTTAAAATTATCAGAAAGACAAATCTTAATGCTTATATTTTAGAAATAGCATACATCAAGGGAAAATTGAACATAAGGGAGACACAGGCAGTTAAAATTGCTTCAATTCAGAAGTATTTATCAACAATTTTCAAAATGAAATGCTCTCATTAAAATATCAAGGCATATCTTTAGTTGATCATTTCTAACTAAAGAAAATGCTGGAAGGACTTGGTGTTGATTTAAAAAATAGTGTAAGAACAAAATAATTCTTCTTCTGATTTTTATAAAAAGTGTAGCTCAGTGGTAGCTCATTTACTTTCTTATATCTGTGTTTAATCTCTAGTACCTCAGGAAATAAATGCAGTGCCTTTGCTGAAAATGTTGAATGATTGGGAACAAAATAAAAATTATTCCTCTTGGTATACTGAGAAATTTTTTTCTGGTAGAAACGGTTATTTTGCCAAAAAAGTTGAATGTCTTAATGTTTGCTTTGAACTAAGTTGAATCTTAAATGATATACTTATGCAATCACTCTTTCCTTCAAGACGTCCTTAAACTAAGGTCCATGGAAAGGTTATTATTAATGATTATAAACTTTAAGGGAGACTTAGTGATGGATTTTTCTCCAGTTGCTCATCACCAGGGGAGTTCTATATCTGGGAAGACGGAAGCAGTAATTAAGAGCACAGAGTCCTTCAGGGTTTCTGCTACAAGTCCAACTTTGGCTTGATGGGGATTAATGCAGATTCTTGTTGAAACACTTAGACTCATAATGCATTCATTAGGTAGATAGTGCTAAAATATGGCAAAGAATTCTAAGAAAATATAGCAAGACAAATGAATTTTATCTTTTAAATAGGTCGAGGAGAAATAAGCACTATTGTTTTATACACATTCAAAAGTTACTGCAACTATCTGACTTTAAATTCTGGATGTGTGCATGGAGGTAAAATAATCTACATTCATAGGCAGAAATCATGCCATATGCCTGTAATCCAAGCAGTTGCAGTTGATTTTGTGTGATCACTATCACTAATTATCAATATTTGCATTTGCCCTTAACTTTTTTCAAAAAAAAAAAAAAAAAAAAAGGTTAAGGTGTATTTATCAATGGATATCATTATCTTGCTAAATGCTGACTTTATCTCTCAACATAACTAAACTTTCATCAGGTACCTTACTTAACCAGTTTTCTTCATGATTCAACCATACTTGATTGCATTTTCTTATCACAGGTAGCCTCAAGAAATTCATAATTTCCATATTTGCTTTTTGGTAAGTCAATCAGAGACTCTCAATTTTTTCTTTTTTATTTTCATATTTTATTTACATTTCAAATGTTTCAGATCTCCCCTTTGGAAACTCACCATTCCCTCAGCCTTCCCCCTGCCAATATGGGGATATTCTCCAACCCACCCTCTCACCCACCCACACACTCTCATCTTTCCTCTTTGTCATTCTCCTATACTGGGGGATCTAACACCCTCAGGCCCAAGGGCCTCTCCTCCCCCTGATGGATAACAAGACCCTCCTCTGCCGCATTTGTGGCCAGCACCATGGGTTTCTCCATGTATATTCTTTAGTTGGTGGATCAGTCTCTCGAAGTATCGGGGTGGGGGGGGTGTCAGGCCAGTTGCCACTGTTGCTACCTCCCTGGGGCTGCACACTCCCTCAGCTCCTTCAGTCCTTTCTCCAAGCCCTCCATTTGGGATGTCACACTCAGAACTACTGTTGTTGCGAAGTGACTCTTGGGTATTTCAAACTTTTGGGCTAATACCCTCTTAACAGTGAGTACATACCATGTTCATTCTTTTGTGACTGCGTTACCTCACTCAGGATGATATTTTCAAGATCCATTCGTCTACGAATTTCATGAAGTCATTGTTTTTAATAGCTGAGTAGTATTCCATTGTGTAAATGTAAGACATTTTCTGTATCCATTCCTCTGTGGAGGGACATCTAGGTTGTTTCCAGCTTCTGGCTAATATAAATATGGCTGCTATGAACATAGTGGAACATGTGTCTTCATTACATGTTGGAACATTCAATTTTTTCTAATTACTGAAATCCATGAAAATGTTATATGACATGACAAAGGGAGAAATGTTAGTTGAAGATGGAATTAAGTAGGCTAAGAAACAGATATTAAAACAAAATATTATTTTTAATAAATTTCGTCTAATCATAAATTTTCTTTTCATGTAGAAAAGTCAGTATAATAGCTAAGGCCATTATGGCCACATGGTATTAAGTGTTTTATAAGTTAATACTGTCATTAAGAGCAGAGCATTGCGCTATAGAGATGGCTCAGCAGTTAAGAGCACTGAGTGCTCTTCCAGAGGTACTGAATTCAGTTCCAGCAACCATATTGTGGCTCACAATCATCTCTAAAGGGATTAGATGTCCTCTTCTGGTGTGTCTGAAGACAGCGACTGTATACTCATATAAATAAAAAAAATCAATAATTCTATAAAAAAATAACCCTCAAGGTGGCCAAGAAACTATTTTTGTTCCAAAACTGCACTGTATCAGTCAATAATTTTATTTTATATTATGTATTTTAGAATTTGAATCTCATCTTAGATAAAAACAAAACAAAACAAAACAAAAAATCCTCAATTGTTAAGCCATTCAAGTGTGTTAGTTCTCATAACAACAATAGAAAGATATTTTTCTACCTCAGCGGCCACCTTGACAGAGCAGTTCATCATTTGGGGAACATGCAGAACAGGAACAATTTTTGTTTAATGAGATGGTGTGAAAGACATTTACAGAGGATGGGTCACCATACCTCTATTCCCTTCAAGGCTACATTGCCAGCAACACAATGTTCTTCCAGTAAAGAAGAACATATTTACCTAGTAAAGTTTCTATAATCTCCCACTAGTGTTCCTTATTAAAAAATTATACTTTAATGCATAACAAGCTTCTTATTTATATTTGTATATGATAGGAAATGTCCTGTAATATCCATGTTCCTTACCGAAATACATTTCTTATGTTTTCATTATTTTCAGTACTTTAGCTTTCTATAATCCCACTGATTCAAAGATTATGCTAAATGTACTCAACTTTACTCCTCTCTGTACACAAGGTATAAAGACAATCTATGTATTAGCTTCTTTCTGATATTTTGAAAAAAAATCTTTGTTTTAGTACTTTGTTATGATAGTACTTAGGAACACATATAATTACCAAATTCATTATCTGGAAAGAATACATCTTTGTAAACCACATTCCTGTAGAGAACTTCTTCTTACATATATGATATATAAATGAATCTGTCCTTTTCAAGTTATGTTCTAAATATGGCATTATAATTCTCCTTTCTAAGGCCTTCCTTGAGGAACACCTAAGAAACAAGTTTCCTCGACTCTTTCTTCTTTTGTTCTGTTAGAATTTCCCATGAGAGGATTCTACATAATGTTTTTGATTTTCCACAGGAAGTAGTAGACAGTCATATGCCAATTGTTGAGACCACAGAAGACACATGGACACGAGATAAAGATGCTCCATTCACTGTTACTGAACTTTGAGAAGGCTAGTGGGAAATTTTTTCAACAACTCTTGAAATGTGAAAATGTTTCCAGTTGAATTCAGTGCTTTTCTGTCTTACTCTAGATGCTTTTCTCTAAATTCAGTAGTGACTTCTCTAATTATCGGATCCCAATTGGACTCAGTGTCATCTCAAATTGAATTTCATTTTTGAAATCAAATTTAATATCTATATCTGTTCTGGCTAGTTTTGTGTGTCAACTTGACACAAGTTGGAGTTATCACAGAGAAAGGAGTTTCAGTTGAGAAAATGCCTCCATGAGATCCAGCAGTAAGATATTTTCTCAATGAGTGATCAAGGGGGAGGGCCCTTTGTAAGTGGTACCATCTGTGGGCTGGTAGTCTTGGGCTCTATAAGAAAGCAGGCTGAGTAAGCCAGGAGAAGCAAGCAAGCCAGTAAGGAACATCCCTCCATGGTCTCTGCATCAGCTCCTGATCCTTGACCTGCTTGAGTTCCAGTCTTGACTTCCTTTCGTGATGAACAGCAGCATGAAAGTATAAGCTGAATAAACCCTTTCCTCCCCAACTTGCTTCTTGGTCATGTTTGTGCAGGAATAGAAACCCTGACTAAGACAATTTCTAATACTTATTTTAGCTAAGGTGTCTATAAGTATTCAAATTTCAACTGGCTTAAATAAGTCTATCTCTACTATGATAATAACAAAGATCCTAGCTTTCCCTTCTTCAAGATTAACTCTGTTCTTGACTGCCCGTCTTCTGACCCTAACTCTGCTCTTTCCAAATGTATCATCTACTCAGTCAATTGTAACCTTACCTGCCTAGACAATCAGTACATGAATCTTAGATCTCTCATTGATTACTATATATGCACACTTTCTATTCATAATCCGTTAGAAATCACAATCGAAAAATTCACTAGACTCTGACTAACTCTCACAGTATTGTAACTATCACCTGCCTGGTCTGTTACCATTGTCTCATTTTCTTATTGACACAGGCTGATGTTTTTCCTAAGTTATTACTTCTTTGAAGTATCAGCTCAACAAAGATGTATGATTAAAATTAACTGAAGATGCACACACACACACACAAAATCACAAATTAATTAGCATTTACAAGATGATAAACATCCTATTAAACTATTCAGAGTACATTAGTGTGAGTATGTTGAAATAATATCATTCAATAACTAAAGATACACTATCATAATTATTTCATATCATACTATTTCATTAAGTAACTGAGATGTGGTAAGCAAGAAATACAATTCCTGTTAATGAAATTTGTTTTCTGGCAAAAATGAACTAGAAATAAATTCATACAGAATTATTAAACAGATTCTCATAAAACATGTTATATAAGTAGTAGCAATATATTTTATCATTGGAAATACTAGACCTTTTGAATTCTAGAATATGATCTGAATTGTGGTTATTAACCCTTCTGAATAATTTCCTCAAGAGGTAAAAATGCAATGTGAATGAAGGCATATTTTCATTCCCTGGACAAAATGTCTTTGGATATGGCCAATAGTAGCTGAACAAGTCTAAACAATTATTTGGGACCATTAACTCAGAATTAGTTAAGAACAACTAAGTCCAGTATGAAAGAAACAAATTCACTTACCTTAAAAAGCAATAAAAAAAATCATTTTTAAAATATTTTATTTATTTTAAACTTCAGATTTTATTCTCCTCCCTGTCCACCCTATTACTGTTCCATATCCCATATCCCTGTTTCCATGAGGACATCCCCACCCCCTACCCAACCCCAATTGACCTTTAAATACCCTGGGGCCTCCAGTCTCTTGAGAGTTAGATGCATCTTCTTTGACTAAACACAGACCCAGAAGTCCTCTGCTGTATATGTATTGAGGGCCTCATATTAGCTGGTGTATGCTGCCTGATTGGTGATCCATTGTTTGAGAGATCTCGGGGATCCATGTTAATTGAGACTGCTAGTCCTTCTAAGGCTTTGCCCTCTTCCTTAGCTTCTTCTAGCTTTCCCCTAATTCAACCACAGGGATCAGCAGCTTCTGCTCATTAGTTGGGTGCAAATATCTGCGTTTGACTCTTTCAGCTGCTTATTGTGTCTTTAGGAGGACAGTCATTATAAGTCCCTTTTTGTGAGCACTCCATAGCCTTAGTAATAGTGTCAGGTCTTGGGGTCTTCCCTTGAGCTGGATCCCACTTTGGGCCTGTCACTGGACCTCCTTTCCTCAGACTCCTCTCGTTTTACATCCCTGTATTTCTTTCAGACAGCAACAATTATGGGTTAGATTTTTGACTGTGGGATGGCAACACCATCCCTTACTTGATGCCCTGTCTTTCTTCTGGAGATAGGCTCTACAAGTTCCCTCTCCCTAATGTAGGGTCTATCATCTAGGTTCCTTCCCTTTCAGTCCTGAGAGTCTCTCACCTCCCAGGTCTCTGTTACATTCTGGAGGGTCCCTCTCCCCTCCAGCCTCCCGAGGTTGCCTGTTTCAATTTTTCTGCTGGATGTCAGGGCTTTCGTTCTTTCCTCCCCACACAATACCAGATCATGTTCCCCTCCCCCTGCCCCATCTCCTTTCTCTCCCCCTCCTTTCCTCCTTGCAGTTGCTTTGTTCTTCCTCCCAAGTGGGACTGAGGCATCCTCACTTGGGACCTTCAGCTTGTTGAACTTTTTCAGTTCTGTAGACTGTATCTCCAGTATGAAATAGAAGAAGATATCAGAAAATGGAGAGATCTCCCATGCTCATGGATTGGCAGAATTAACATGGAAAAAATAGCCATCCTACCAAAGGCAATCTACAGACTCAATGCAATCCCCATGAAAATCCCAACACAATTCTTCACAGACATGGAAAGAGCAATTCTCAAATTCATTTGGAAACGCAAAAATCCCAGAATAGGAAAACAATACTTAACAATAAATGAATGTCTGTGGGAATCAGCATCCCTGACCTCAAGCTTTAAAACAGAGCAATAGTGATAAAAACTGCACGGTATTTGTACAGAGACAGACACATTGATCAATGGGATAGAATTGAAAACCCAGAAATAAAACCATGCACTGAGGGACTCTTTATCTTTGACAAAGTATCTGAACATATAAAATGGGGGAAAAAGGCTCTTCAAAAAATTGTGCTGGTCTAACTGGCTGTCGATATGTAGAAAAATGAAAATCGACCCATATTTGTTACCTTGCATAAAGCTGAAGTCCAACTGGATCAAGAAACTCAACATAAAACCTGAATCTAATAGAAGAGAATGTAGGAAAGAGCTTTGAACTCATTGGCATAGAGGGAAATTTTCTAAACAGAACTCAAATGTCACACGTTCTAAGATCAAGAATTGATAAATGGGACCTCATGAAACTGGAAAACTTCTATAAGGCAAAAGATATAGCCAATAAGACAAATCAGCAACCTACAGATTGGGAAAAACTCTTCCTAAACCCCACATCTGATAGAGGGCTAATATCCAAAGAACTCAAGAAGCTAACCACCAAAAGACCTAACAACCCAATCAAAAAATGGAGTATAAAAGTAAACCAAGAATTCACAACGGAGGAATCTCGAATGGCTGAGAAACACCTAAAGAAATGGTTAAAGTCCTTGGTGATCTGCGAAATGTAAATCAAAATGATTCCCCAATCTTACACCAATCAGAATGGCTAAGATCAAAATCCTCAGGTAACAGCAGATGTTGGTGAGGATGTGGAGAAAGATAAACACTCCTCCATTGCTGGTGGAATGGCGAACTGGTGGTACAACCACTTTGGAAACCAATCTGGAGGTTCCTCAGAAACTTGGGAAAAGATCTGAAGACCCAGCAATACAACTCTTGAGAATATACCCAAAAGATTCTCCACCTTGCCACTGGGACACATGTTTCACTATGTTAATATAGGTTTGTTTGTAATAGCCAGAAGCTGGAAACAACCCAGATGTCCCACAACAGAAAAATGGATAAAGAAAATTTGGTTCATTTACACAATGGAGTACTATTAAAAACGAGGACACCCTGAGTTTTGCCACCAAATGGATGGAACTAGAAAATATCATTCTGAGTGAGGTAACTCAGACCCAAAAAGACATGCATGGTATGTACTCACTATTTAGTGGATATTAGCCAAAAAAGGTACAGAATAAAAAAATTCTCAAGGAAAGAGAAATATAACAGAAAGAATTATGAAATAATTTCTCCCTTTTTACCTGTATAGGGATTTATTTTCTATCTGTCTATCTATCATCAACCTATCTATGTTTATCTATCAAGATCTGTCTATCATCTATTTATCTATTTGTCTATTTTCTGTCTTCTATCCATCATCTATCATTTAGGTCTGTCTATCTAAATGTCTATATCCATGTATCTATTATCTGTCTATCTGTCTATCTATCTATCTATCTATCTATCTATCTTCATACCAACCTACCCATCTCTTTATTATCTATTGATCTATTTTGTTTGGAGTAAAGCCATAAATTTTTCAAATTTTTCTAATTTTACCAACATTGTTAATTTTAAAGCATGATCAATCACCTTTAGTATCTCTGAAATATCTATTAACTAATGTCTTCTTCTTTGTTTCAATTAAGTTAAATGCTAATTTTTCTTGGGAAACAGATAATACCTTGTTGGTGTATTGTGTTTTCAATTATATGGAATTCTATTCAAATGTCTTTCATATCAGTGTATATTTTATAAAACTTCTATAGTTGTGTGTTTTATAAGGATTTTCAAAAGACATTTAGTGTTAGTTATCCTTCCTCTATATTAAGTTTTCCATCTTGACCTCCCATTCAGCAACTTTAATCTTCCACCCTTCTATGTGCAAATTTTATATTTTCTTTTTAACAGCTTAGTAAGAATCTATTGTGTAGATTATCTATTCATCAGTCTTCGGGCATCTCGGCTTTTTCCAATCAGTATCTATTAGGAATAGAACATCAACAGTCATGGATTAACAAATATCATTGTAGTAATATGTAGAGTCTTTAGGGTACGGATATATCTTTAGTTTGTGGTAGATCTTTTTCAGATACTTGAGGATCCCCTACAATGATTTCTATAATGATTCTAACAGTTTATACTCCCACCAGAAATCTATAAATATTCCTTTTCTCCAAACCTTCATGGCATGTGCTAAAATTTGTTTGATTGTTCTTGGAGATTCTGATTGGAATAGCATACAATCTCAGAGTTGTTCCATTTGTGTTTTCCTGATGACTCAGAATGTTGAACATTTTTAAGTTTTTCAGCCTCTCATGTTTCATCACCTAAGATCTCTCTGTTCACTTGTATACTCATTTCTTAAGTTGTGAAACTTGTTTCCTTGATGTCAAGTTTTGGGGTTGTTTTTATACTCTAGATACTGACCACTATCAGATGTACACTCAACTAATATTTCCCCATTCCTTATGTGATCTCTTTGTTCAAATACTGGGGTTTGTTTGTTTGTTTGTTTTGTTATGCAGAAAGTGGCACTACTAGAATTAGGTTATGTTGTTTTGTTTCATTGGCCAAAGTATACCATATACTTCCTAAAACACTTCAGGATATTACAATGCTATGTATTACCTTCCACAACTTGACAGTAAGACATGCTTGCTAAAGACACTGCATGCTTATGAGATAGAACATGGAAAAATTTAGCTGGTAGCCAACTTCATATTGTTAGAAAGTACTACTGGAGAAGAAATATAATCAACAATATCACCTAACTACAAACCCTATGAACTTCCAGACAAGTACTACTATTGCTTAGTAGCACAAAGGTTAGGGGAGAAAGCAACTAGTTTTAAAGTCCACATCATTAGAGAAAACCCATAAATGTAATTGTTACTGAAGGTAAGAAGCTGAGAGTCAATAGGTCCTGGGCATAGGAGGAAATTATTATTATTTGCTAAAGTAATATAGCAATACAGTGACTTGTGGGGTCATATTGCTGTACCCATAGATCAGTGCATTTTTCAGTTCTCAGTGGGAAACTTCTCCTCGAAATAGAACATAATTAAAAAGAAGACCCACAATTGGACAATGTGCAAAGAATGACTTTTTATGAATTAGTGCATTGCTTTTAATTCTCTAAACACTTTTGATTGAGCCAACCATATACTTTGTTCCTCTTATTTTTTAAGTATTGTCTTACTATATACCTGGAACTAGCCTGAACTTCAGTATGTAAACAAAGTAAGCTTCACAATTTTGGCAAATCTCCTACCTCTTCACCTTGATGATGGCTGAATAGGCACCAATGTATGAGTATAGCAGAATATTATTAGAAGTCATTTTATTGTTACTTTCTTTTTAACAGTAGCATCAGCATTTATCTTAGCTCTCTGAGCTATCTAGTCTCTGGTTTTTGGTCATTCAAGCATTGTCCTGTATGGGTTTCATCAAATATAATGGGTCTTAAGTCAAATCAGTCAAAGGCTCCCTGATTTTAAATAATCAAATTTTTTTATGAAAATCATACACACACCTAAACACACACCACTACACACACACACACCACTACACACACACACACACACACACACACACACACACACATATATTATATACACGTATGTGATGGATGGTGTTCCTCTGTACAAATAAACACAATAGTTGGATGGAGCAAAGCACCAACAACTTTATTGTCTCCCACTGCTTATATAGCCTAGAAAAAATCAGTACAAAAATCAGTTTCAAGCAGCACAACAATCACAAACCAGTTATATTCTGTTTGTCTTCTAGTGAATTATTTTAATGAATATACATAAAGAAAACATGTTCTCCAGTCTCCTCACATGATCAAATGGTTTATATTTGACACATACATAAATAAGCAAATTATTTTCCAAAACCCATACACGTTTCTAACTAAACCACTTGTTAAAGATTAACAAAGTGCAAGCAAGCAAGGCGATTTTCTAAACCAGTTTCTCTTTTCTGGAGGGCTATAACTTGTGGTAACAGAAACAATGATTAATTATTTTATTATTTATCTTAAAAATTAATGATAAAATATCTTAAGAAAACCACAAATCTAAACTTTTATATAAAAAGTAAACAGTCATTTTTTTTTTTTACTTTAAATCCTCAAGGTGCACATCTACTCACCAAAAAAAAAAAAAAAAAGTACCAATTCATATCAGGAAGTGAATTAGTCAGGGTTCTCTCCTCTAGAGTCACAGAACTTATGGATAGTCTCTACATAGTAAGGGAATTATTCGTTAATGACTTACAGTCTGTAGTCAAACTCCCCAAAAATGGTCAGCAGTAGCTGTGAATGAAAACCTGAGGACCTAGCAGTTGCTTAGTCCCCCAAGGCTCGCAGGTGAAGAAGATTGAATCTTCCTCCTTCGAATGTCCTTATGTAGATCTCCAGCAGCAGGCGCAGCCCTGATCAGAGGTGTGAGTACCACCACACCTGAAATTTGTGTCTTCCAGACTCAAGATCTAGATCACAACTGAGCCTTCTAATTCTGGATTGTAATTCAGTCCAGATACAGTCAAGTTGACAATCAGAAATAGCCACTATAGGAAGCGAAGGGCAAAAATGGAAACAAGAAAGTAATCATCACCTTGATCATCAACCCAGCTTAACCAAAAGAGGTATGTCAGATAGTGCCAATTGAGCTGCCATTATTATTGTTCCCTGACCTCAAAAATACCGAGATCAGCTATTAAGAGTGCCTTTCTGAACATCAAATTGTCCTCTGAGATTTTCTACATCCAGATCAGTAACAAAAACACCTTAATCTAGCATTACTAACAATCTACATTTTTCTAAGGGTGATGGACATTACTAACAATCTACATCCATAATTCCTTCCTGAGGTTGGCCTATGAACTATTAATCTCTTTCAGCAAAAAATGCTTAAAATAATCAATCACTATTATTGCAAGTGCCAACGATACCGCCCAGTGAGGAGCTGGAAGACCCCTCAGAGTTTTCACACAATTCGTACTTTATGAGGAATGGGAAGACTGCAAGAAAATCCAGCAGAATGATGCTTCATAACAGCCTGAAATCTTCAGGACATGTTTGTCCTCAGGGCTCTGCCTCCCTAATGCATACCCATCCTGGTTGTGCTAACTCATGGGCTGCATTCTGTCGCAGGATGTTCCCTGTCCAATCACATTAGGGCAGTGGGAGGCCTGTGATTGGAGGATAGGAAGGCAGAGCTAAGCGTTGCAGAGACAGGGAGCATCTCAAGGGAGAGAAGAGAAGGAAGACAGCCGTGTGAGCCAGCCTGATATTTACCAGCCACAAGTAGTTGTGATATCATAAGGTTAGAAAAATTGGGATAATTATCATTATCAATTGGTTGGGAAATTATTGTGTTGGCATCTTGTAAATTGATACTTTGTTGATATATAAATCTGATTGGTTAACTATAAAGCATTGAGTCTTGTTTTTACCAGGTTACTGGGTATTGAGATATCGAACCTTGTGTTTGGCAGAATAAGTTAGTTAGTGGAATGTGGGACAGACCTGGCTGAGGTTAGCTGGACATAATTGCCTGCGTTATCACGCCAGGGTGGACAGTGCAGGGAAGGAGTGAGGACAGTTGGGGGGTTCTTCTTTAATATTCTCACAACATGTTCTATGAGTTCTGAAGCCATATGTTTTACCTCTTGCATGATCTGCAACGCTTTCCCACTATGTGGAATGCTTATAGTGAATGCTCAGCATTAAAGGGAATTTTATAAGCGCATTCCTAACTCGAATATCTAAGAGCAAAGATGCACATAAAATTTCAACAGTATGATGATACCATGATGTGCTCCAAGGGCAGTCACCATTCTGTCTCAAGTTATACAAAAAGTAATTCATCCACCTAGGTTTAAAAAAAGTTTTTAATAAATTGTTTTATTTTTCTAATATAGGAACCAATAAAAATATCTTAGGCACACACATGTCACTTTTAATTTTTAAATTAAAATATGATTATATCATTTCCCTCCTTCTTTCCTCCAACTCATTCCAAAACCACCTTATCGCTCTCAAATTCAATTCATGACCTCTATTTCTTTAATTGTCGCCGTTACATATACATATACAAGTAAAATCTGTTAAGTCCGTTTAGTTGTGCTTGTATGTATATAATTTTAGATTTGCATAAAATTTCCTTTGAAATTATTTTTCTATAGAAAAGGATTTAGATTCTAATATTTTTTATAAACTTTGTATTTCTTTTGAAAGCCTAAAAGATAATTTTAGAAATGCATTACTAAATCAAGCATCACAGCACAAAGATACATATATAAAATTCCAACACACTGTGTTGTGCAGGCCCCAAGAAGCTAACCATACTTCCACCACAGATTGCATAACACACTATTCATTCTGTAAGATTATAAAGTGTGTATAAACATGTTTTTTCTTATCATAATGTGTTGACACCTTTTGTAATAAAGAGATAATTCTCTTAGTATTTGTATTTGTTTTAACATATTGAATGGGTTTTTATATTGTCTATTCTTGAATCGACTGCTTTCCTTATGTGTTTTTTATATCATGACTTTTTATTAAACAGTTATTATAGCTATAATCACTTTCCTATTATGGAGGCCACAATTATTTTCTGCATTTACTGTGTCTCCATTATAAATATATCTTCTTTTCAGCTGTTACATATTTTTTTCAAATTGTTCTTGTTGTCCTGAGTATTTTGTATAAATTATATTTGGTTTTGTCAAAGCCCCAATCTGCCTTCAATCTATAATGTTATATGTTCTTACATTTGGCATCCATCAGACTTCAGACCTCCTAGCCTGCACTACTGTATTTTCAAGCTTGTTCCTCTAATGGCGCTGGTGGTACTTAAGTATAAGTGATGTGAGTGTCTCTCTGATTGCTCTCTTATCTTCAGTTCCTGGTGTGTGGATTTGACAACTCCTTGATGTCCAAATTGTGAGCTGGTACTGGGTGCACATGGCACTGGGTGCACATGACTCCTAATAACAGACCAAATGACTTGACTTCACCAAGCTGGGGTGACGTTTTTTATTCTCCCCACAGGCCCTCAGATTTTGACTTGACTTCAAGCATCATGGGTGGATGTGATTTGGCTTAGAACATTTTCTATTGAACTGGCCTGCTCCTGATTTCTTTTCTTGCCACTCTATTGCCCTTCTTACCCACACAGAACAGTCTGCTCTCCTTGTCTTTGTTTGTTAAACTGCCACTTTCCATAACTGTATCTGGATGTTAAGTGCCACTAATTGCAGGCTGATTGTTCCATAGTTTAAGTCTTCCGTCTTAAAAATAAAAAAGGAGGAACTGCCGCACCCGCTCCAGTGGAGACTGTGCAGCATGAAAAGCAAAGAGCTTAAATGGCAGCTGGTCCCGGGGTTCGTGCCTCAAGAGGTTGGGCCCCCTGGAGTTTGGGGACGCAGACTCCCCTGGACATTTGCTAGTTCAGGCTGGAGACAGTTAAGCTGGAGATTGCTTGGAGGTATTTGGGTTTGCAGCTTGTTAACTTACTGTGCTAAGATTGTTCCACAGACAACAGGGCAAATGATTGATGTTCCAGGAAGTGGGGAAGCGGCCACTGAGAATTGACAGATCACCAGCGCGGCTGCCGTGGTGACCAGCACCATTACGTATGCCTTTGCGTTTAGGGAAGATCAAGGAATTAGGTCAATTGTTTAGAGGTCTAGCTAAAGATAAAATATTAACAGAAATGGAATCGGAGTTAGCCAGTTGTTTGATCATAATGTTAGCCAATTCCACAAAACCATTAGGGAAAATATTAGATGAGCTACAACAGCCTGTATCAGGAGAAGGGAAAAGTCCTAGAAATAAACGTAGTATTCCAAGCTACCTTGAGGAAAAGGTCCAAGAATACCAGTCACTAGGACTCACAGCTAGAGACAAGAATGGAACTCTCCAAATATTGATAAGAGATCATTGGTGGACTCCAGGGACTCACCAAGGACCATATAAACTAAGAACAACTCCTGCTGCCCCCTTACCATACACAGGACAGTATGATAAGTATTTAAACAGATGGGTAGTCATTATAGGAAGAAAAGTAAAATATTATAGTTTAGAATTTTGGGATAGGATTAAGAGAAGCCGTGCTCCCTGGTGTACCCTAACTCCAGCACAACAATTAAACCTACATTAGCAAGCATATGTGTTTCTCACGTACACTCCTCAGGGGCAATGGTATCTTGGTAGTTTTCCATTAACCCTCAAGCAAAAGAAAGAACATTTGCTATGTGATTTGGCTAGAGAAATAATGAGCCCTGAGTCATGCCCCATTGTGAAAAATAATCACTAATCTTGAGAGTCAATAAAGAAAATTCATCAAAGGTAACTGTCTGACATGCTCACCACAAAAAGGCTATTTTTATAAAAAAACTGCTTGAGGAACTCTATGAAATTCCACTGTACTTGTAATTGTTTGCTTGAATTTTGTTCTTAGGATCATGTTAATCATAAACTAAGAATAATGTCAATGATTGTATTCCTTGTTTCCTTATGCTAATATTATAAAAGCTAATGCTCTTCAAGTAAAGTTCACAACAGTAGATACAACCTCTCTTGTGTCTGTGTCTCTGTTGTCAAGCCGACTCCGTTCCATACCTGGGCATCCTCAGTCTCCCCCCGCAGTCCAACTGAGCGAGTCTGCGACAACAAACTAATCTAATCAAATTGGAGCATTTTGAAAAGATAGTTCCTGAGTTCAGGGCTTTGACCAAGGAAGGTCTTTCACAGCTCGCTCTCTCTCTCTCTCTCTCTCTCTCTCTCTCTCTCTCTCTGACAAACAGAACAGTTCACAATTTATTCTGTATCTTAAATAAAATAATCCCTTCTCCCATATCCGAATTTTTCACAGCCTTTGTTCTTCCAATAGCTTCCTTGGATTTTAATAGCTCCAAATTCTGCTGCAGATGCCTTTATAGCTAGAGGAAAGATGAGAGTTCTATCACTTATGGGAGAAAGTCTTGAGTCTTTAGGCCTTGCTAGAACATGGGCCGTGATGTTCTTCCATCCACACATGCATACTGCTGGAGGCCAACCATGTGGTTTTTCTTTCTTGGTTCTTTCTTGAGGTAAACCAAGGGATGATCATAGGTGGGGGCAAGACTTGGTCTTGAGAGATATATAGAGTTGCCTTTTTCTGTAATAAAATGTTTACCTGTTTTAAGTCTAAGTTACTTTGTAGTGTTCCGCTGACCTGCCTGAGTCCCTCTAAGGGCAGAAAATGTAATCTGTAGTGTTTAACACCTCAAAGTAAAACAGTGGGGGATTAAGTAAAGGGACTTTTTGCTGGAGATCCTTTCTCTGGTGAGTAATCTAGAAGCTTCTCTGGCTAAGATGGCTAACTCTTTGTGAACAAGAGAGGTAGGAAAAGAAAATAATTAAGATGCTTTATACAGGAAAATATGCACAAACACATATATATTTAAACATTCATATACCCACACTCTGGCCAGGCCCAACTCTATCATAATAAACTCCACAAGGATTCAGGCATGATTATATAATGAACATATACCTGCACACAGATGTATAGACAAACAGACATACACATTTGGATGGATGGATGGATGGATGGATGGATGGATGGGGCAAAGCTATGCAAGCAAAACCATTCAGTCAACCATTTTATTATTTTCTCTGGTCTTATTATATCTTCTTAGACAAAAAGTTCTTTAGAAAATTACCTCAGATAAAAAATATTACATAAAATGGGAGTTAGAGAGGGACGCTGATATTAAATTCAAAGCAGTGTTTCATTATAATTTACTCATTATAAGTTCAAAGCAACAGTTTTTACATGGCCTTGCCTTATCATAGTGCATAGTGTAAATATGTCCTTGGGCCTAAATGTTTTTTCTTGAACACAAAATTGCCCCAAGTCTATTTCTCTGTTTAGAGTAATTATGAAAGCTCAATGTATTTTTTATTATGCATCCATTACTTACTCTTCTGAGGAGTGAGCCCATTCTATTCTCAATTCTAACTTTATTAAATCTTTCTAGCAACTAAGACAATCTCTAAAAACTTTCTTCCTAAAATTATTTGAATCAAATCAGTAATTCTATAGAATCATTATATATTTATATAACATCACTACAAGATAGTACATCTTTGTATGACAGTAGAAAGCTGCTCAAAAGAGTTGATTAATACCTAGTACATATCAATAGCAGCAATCTTTCCTCAGATATAATCTCCTTATCCTTGCTCAGAAAAGCACATTCATCACAGATTGACAGTCTATGATGGAACCATCTCGGGAAGTTCATCTGATAGTTTTTAGCTTCTAGATGACTCTTAGCATCATACTTAACACATAAAATCAGTACTACTAAAGCTATAAAGAAACAAAGACTTTCAAGACATAAGAGCATTTCTGGCCCAAATTCGTGGAGGCCTGGTGCATAGGTAGCTGTGGACAGGATGATAAACTTCCTCTCTTTTTTTTTTCTTCAGGACAGCTTCTTTGTACTAAAACCTACATGAAGGAAAGTGTTTCTATGCATGAAGTTCTTATCAAGTTATAGTTCCAATTTGCATGGCTGGGATGGGAATGGAAGGCATAGAACTTAATCTGGAACACAAAATATACAATTCTAGGAGCTTTTATTAGTAAATGATCCCCTTGTATAAATACCCCTTCATTTGCTTTATCACCTTAGTGCCATGTATAATGTTAAAAGCAAGCGAATAAATAAGGCAACAATAGCATTCTCACTCGGGGATGGCCAGGTCCATTGAAGGTTTCATGCTGGTATGAGAAAACATGCCTTTCATTGTAGAGTTTCCGGATCATTTTCTGTCCTTATGATGAAAGTGATAGCCTCATTTTATGGGACCAAACATTTTATTTAATCAAATACCTAAAGCTTATTGTAGAAACATGCTCTTTGTTTGTCCAAAACAAAGGCATGTGTTGCACACAGCACCGAGATTCTGCCGATGGCTCACACTCTCGGTTTGTGTGGATAAACAAGGTTTTAGAAGCAACTACATTCATTTGATAATACTGCCAAATTTTATGGTAAAGCTATAATCTTAGATTTCTTAAGTTAATTTGTGTTAAATTAATGAAAATGATTTAGAAATTACACCCTGCATCTACTGATGAATTTGATGACACATTTGGTTTATTTATCAGAATGACTGCACTATTTCTTTGGGTATTTATAATTTCAATTAAACTGTGAATTTTCCACTTGTTCAATATATGATGCTTCTAGTTAGACTCTTATATAGTGTAGGCTACCATAGTTTAATAATAATAGTAATAGTAATAATAATAATAATAATAATAATAATAATAATAATAATAAATCTTATTTTGTGATAAAGCATAACATATCTTTGGAATGTGATAAATGAAAATAAGTTTTAATAGTTTGTGCTTGGTTAGAAGTATCCCTCAGTTCTCACTCTCAAAATGCTTCAGCCCAACCCTTCCCCTCAAATGTTTGCCATCCTGGTTCTCCATTACCCACAGAAATAGGGGGTGGGTCTCTGGGACTAGCTGAAAGGTTGAGATGGGGGAGACTACAGGGAGTCTATGGGGTTGACCCTATCTGAGATTCTTACCAGCAAGAGATACAGAGGTTGAAATGGCTACCTCCTGTAACGAGACAGGACTTCCAGTGGAGGGATAGGGACATCAACCCTATCCCTCCACAAAACTTCAACCCAAAATTTGTCTTCCCTACAAGATGCTCAGAGATAAAGATGGAAGTTTATCCCTGAGGGAACAGCTACCCAAATGACTGTCCCAATAAGAGACCTATCCCCTGTGAGAGAGCTAACCCCTGACATTATTAGTGATACTCTGTTATTTTTGCAGACAAATGCCTAGCATACCTGTGTCCTGAGAGTCTTCATCAGGAATGGATGAAAACTATACAAAGCTCCACAGCCAAATAGGAGGGAGAGATCAGGGAGTCTTGTGGAAAGAGTAGGGGATAGTAATGAGTGACTTGGAGAGGTCAAGGACAGTGCAAGAAGACCTACAGAGTCAAGCAAACCAGGCCCAAGGAAGCTTCCAGAGGCTGAAATACCAACCAAAGAGCATGCACAAGATGGATCTAGGCCCTCTACACATATGTAGTAGATATGTGCTTCATAGTCATGTATACCCTAATAATTCGAGGGAGTGCGGTCTCTGACTCTGTTGCCTGCTATTGGATCCCTTTCCCAGATTGGGCTTCAGTGAGAAAAGATGTGCTTAGTCCCTCTGAAACGAGATGTCCCATGGTAGGTTGGTGGAGGAGGCACTTCCCATTCTCTTCACAAAGGGAGAGGATAATGTGGGAGGGTTTTGTAAGGGCAGGACAGGACAGGGACTGTGATCATGATGTAAAATGAATAAAAAAATAAATTATTGAGAAAAAAAATTAAAGAAGTGTCCATCAAAAGTCTCATGTGTTAAAGTGTTGGCCTTCAACTGGTACTTCCAAGACATCAAGAGAGTGAGAACTCTGGAATAATCAATGGATAAACCCACTTTTGCATTTAATAATTTGTTGACATTACTTAAAGTTACTTGTCATTTACAAAGATATGACATTTGCTTACTTGGGTGACAAATGCAACTGGAATAGAATCTCAGGATTCCTTACTTGACTAGACCCTCCAGGCATTCTCTCTCCTTCTACACTTCCCTGATGTGAGAGCACTGAATTACTGCAAGTTGTAGAAAGTATAATGGGTTGCATCCCCATGGATCCAGAGCAATGAGTTGTCCATTGACTAAAATCAATGAAAACATGAGCCAAGGGAAATCATTCATGCTTTAAAGAAGAGGACAAAATCTAAATAACAAAAGGGGCACAGAGAAGAACAGTAAAAATTTTAAATGTGAAAATATTGACAGGCCCTTTTGCTATATAATTTTGTGTTATATTTTGTCTTACACATGAAAATAATTTTGTGTCTGAAATTTCAATTACACTGGTCCCACACAAATTAACAACCTATATCAAATGTTTGATTTTTTTTCCATTTTTTTAACATGCTCTACAACTTTGCAAAAGCAGTTCTTCTCATTTCTACCTTCTCTATAGAGCTCATGTCACTCTCTTGTGTGATAATTGGCATCTATAGACACTATACAAGCTGGATACAGCAAGTTGATATACTAGACAGAGGACTCAACATTGCTGAAAATCTTGCACAAAACATGTTTTTATTATGCTCTGGCACTGTAGGATTCTTAAGATGTTCACTCTGTCTTTATTTTTCTACACATTAGTTAACTGAATAAACTACTCTCTTGTAATCATAAAAAAACTTGTCAGATCACTACCAGAAAACAGAAAGACTGTGCCATCTACTAAAGTTATATAGCAATGAGCACAATCCTGTCTCCCCTGCCTGACTTAATGCATGGTGGTCAAAACAATTTCTACATTTAAAAAAATTAATTGTGTCTTTCTAATGTTCATGCTGTCAATTAATTCATTCTAACATGTGGGGAATTTTAAAATTTTTATCATCCTCCCCAGCCATGTAGACATTCAGTTGTAATATTACAGAAAGCAGCAGGAAAACCACTCTAAAATTTTGCATATGGATGTTAATCCCTTTTAGTACATATATTATTTATTGCTCATTATTATCTCTATTGTACATATAGAAGAGTATTCATCTACAACCTGATAGCTAATACCCACCCTGAACTTTAAATCAAACAACATAGTCCTTTCTATGATAGCCTATTTTTCTAGATCCACAGATTCCTGAAAGCAGGAAACTACCCAGAGTACCATCTCCCCCACATGGATTTCTGTTCCTTTCCTAATACTGTATACAGTACATAACAGCCAGTCTTAGGTGAGGGATCACAAGATAAAAGAAATGGTGCAGTAATTTGCTCCTCCTTTGTATATCAGGTGCTTAAAATTAGATCTAGGATGGGCTCCAGCATAGATCACCATGCATCACACCAACATAATCATTCTCATTCTTAGGATTAGTCAAGGGGAGAGAACATACTGCTCCACTGGCTGCACAATCTTCCAACTTATTGATATTACCCCACAACTTTCTACTTAACCACACTCACCTCTTTTCAGAAAACAAAATTGTTCCTTTGTTCAAATTCGAGGTGCTTGAAGTTCTATAGCCAGTGTGCTCTCCTTGCTAAATATTGTCTTTTCAAACAAAATCTCTCTTTACCTTTCTACAAGTTGGCTTTTTAATTGATAATTGATGTTATGTTTCTACGTATGACAGCATCAAGTGGTCTCTCAATTGTTTCTCCATCTATTCGTGCAGTCTTTTCTCAGACACCTGGTTTATGAAGTTTATCAGTTGTAGCTGAAGCTGGTCAACAGTTTTTAAAACCCTGACTCTGATCTTCATGGTAATTTTAAAATTCAGACCACTAAGCCAATAACCATCCAAATCCACCCAAGGGCTAATGCAACTTGGATTCTAGCATTCTACTCTGGCTTTGAGGTCTCTTTTTATTGACAAATGGATGTCTGAATTTCTTGTTTTTCTGTTTATTTGATAAAATGAGGTTTAAATTCAATATTCCTTTATTTTGTAGTAGTAAGGTATGAATTGAATCTTCAAAAAGAAATGGTGTTGATATTTTTCAAACTTTTAAAAGACTTATTAAAGATTATTATATGTCATTTATACTAACATGATGGAGTTCTAAGATGCAATAGGAGATAATATAAAGTTGATTCTGTACGATCAAGTGAAAAATATTTTAAAAGTTGCAAGATAACTGTCTTAAATTATATTGATGTATAGATGTGTATATATAAGTGATAATTTGGATGATTTCAAATAAAAATATTAAAGACACCATTAAAACACAGATTTAACATAACATTAACAAGTTTTTCTCAGAATTTATTGATATACTTTGTATTGTTTCAATTAGTCTATCTGTAGTAATTATTTTTCTTTTATACACAATGTATCTATATAATGAGTAAATGTAAATATAATTCTAAAAGATGAGTTTGTTGAAAGATTACTTTCTTGCTTTTTCTTGGGTGTAGTTTCCTTCCTTGAGTTGGCGTTTTCCATCTATTATTCTTTGTAGGGCTGGGTTTGTGGAAACATACTGTGCAAATTTGGATTTGTCATCGAATATCTTGGTTTCACCATCTATGATTATTGAGAGTTTTGCTGGGTATAATAGCCTGGGCTGGCATTTGTGTTCTCTTAGATTCTGTATGCTATCTGCCCAGTATCTTCTAGATTTCATAGTCCCTGGTGAGAAGTCTGGTGTAATTCTGATAGGTCTATCTTTATATGTTACTTGCCCTTTTTCTCTTACTGCTTTTAATATTCTTTTCTTATTTTGTGTATTTGGTGTTTTGACTATAAAGTTACAGGAGGAATTTCTTTTTCTGGTCCAGTATTTAGGCTTTTGTATATTTATGTTCATCTCTTTCTTTAGGTCAGGAAAGTTTTCTTCTTTAATTTTGTTGAAGATATATACTGGTCCTTTAAGTTGGGAATCTTCACTCTCTTCTATACCTATTATCCTCAAGTTCTGTCTTCTCATTGTATCCTGGATATCTTGGATGCTTTGGGTTAGGAGCTTTTTGGATTTTGTGTTTTCTTTGACTGTTGTGTCAATGTTTTCTATGGTATCTTCTGCACCTGAGATTCTCTCTTCCATCTCTTGTATTCTGTTGGTGATGCTTGCATCTATGACTCCTGATTTCTTTCCTAGGTTTTCTAACTCCAGGGTTGTCTCCCTTTGTGATTTCTTTATTGTTTCTATTTCTGTTTTTAGTTCTTGGATGGTTTTGTTCATTTCTTTTGTCTGTTTGATTTTATTTTCCTGTAATTTTACCTGTTTGATTGTGTTTTCCTGTAATTCTTTAAGGGATTTTTGTGTTTCCTCTTTAAGGGTTTCTACTTGTTTACCTGTGTTCTCTTGTATTTCTTTAAGGAAGTTATTTCCCTCTTAAAATCTTCTATCATCCTCTTGAGATGTGATTTTAAGTCTGAGTCTTCCTTTTTTGGTGTGTTGGGGTATCCAGGGCTTGCTGTGTTGGGAGAGCTGGGTTCTGATGATGCTATGTAGCCTTGGTTTCTGTTCTTTGTGTTCTTGCCCTTGCCTTTCTCAATATGGTTATCTCTGGTGCTAACTGGTCTTACTCTCTTTGACTGTGGCTTGTCTTTCTGGCAAGCCCAGGTGTCAATACTCTTTGAAGACAAGTACTCTCTGAGAGGAATTTGGGTTTGGAGAGCTGTGGTGCAGGGTCAGCTCTGGGGTGCAGACAGAAACAAGAAGTATCTAATCCCCAGCTGTCCTTTGTTTCCTGTGTCCTGATGGCTCTGCAAGGGTCTCTCTTGGTCCAGTGAATTTGAAAAGAAGTGATGGTCTTGCCTTTGCTTGATGGTCTGTTGACACTCCTAGTATACCAGCTATCTCCTGGCACTATTTGAGTATACAGTCCTGTGTCACAGGATCTGCTTTCCAGACAGCAGAAGAAACCAGAAGCCCACTCCTCAGTCTCTGTGTCCTGCATATTCCAGGTGGGTCCCTCTGTGCAGACAGGCTTTCCCACCCTCCTGGGAGGCTATCTTTCGCCCAGCAATATTTGGCTATGGATCCCTGGTGGTCCAGGCAGAGGTCTCCTGCTACAGATGGAAATCGGAAGGCTCCTTTCTCCAGGCTGATCCTCAGACCCTGTGTCCTAAGGATACCAGGGGCGAGTCCCACTGAGAAGCATTAGTCCTCTTACCTCCTCTCACAGGCTTTTCCACATTCCTGGGAGGCTAGCTTTCTTCCTGCACTATTTGGCTATGGAGCCCTGGTGGCCCAGGCAGAGGTCTCCTGCCACTGTATGCAGTCTTCTTACCTCCATTGTGGGTTTCTGTCTCTGGGCTTGACATACTGTCCATAGGAGACTTTTCAGGAACCCAGAAGCATACTGCTTCCCCTTGCAGGCCTTAGCGATGGCCATAGAAATAGCCAGCTGAGAAGTCTCCCCTACCAGCCAGGCAGTGGTGGTGTACACCTTTAATCCCAGCACTTGGGAGGCAGAGACAGGGGGACTTCTGAGTTTGAGGCCAGCCTGGTGTACAGAGTGAGTTCCAGGACAGCCAGGGCTACACAGTTAAACCCTGTCTCAAAAAAAAAAAAAAAAAAAAAAAAAAAAAACAAAACCAAACCAAACCAAACAAAAAAAGAAGTCTCCCCCACCAATCCTTTGTCTGCATGATCTGACATGGGGCACAGCCAGCAAAAATGATTTGAGTTCTCTCTCTCTCTCTCTCTCTCTCTCTCTCTCTCTTTCCTTCTCTTCCTCCATCCCTCTCTCCCAATAGTACATGCGACCTGGAGCTAACCAAATGAATTGATTAGATTGTGTAACCAATGAGCTCCTACTTTCTTCCCATCTTTCCACTGAAATGTAAACAATATAGAAATGCTAGCCTTATAAACTCGGGACTTATGCTTGTTTAAGCAAGCATTTTATCCACTGAATCATCTAACAATACCTGGAAAATTTTACAACCACCTTTTCTAGTGCTTTAAATTATACCAATTTTTATAACTATAAATCGGCAGTTTTCCATTTTGTTGAAATTTAACTGAATAAAGACTTTGAAATAATTTTCTCTATTTAGCCAAAATGTTTGACAATTTTCTTGTTATTGTCACTCAAATGTCCATATAAAATTATTTGCTGAAGTTCTATTCTCTATGTAATTACATAAAAACCAACAGGACTTGATTTCCAGAGTTCTTATTTTGTACAGATATGTCACACACACACACACACACACACACACACACACACACACACAGAGAGAGAAAGAGAGAGAGAGAGAGAGAGAGAGAGAGAGAGAGAGAGTGTTAGGGGAGATTTTTCTGGTAGGTAATTATCTGCACTGATAAATGTTTTTTTCTGATTTTTCTCACGTTCCTTCTCCTTAGAATCCATTGTTCTTCAGACAGGTTTCTTTTCCCCGAGTTCTTTTAATGCAATTCCAGAAGTTGCAGCCATAATACTCTGCATTTGCTACAATGGAATGATTATTGCTTCTGCTTTCTGCTTTAGCATCATTCAGTAAATTTAAATCTTTAAAAGATGAGTTAGGTATAATAGGAAAGCTCCCTTGCAAGCATATTACTAATGTCTAGCAGGCATCCTGGTAAATAAACCTTTCCTTGTTCTCCAGATGTAGTTTTTATTCCACATTGCTATTCATAGTAAACAACAGGCTAGTAAAATAGACAGGACGGGTTTAATGATGAATTAAACCACACTGCCTTGACATTCTCCAAGCTAGTAAGCTCCATGTAATTGATTTCCTTTCAGAGGTCAGCGTGAAACAGCAGTCTGAAAGTGACATCTCCAAATAAATTCTGATTGTTGACCCCTACCTTAACTGTCTTCTGTATATCATTAGCTGAGACATTAAACCTGTAGGTTTCTTTACCTGTATTACAGGACAAGAATAATGATTAGTACCACAGCATTGTGAGCAGAATTATTAACTTTGCATCCTTAAGGATCATTCTGAACATTATTCTTAGTTTTTATGAAAGCCAATGAAGTGAACATATGCCTATTTAATGGCCACTATGAATATACATAAATTGAATTTTTAATTGTAGACAACAACAAAAGTTAACACTTCTAAATGCCAGTGTTTGACTTTATATAGATACGAAACTAAAATCTTTAGGATTGGCAAATAGAAAGTAGTTGACAGTATATGAAGTAAACTTCAACTTATTTCCTACCTCAGTTTTAATTTCATACTGTAGATATCTTATCTTAATTAAAAATAGAGTGGCTTGTATCATCTCATGTGGTGTGCAGTGTATGAGCTTTATATTTTATTGATTGCTGAGATACTACAGATGAGGATGAATTTACATTATTAATGCCACTATTTCTATCATATGTATATGAAAATATCCATTATTTTATCCATTGACTTTTGTTTTCATCATTTGGAGCAAAGTGGAAATCCAGTAATTCAGTAGATTCAACAAGGCAAAAGAGAAAATTGTCCAAAATTTAGCTTTCTGTCCTATTGCAAGTCACTTTACTAAATGATATAAGAGATGGTTATTGCTCTGAGCAGTAGGACATGTAGAGTAGTATGTTTTCAGGCATAAAAAATATATTGGATAAAAATAGTTTTTATGTTCATTGGTTTTGTTCCCTTCACTTGCTATTTTTGTTCTCAGAGTTATGCGATCTGGATTGACATGAACAGGCAGCGTTCAAGAAACAAAGAAAGAAGGCATGGCTCCTGTTGGGGTTAATCAAGAAAAGAACGTGGTACTTAGAAGTGTAGCTCCTGTGAAACTTATTTCAGGTAATCAAAATCAATCATTTGTTTTATCATTTCCTGAAATGTAACATATCCCTAAATCAATTGGATACATATGCATACCCATATATGTAACTGTTCTGGAGAAATCAAAGATCTATAGTTATTATCCTTAAATGATAAAAGTAAGCACAAATCTAGAACAACAAAATAATCCATTCTGAGCCCTCCTGGCTAGATTAGAAATGGGACAGAGGGTCAGGAACTTGAATGGAGGTGTATAGCAGTGGGGAATGGAAAGCAGGAAGTAGCCACCTGAAAGTCCCAGATGCCAGGGACACAAGAGGTTCCTAGGACCCAACATGGAAGACATTAGCTAAAATACCCAACAAAGTGGAGATAGAAACTGTGAGACCATATGCAGAGGTTAGGCACGGCCCCCAGTTGAGGGATGGGGCCACCCACCTTTCTCAAAAAAATATTAATCTAGAATTGCTCCTGTCAAAAGGAAATGCAGGGGCAATGTGTCGAGCAGAGGCTGAAGGAAAGACCATCTAGGGACTGACTCACCTGGGGATCCATCCAATCTGCAACCACCACATCCAGTCACTATTCCTGATGCCAAGAAACTCTTGTTGACAGGAGCCTGGTATAGTTGTTCTCTGAGAGGCTGTGCCAGAGCCTGACCAATACAGATGCACATGCTTTCAGCCAACCATCAGATTAAGAGCAGGAACCCCAATTGGACAGTTAGAAGGGGTGAAGGAACTGAAGGGGTTATCAACTCCACAGGAAGAACAACAATATCAACCAACCAGACCCCCCAAAGCCCCCAGGGACTAAGCCACCAACCAAAGAGTACACATGGAGGGACCAATGGCTACAGATACATATGTAGCAGAGGATGGTCTTATCTGGCATCCATGGGAGAGGAGTCCCTTGGCCCTGTGAAGGCTTGATACCCCAGTGTAGTGGAATGTTAGGGCACTGAAGCAGGAGTGGGTGAGCAGGTAGGAGAGTACCCTCATAGAAGCAAGGGGGGATGGGGAGGCGAGACGGGGGGTTTTACTAGGAAAGGGGTAACATCTGTAAGTAAATAAAATAAACCTGAAGAAAAAGACTAATTGAACATAATTTTTTAAGATACTCATTAATCTATTAAATTCAGCCAGTAATTAGTTTGATCACTGGGGTGGTCAATATTGTTTATCCACTTGTTAGGATCTAGAAATGTCCAGGTGATAAGCTTCTGGGAATCTTCTCTGAGGGAATTACTAGATTGGTTTAACAGACTCGGGTAGACACACCTAAATTGGTGAGGCTCTACTTCATAGACTAGAGTCCTGAGCTGAATAAGAAAGAAGTGAGCAGAGAGCATCCGTCATTGAGATCTCTTCACTGGTCACACACATGTGACCTGTTGTCCGATGTTCCTGCTTTCAATCTGTCCTTTCAATGACCTACTCTAAACTTGAACTGTGCATAGAAAAGAACTCTGCCTGGCTAAACGTACTTTTGTCAGAGGTTTTATCATACAAATGGTATGTACTCACTGTTAAGTGGTTATTAGCCCAAGAGTTCGAAATACCCAAGAGTCACTTCACAGCAACAGTAGGGTGGAGTGGGAGGTCCAAGATGGAGGACTTGGAGAAGGGACTGAAGGAGTTGAGGGATTTTGCATCCCCAGAAAGACAGCAACAGTGGCAACTGACCTGACCCCCTGATACTCCTGGAGCCTGATCTACCAACCAAAGAGTACACATGGAGTGACCCATGGTGCTGGCCACATATGCGGCAGAGGAGGGTCTTGTTAGATATCAAGGGGAGGAGAGGCCCTTGAGCCTGAGGGTATTAGATCCCCCAGTATAGGAGAATGTCAAGGAGGGAAGATGAGAGTGGGTAGGTAGGTGGGTGGGGGAATACTCCAATAGAGGCAGGGGAGGGGGAAAGAATAGAGAGGTTCCAAAGGGGAGATCTGGAAAGGGGAAAACATTTGAAATGTAAATATAGTAGAAAAAAATTTAAAAAAAAGAAAAAATTTAAAAAAAAGTTATTTAATTTTCTGAGGAACTGCTAGATTTATTTACAGTTATTGTACCAGTTTGAAGTCCCATCAGCAATGAAGAGTCTGGCTGTTCCTCAGAAAATTGGAAACAGTTCTACCTGAAGACTTAGCTATACTACTCCTAGGCATATACCCAAAAGATGCTCCAACATACCACAAGGACGCATGCTCCACTATGTTCATAGCAGCCTTATTTGCAATAGCCAGAAGCTGGAAACAACCCATATGGCCCTCAGCTGAAGAATGAATACAGAAAATGTGGTTCATTTACACATTTACATTACACATCTCAGCTATTAAAAACAAGAACATCATGAATTTTGCAGGCAAATGGATCCTGAGCAAGGTAACCCAGACCCCAAAGGACATACATGGTATGTACTCAATGATAAGTGAATATTAGCTAAAAAGTTCAGAATATCCATGATACAATTCACATACTATGTGAAGCTTAACAAGAAGGAAGGCCCAAGTGTGGATACTTCAATGCCACTTAGAAGGGGGAACAAAATAATCACTGGAGGCAGAGGGAGGGAGGGAATTGGATGGTAGAGGGGAGGAAGAGGGAAAATGGGGGACAGGATCATGTATAGGGAGAGACAGGATAGAAGCCCAGAGGCCAGGAGAATGAATAGAAACATGCAGTAGTATGGGGGACAGAGGGAACCTCTAAAATGTCCCAGACACCAGGGATGTAAGAAGCTCCCAGGACCCAAAGGAGATGACCTTAGCAGAATTGCCCAACAGTGGGGAGGAGATGGAACCTAAAGGGACCACCTCCAGTAGATAGGCATGGCTCCCATTTGAGACATGGGGCCATCTACCTATCTTCAAATTTTTTGATCCAGAATTGTCCCTGTCTAAAGGAAATGCAAGGATAAAAATGGAGCAGAGACTGAAGGAAAGGCCACTTAGAGAATGGCCCAACTTGGGATCCATCCCATGCACAGGCACCAGACCTGGACACTATGGCTGATGCCATGTTGTGCTGGCAGACAAGAGCCTAGCATGGCTGTCCTCTGAAAGGCTCTACCAGCAGCTGACTGAGACTGATGCAGATACTTACAGGCAACGATTGGACTGAGGTTGGGGACCCTTATGGAAGCGTTAGGGGAAGGATTGAAGGAGCTGAAGGGATGGCAACCCCATAGGAAGACCAACAGTGCTAACTAATCCAGACCCCTGGGAGCTCTCAGAGCCTAAGCCACCAACCAAAGAGTATAGGAGGGCTGGTCTGTAGCATATGTGACTGGTCCATAGCCCCTTGCTGTATATGTAGCAGAGGACTGCCTTGTCTGGCCTCAGGAGGAAAGGATGCACTTAATCCTGTAGAAATGTAATGCCCCAGGGAAGGGGGATGCTAGCAGGATGAGGAAGGAGTAGGTGGGTGGGTGGGGATCACCCCCTTAGAAGCAAAGGGAAGGGGGATGGGTGAAGAACTCATGGAGGAGGAACCAGGAAGGGGGGCAATATTTGGAATGTACATAAATAAACTAAGTAATTAATAATAATAAAAATAAAAATAAAATAAAATGCTTAAAAGCCAGGCAGCTGTGGCGCACACCTTTAATCCCAGCACTCGGGAGACAGAGGCAGGTGGATTTCTGAGTTCAAGGCCAGCCTGGTCTACAGAGTGAGTTCCAGGACAGCCAGGGCTATAAAGAGAAACTTTGTCTCGAAAGGAACCAAAAAAACCAAAAAAAAAAAAACCAAAAAAACAAAAATCAAATGCTTAATATATCTAGTGGAAAGTTTATTTATAAAGAACACACTTAACTATGAACATTAAATATTGTAAAATAAGCTTTCAAAAACAATAATTATTAATTAGAGGTGAATGAATGGTTTCTAAAATAACTCAGTTTGGATTAAAAGTTTTAACTTTTTTATTGATCTGTGTTAATTTTATGTTTTATATTTCATGATGACTATCACTTTCATTTGTCTGACTTTGTTTTTCTACAATATTAAAAGTTTATCTTATTTATTGAGGATTTTTTTCCTGACAGTGATGACATTTATTAATATCCAAAGTTTTATTAGATATACCTAATATAATTGAGTACATTTTTGTTTTCGTAGATTACAGACGTTTTTGTATTTCTTTCTGGTGCTTATTTGAAACTGAATCCAAATATGATCAGAGACTAAAGTCTACTTAAATATGTTAAGAATTTTATAATGTACAAAGATATACGTTACCTTGGCGGTAATAGAACTTTCCAAAAATAATAAATAGCTACACCAAGTTAGTTGAGAATGTTATTCAAGATATCATCTTTCTTTTATGGTTAAATTTTTTTTATTTTTATTTTTTTTCCTTTTTTAATTTGGGTATTTTATTTATTTGCATTTCAAATGTTATCCCCTTTTCTGGTTTCCCCCATGGAAAACCCCTATCCTATCCCTCCTCCCCCTGCTTCTATGAGGGTGTCCCCCACAAGGCCATTCTCTCCTACAAATGCAGCAACAGCCATGTTTGCTTGAATGTGTACTCTTTGGTTGATGATTTAGTCTTAGGGAGCTCTGGGGGGTCTGGTTGGTTGATTTTGTTGTTCTTCCTATGGGGTTGCAAACCCCTTTAGCTCATTCAGTCCTTTAACTCCTCCATTGGGGTTTCTGTGCTCACTCCAATGGTTGGCTGCAAGCATCTGCCTCTGTATTGGTCAGGCTCTGGCAGAGCCTCCCAGGAGACAGCTATATCAAGCTCCTCTCAGCAAGCACTTCTTGGCATCCACAATAGTGTCTGCGTTTGGTGATTGTATATGGGATGGATCCCCAGGTGGTGCAGTCTCTGGATGGCCTTTCCTTCAGTCTCTGCTCCACACTTTGTCCCCGTATTTCCTCCCTTGAGTCTTTCGTTCCTCATTCTATAAAGGGCTGAAGTATTCCCACTTTGGTCTTCCTTCTTCTTGAGGTTCATGTGTTCTGTGAATTGTAACTTGTTTATTCCTAGCTTTTGGGCTACTATCCATTTATCAGTGAGTACATACCATGTGTGTTCTTTTGTGACTGAGTTACCTCACTCAGGATATTTTTTAATTCCATTCATTTGCCCAAGACTTTCATGAAGTCATTGTTTTTAATAGCTGAGTAGTACCCCATTGTGTAAATGTATCCCATTTTCTGTATCCATTCCTCTGTTGAAGGACATCTGGGTTCTTTCCAGCTTCTGGCTATTATAAATAACGTTGCTTTGAACATAGTGGAGCATGTGTCCTAGTTATAGGTTGGAGCATCTTTTGGGTATATGTCCAGGACTGGTATAGATGGTTCCTCATGTAGGAAGCACTAGGCTGAATTCCACAATGGTTGTACCAGCTTGCAATCCCACCAACAATGGAGGAGTGTACTCCTCCTTCTCCACATTCTCGCCAGCAGCTGCTGTCATGTCTCAACAATGACCATTTACTTCATTCTAAAACAGAGAGGACATTAAAATGTCTGACTGTATTTTGAGATCTTCTATTTCTGATAGAATTTCTTCAGTTAACTACACTCATTGAAGCTCTCTAATCTACTAATAAATATTTAGAACGCTATCCCCTCTTTATATGTTTTCCCCCCTTATGATGTGATATTAAATTTCCATCTATTCTGTCAGTGTGTCCACTATCATAGGATCCTGGAAGCATTTCACATACTGAAAATATTCATATATTTAAGTTAAGATATATCACCTTACCAGTTACCATTTTTATTATTCTCATTGGTGTATTTTTCTTTGTTCTTATTTTTATGTTCTTGTCTGATTGCTCATTAATTACTTTTATTTATTATATATGATCTATAATGTTGGCTGATTATATACAATTTATTCTTCACTTTCACACTGACAAAGATAGTTATACTAATATCTATTGCTAAAATTTGCTTATGTCGGATATCAAATAAAATGCCATATAAATTTAGTTTTGTTTAGAATATTCTTCATATAAAGCTGAGATATTACTAGTTACAATACAGCACAATTCAGGATAAGAAGAATCTCATCTTGAAATGCATTGTTTAAATTAAAGCTTGAAACCTTAACAATCACTTTTCAAAAGCTACTTAACAGGTTATTTGAGAATCATTCCACCTGTTTCCATGGAGATGCAATGAAGTTTTCTCAGCAAGCATTTTCAAAAGTGTGTTAAATTTCAATGACTGAAACTTAGCACTGCTTTAGTAACACGATCTAATTAGTAAATGCCCAATTTAGCCATGGCTTCTATCATGCTCCTAGAGTGACTGGCATTGTTCAACTCCTTAAAGCACATTGAAATGTCAGTGATGAATTCCAGATTAATTCTGAAATTATCACAGGAGAAATTATCTTCAGCTCTGCACAAACCATCATGTAAATTCTCAATTCAGCTGCACACTCTTACTGATTTCAGTGTAGTGTTCCTTGCCATCTCTCTGGGTGCACTGAAATGCAAGCTGTGATATTTTACCTCACAATATTGGCTGTCAGGTCTAATGGCCAAATCTTTTCATTTACCAAAATTCATGCTTATTATCTACTGATGTGATTAAAATGTCATATAAGCACCAAGTCTGGACTAGAGCCACAGCTAATACTGTATAAATGCCAGATATGTACAATGTATCTACTTAAAAACATTTGATTTGCAAGTATGACATATTCTTCAAAGTAAAAAAAAAAAAATTTCTATTTATATGAAGAAATAAGATAATCAAAGCCAGTAGGTAAAGTCATTTTGGAATTTTTAAATTATATCAAGAAACTTAGCTGGATTATTTTGATACTTAATAAAATATTTAATGTGTCCAAAAACTTTGTGCAGAATGAGTTGGTATAGACCTTCCACATGCCTATTCTGACCTTGATACATAGAAATAAAGATCTTTTTTCTGCTTCTGAATTTGAGGTCTGTGTTTGTTCTGATCTGTTGTTCTTGGTACCCAACAGTCTCTTTGCATCCAGGATTAGTTCTGACATCAGTGCATTAGGCATCATTGTAGATTCGGAGATGGAACGCTAACCTTATGAAGTGAATGTCAATTAAAAAAATAATTGAAAAAACAACAACAAACCAGGTATTGACCAATTACTTCAAAACCTGGACATTTTATCTAAATTAAAAGGCCTTTGCAGTAACAAAGCTGTTAAGAATTTTGCAGTGAGCTGCTCTGTCGGGAGCCATCTAGGAAAGACTAAGGCTAGTAGGTGGACTTCCTGGAGGTGGCCCACTGTGTTTGTCTGATCTATGATGGATGACCTGTATGAGGCAAGGTCCCAAAGAGACTTACTATCAGGAATGCTTCTTACAGATGATATGCCTTTGCTTTCATTATTAAATTAATATAATTATTCCTGGGCATTAGCCCACCCCAATGAGCAGATTTCCTGCAGATCAATATAAAGATGACATTTCATAAATTAATGCTGCTTAGATGAAGTAGTGATTTTTATAGAGTTTCTGTTTTGATTCAAATACTCTTAGGAAGAAAGTTTTCAGGGATGGTTTTACTTGTTTGCTAGAAAGACATAGTGAATTTAAAATCAAGAATAGAATATGCCCACTTCTCATAATAGTAAGTAAAGGCTGCATAATGAGAGATGCAATGAGCTTTCATAATTAAACTAAAAAGAGCTATAGGCTTGGGACAAATTTATGTTCAAAGACAAGCATTCAGGTCCAAGGATAAAACCACAGGTGTGCACTATGGGAAGACAAAGCCATATGAAACTATTGCTTTGAACTTATACTGAGAATATAGAATAAAAAACTGCTTTGAACTTAATATCAACATCCTTCTATAACTTCTATTTTATGTAATATTTTATCTATGAGGAATTTTTTTGAGAATTTTTGACTATAAAAAGGCCAGAGAAAAGAAATCAAAATGTGTTGGCATAGGGATGCTCCCCCCCATCCATCTATCCATCCACCTAATGTATATGTGTGTCTGTCTATGTGTAGGTGTGCATGATTACTTGTGGAATAGATGGAACTGGTGGTCAGACTTGCCCAGAATGTGTGTATGTGAAGGTACATGCGTCTGTGTATATTTGCCTGTGTAAAGGATTTTAATTCTTTTCCTTTCCTTCCTCTCTGCTTCACAAAGAGTTACTCAGCCTAGCCAGGGAGAGGCTTTGGCTGCCTGGGAAGAGAAGGGAGTTCTAGTAATAAACCCTTTACCTAACCCCACTCTGACCTACTGCTACACAGCGTATGTTAATTGCCAGAGAATAATTTAGTGCATTTATATAGTAGTAAGAGTTACATTTTCCAGTGCTTAACAAGCACAGAGAATTATAAACTAAACAGATAATCAGTTTGGAAACCTGAGTCTGAGGCTGTGTCCCACTTCGCCACAACCAGGCCGAGCAGCTTTTCAGCATGGTCCCTTCTATGAGGCAGGTCTTGATGCCCTCATAAGTCACGATATGATGCAGAGCAGGAAGTGAATAAGTTAGGGAAAAGTGAAAAGAAACAGTGATCTTCCCTCAGAAGACATGGGAGCATCTACTAGGAAATCCCGAAGCTTCCAGAAGTTGACAGAGACAAGAAAGACACCAGAGAGGCAAAGGATTCCTACATTTCACTGTTTTAAAGCACGAACTGTGTCCATTCATTTAATTTACCTTCTTGGAGACATCTGAGTTTTTATAAAAGCTGAAAATAATGTCACAAAGATGATTTTTCAGACAGCAGAAAACTGGCAGAAACATAAGCATTTGTTTTCTATAACTTACTTTCTATGTGAAGAAAAGTATCTATTTTTATATTAAAATGTTTGTTAATTTGTTTGTCATTATAGATACTTTATGAATCAGTTAAGGTGTTATAGCAAACATATCACTTGTTCTGTGAAATAATATTATCGTATTTTTTATTCCCAAATGAATGGTTTGTGATTTTTATTGAATTTCTCTAACAACAAATATAATAGAAATCTATAATGGGCATCTTTGTCTTAACTATGATCTAATGAGGAGAAAAGGCTTCCTTTTGTTATTACATATAGTGTTAATTATGGGACAAGATGTTGCTGGAAATATCAAAAAAGATGGACTGTACATGGCACAAAAAGAAAAAAACAAACCTGACAGGGATGGACATTGCTTTTAAGACTAACTTTTACAGGAGTATTAAAAAATGAATAGAATATATTGCACGTTTCCGCATTATGCCCTGGTTCTCTCTACCCATCTCGTTAGGTTCCCACTGGCAGGTCACTACCATGCCAGCCCCATGCTTCAATACCCCCAGAGCCTCTGTGGTGCACATCAGGCAAATCCACACTTTGCTGCTGTACCTTTCTCTCTTGAACCCAGACTAGCCATCCGGTGAAGGAAAACGCAATACAAACTCAGTTCAGAAACAATGATAACTCAATTTCTGGGCGCATCAACTGAAACCTAAACTTGTAAGCCTTATCAAAGTCTGATTCTTCTGGTGGTGAATCCTTGCAGATCTGCCATGATACCAGGAGACTAGTAGCTACATCTTACTGGTTCCAAAAGTCTCTCTCTCCCTCTCTTCTGTCTTTCTTCTCCTCTCCATCCCAGAAGTCTCCCTCCTGCTCCCTCTCTTCCTCTCTCCAACCTGGAAGTTCCCTATGAGCCCAGTGACTGGCTCTTTTATTCATTAGGGGATTGGTTCACAAGAAGTCACAGGTGTAACTCACTCCTTGTCAGAAGCCTCTTCCCAGGAGGGCAGAATTAGCAGAATTACAATCAGCCTCAGGGCTATCCACAACAACAAGAAGGACATGCAATGAAAGACATACACACACATTACACACAGAAATCCCATCAACACTCAAAACTGCCAACCATAATATATAAGCTAAAATCTGTTGAGGAAAGAAGTCCAGATAGAGTATTATTATACAAAACCCTCCAAGAATACTATTGAGTTTCTTATATTGGTCATCTACTGCTGGGCATAGGGCGTGCCCTTAAAAGTGGTGTGTATATGAGACGCCATACAGTGAAAACTAGTAATTTTTCAGCAAGTGCTTGTCAATTGGAGATAGCTTCTGGTTTAGAAATTGAGTCTGAATATTTTTATATGAAAAACAAGAAAAGAATCTAAGTCCATAGCAGAGAGCACTAGAAAGTGACAGATAAACGCAGACATTGACCTTTCACTGAGTGTGAGGTTGTGTGAGGTATGAATAGACTGAGTTAGGACTTAGAAAGTCTTGCTTTATTTTTCATGATAGTATAGGAAATGGTTCAAAAAAAAAAAAAACAAAGAAAACAAGCAGTTTGTCAGTTTGTATGTAGTTTACTTTGATCGAAAGCATCAGATAGAACATCAGATTGTAGCTACCCATTCGTTTTTACCAACAGTATGTATTCTTAATTTATATCAACAGTTAATAAAGAAATAATAATATTTTAAAGTAAGAAAAGATAATTAGAATACTCTTTTTGTTTTTTTTCTTTTATTGAAAACAGATTATTTTCTCAAATGAGAAATCCTGATTATAGTTTTCCCTCCCTCTACTCCTTCCACTTCTTCCCTCACCACCCGTTCCATCTGATTCCACTCCCTTTCTGTCTTTCATTGGAAAAAGAAGAGGCTTCTAAGAGATAACAACAAAACTTAACAAAATTGCAAAAACAAAGGCCACCCAACCAAGCTGGACAACAATACTGTTAGGATATTTCTCAGGGAAAAATTGCATTTAGTTAGATGTATATATGAACTAAGAGGAGTGAGAAATATTAAGGTCTTATGGTCATCCATATCTAGATATATGTAGGTACTTTTATAATAGCATGCTTGATAAGAGTTAAAATGTAAAAATAAAGCATACTTCTTTATCAGAGGGAGAATAGAAATTTGAGTGTAGCAACTAAATTCTATAAGTTATGTAGGACTCAAGGGTACAAGGAAAGTACATAATGAATTGTTTTAAAAGTAAGAAATTCGAAATACATTCTTAGTTTTTGTGAACTTAAATTCATAAGGGGGTGATGGGTGATGGGGCACATCTGCACTCACAGCAATTGAGAAAATGAACCTAGATGGATCGTTTAAAGCCGGCCTGGACTTCATGTGGAGTTCAGAAAATCTGGCTTACGAGACTCTGACTCAAAAGAAAAAGTTTTTTTAAAGAATTTAAAATTACGACAAAACAAACTGAGTATCTTAAGGAAACAACTCATTCATATCACCACACATAGAACACATGTATCATGAAAATCAACTAATATGTTTAAATCAGTTATTTCATAAACTGTAACATCAATAAGACACAAAAGAAATAATAGAAGGAATATACCTCACACTGTGTATGCTATCAAAAACAAACAAACAAACACAAAAAATAACCCTTCCAGATATACATAGAACATAAATTTAATAGAATAGCATTTTTTACTCTTTCCTCGCATAGTTAAATAAAATAGGAGCTGTCACTTCTTTAATTATTAGCATTTTCTTTCATTTTTAGCCATAACCATTGCATCTAAATGGTTTAATGATTCATTAAATCTAAATGAAAAATTCATTTGAAAATACCAGTTTTAAATGTTTTATTAACTTACATCAAAGTATGATACCAAAAACACTGCCATCTTGTATCCGAAAAATATTTTGGTAGAGTTTAAGCTACTTCTTCACAACAGCTTCTCTTTGCTTCATCCAGCTTTTTGGGATTCTTGTTTGTCTTTATCTTTTCATTTGTCAGGTTCAGAGTGGTGGTGTTAGTGGTGTGTATGTGTGTGTGCGTGTGTGTGCGGCAGGATATGTACGAATGTGTAGGCATATGCACATGAATATGGAGTGCAGGATTGATGTTCAGTAGAGTTCCCAGTCGGTCATCTTTCACCTTTACAGGATACAAGAGGATCAGAGACTTATTGCTTCATCTACATTTGGTAGGCCCACAAATCTCAAGGATCTTCCTGATTCTAACCTTCCCATTCCTCTAGCAATGGCTGGTATTAGAGCCTTGTCTGGGGATCCAAACCGGTTCCTCGTGAATATTCCACAAGCATCTTAATACCAGAGCGATCTCCCCATCCAATTATTTATTCATTTACTATTTTCTTATTACCACTGGATAAATTTTTCTTCTACATTTTCTTGAGTGCATTGTAGATGAATTTCCTTGAGTACATTGTACACCATAAAATTTTTTAATATTAGAAATAAATAGTTAACTGTTTGAAAACCGGTTCTGAAAGACAGAGACAGAGAGAGAGAACATATGGGAGAGAGAGAGAGAGAGTGAGGAGAGAAGGGGAGGAGTTAAGGGGATGGGTAGAGGGAGGAGAGCAAGAGGGACAGAGACAGGAGAAGAAACAACACTAACTAAAATTAAGCAGACACAAAGTTTATACGGTTTAAAAAACAGATAAAATGCTCCTTTTTTTGTTGTATAGGTGTGCGAATTTCGAGTGGTTTATACAGATAATACTGAGCTGAACAAATGCTTGGGAGATGGGGTAGAAGCCATTCTGTGTAAATTCTGAAGTAGAACAATTTCTGCTCTATCTTGCTGCATCTAATTCACATGGATAACGCCAATGCAATTCCTTTTTTTTCCATTATTAACAATGTGTTTTTTTTTTCCTGTTTGCCTTTACCTTCTTATCACTCTTGATGTGTGAGGCCTCCGTTTCTCAGCCCACACTGATATTTGTGTTCTTTATTATATATTTGGCTATCTTATCAAGATGAATCCCATCTAATATTTGGCTATTAACTATTGAAAAATTCATAGTTTCATCTAAGTGCATAAAATCTGATTACTTTATAAACATTAACATTTTAAAATGTTTTAAATTTACTGACATAATTTCACAAAACAAATTGTATTCATGATACTTATACAAATTGATAAGGTTACAAGTATCCAAACATTTGTGATGTGGATACCACCATGAAGCTAGTGGGCACCACTAACCCCTCCAAATATCCTTAGTGTTTTAGTTTTTTTGTTTTGTACTCTTTTTTATCTCCTTCTTTAACTTCTTTTTTGCTCCACCCTCCTCCTCCTCCTCCTCCTCGTCCTTCCTTTCTCTCTCTGTCTCTCTCTCTGTCTCTCTTTCTCTTTCTCTCTCTCTCTCTTAATATTTAAAGTGATACCTTCCATTCTAACAAACTTTCAAATGCAGTATACTTACTTGGAAAACTAACAGGCAATGCTATATTATGTATCCTTAGATTTATTCATCTTGCTTGAATGAATATTTTACTTGAATAAATGTTTCCTATAATTCCCATGCTAGTTCCTGAAACTGTCTTTGACTTCTAGTTTGTTTTACACAGTTTGTTTGAGGTGAGGTATTGAGTGTCTTTCCTTTCAGGACTCATTTCACTTATCATAGCTTTTGTACCCACTAAAGTTGTAGGGAGTGGACAGGCTCCTTTACTTATCAACACTGGGCTGTTCATTGTTGGTAGGTATCATGTTTTATTAACCTTTGATTCACATGAGGACATGTGGCTAGTTTTTGTATCACTGTGTTATGAAAAAAATATTACAATGAACATAAAAATACAGAAATCTCTTTTGAACTTCATTTCCAATTTGAATACATTTTTGAATATATAAGTTTGCTAGGTGACTCTATAAGTAATTTCTCTAGAAACCTCTGGAAAGTACAGATACACCAACACTTAAATCCCACTGACAAACTAAGAGGCTTTGATTTTTCCACATCTTCTGAGCCTTGTATGTTTATTTTAGAAAATTTTATCAAGTATGGGTGACATTGCAATTTGAGCTGTGTACATTTGATGATTAATAATGTTAAATTATTTACTATACTCCTTCATGATTTGTCCATTTCCCTTGGGAAAATGTATGCTCAAGTCAATTTTATTGATTATTTTTTTAAAAAATTTGATTCATATAATTCTACAAAATGTTTTGGATTTTACTTTTTTCTCAGATGTACAAATTACTCTCATCTCTTCTCTTTGTGTATGTTTCACATTTTTCACTGTATTATCATTTCTTCTGCTGTGAAGAGGATGCATTGACTAGTGTTACCTCACTTGCCTAAACTTCTCTCTTGAAGTGCTCCTCTAACTTTTCCTCTGACGGATTCAGAATTGTAGCTCTTCAGTCAAGTCTTCTGGTCTATTTGTAGCTAGTTCTTATGCTAGGTTAGAGATAAGGATCTAAATGTCTGATAGGAACCCACAACTTGTCATAGACAATGAAATATCTGCTCTACAAAGTAATTTATGAAACTTGTAGGTTATTAAAATCAAACTAAGAATTGAATTTTATCAAAATGAATTTTAAAAAGTAAATAGTTATTATTTGGGGATGATATCATCTCTGCCATGCAGGGAAATCTCAGGTTTAGGGTGGCTAGTAAACTCGTGACTCAGTCTTCTCTTAGGCTAGACATACTGATATAGTAGCTAAGATCACAGTCAAGAGACAAATTTCCTCTTTCTTCTGGTTATTGACATTTTTAGTTTTCCAGAACTTTGGTTTAATTCTTTGGTTTTATTGATCTCAAAAATTGAAGAATTTAGGGAGGGGTTGGAAGAGTGTTCAGGGCAATGTTCTTAGAGGATAGAACAAACTATACATGTTGAAGTAGTCTGAAATAGGGGGATGAAGAGGAGGGAAGAAGAAAGCCATTTAAGTTAGTGTCCAAGAAAAGAAGCAGAGTCAGCAGTAGATGTGGTCAAGCACTCATAAGACAAGCAAGTAGCCATATGCTTTTCAAGCAACCAAAATCAAAAGGAAGGGTTTCAGAAGGTATTTAGTAGTCAAGACTACCAGAGCTTTTGAACTGCTTAGAGCCATATACTGTCTAGATGTGATTTCTTATACGATAGCATTTCTGTGGACTGTAGCTGCTGTTTTGGCAAGAATTGGGAAAGTATTTCTTTAAAATTAATGGTGATAGGAAGAACAACAATATCAACCAAACAGACCCCCCTAGAGCTCCCAGGAACTAAACCACCAACCAAAGAGTACACATGGAAAGACCCATGGCTCCAACCTCATATTTAGCATAAGAAGGCCTTGTGGAGCATCAATGGGAGGAGAGCTCCTTTTTTCTGTGAAGGCTTGATACCCTAGTGTAGGAGAATGCCAGGCTAGGAAGGCAGGAGTGGAGTGGGTGGGTGGGGGAGCACCCTCATAGAAGCAGGGGGAATGGGATAGGGGGTTTCCGGAGGGGAAACCAGGAAAGGGGATAACATTTGAAATGTAAATAAATAAAATATTGAAAAAAAGAAAAAAGTTATCAGTGAAAACAATTTTGTGTGTGTGTGTGTGTGTGTGTGTGTGTGTGTGTGCATGTGTGTGTGTTTCCTTTGTTTGATGTTTGACTATTTGAGACAAAATCATTTCAGGTGTCATTTAATACCAGTCTGAGAGACCTGATTGGACTACACAATGAGAATGAATTCCAGTTTCTGTCACACACACTCTAAAGCATCACATGTGTTTGTCATCATTTCACCCAGCCCCCATCCGTTCCCTCATCTCTGAGATAAAGGCATAGTCTGTTGCCTTGGTCAGTCTCTACTTTTTAAATTATTGCCGAGATTGGAGGTATGAAACACTTTACTCTCCTTCGGTATTTCAATGGTAATATTTTTATTGTGAGTTTACTGAATGAGCCTAATTAAAAAATTGAAGCTAGGAAAGAGATATTGACATTTCAAATGGATTATTACATGTCATAAGGTGTATTTCTACTTTCTTTTCAAAGAATAATTAAAATTTTAAAAAATAGAAGTAAAAACATTATCTGGTTTGAGAAATGTCATCAAAATTCATATATTAACTACTCAAATTTGCTTTAAATTTGAGAAATCTTAGCAGACATTTGCCTAAAGTATTTTGATATATACTAAATTATATATTTGGTGTTTATTTTTAGTATATATGCACAGTTTTATGTGTTTGCATATGCCATGCTACTTAATATGATCTCTTTTTCCATCAAAATTCATAGACATTGTCAATTAGGTTATCATAAATTTATTGAATGTCATTGCATCAATATCTTCAAAATTGCATACAAACGGAAAAACTGCAGAGAAATAAAGTGTTTGATATTCTAGGTACTACTTAATTTTTATTTTCCATTAACTTATCCAGTAAAGCATAAATATTTTAAATTTTAGGTTAAATTTAAAAGGTGTTTTTAAGTTAAATGTTTCATAATATTCTTTAATAAATGTCAAAGATTATTTTCTAAAACAGTATAAAAGTAAGCTAAAGTTGGAGAAAAATTAACATTGAGACATTCCTGATATCAAATTTTAGCATATTTCAATTAGGGTGAGAATCCAGTCATGAGCGGAAACTCAACCATCCTCTCCTCTGGAACTTAGTGGTGACCCTTGTCACCTCATTGGTTTGCTTGGAAGAATTAATTGACAAAAATTGAAAACATTATGCAAATTCCACCTAGCAGTTCTTCTTACTAATCAACCATACACTGCTTAACTGTTTAATCCCACAAATGGAAAAATGGTAGAATCAACCGCATGTTCAAATGAAATCCATACTAGCCCAAATCTCTTTAAATTAAAAGACCATACATTAATATTGTTAAGAAAACAGTTGAACAGAAAATTATCTTGTACACTTGTTTCTTTTGTATGATAATGACAACGTTTTGTCAACTTACATGCAAAAAAAAAAAAAAACCTAACATTTAAAATTATGTGACAGGTAGATCACTTCAGAAAGACATAACAGATGGCAGTAGTTAGTGAAAGTTACACAACTTTCTCACTACCAAACTTTCTAACTAAAATTACTATGGTCACATTAGAAATCACATTATCTGCAGTTTGTATGTGGTAAAGCATTGCACATTAGCATTATTTTATGGCAATTCTGATTTTCTGATACATAAAAATTATTTGCAGTAATTATAAAATAATTAAAACAAGATGTATGGAAAATTTATTTGAAAAACTCTAGGACTTTTACGTTTCCATTCAGTATTTCATAAACTTTTCTGGAATAATTAACCACACCAGAAACAAAAAATTTATCTGGTGTAATAATTTTGAGGGGTGCGTACATGTGGGGGGGGGAGGGTGCAGGCAAGCATGAGTGCACACATGTCACATGTGACTGTGTGGGAAGGCATGTGCATGTGTACAGAAGAGATATATGCATTCAGCTGTTTCATTTAGTCATGTGTTTGATATGCTTTCCTTAAACACTCTTCACCTTGTTATAAAAGACAGTATTTCACTGACCCTGGAACTCAGATTTGGCCATAGTAGCTGACTAGTGAACAGTAAGGCTCTTCCTAATTATGGGATTGCAGACAGATAGTACCTGGTCTAGATTACTATCCTTATTTAATATGGAAGCTCTATGTAAAGCCAAGTCCTCATTCTGGCCTCTACCCATGTTCTTGTTTGAGACATCTCTAGCCCTCTTCTCAGTTTTGCCCTCTATCCCATAAGCTTTAAAATATCACGTCAATACTTTTCTTCTACCTTCATTAGCTTTGTTTATAGATATTGCTTATTTATATACTTATTTTTCTGAACAAGAATAAAACATTACAACATTTACATAAGCATTATAGCGAATCATAATCCATTCTGTAATCATTATATGCATCGTGTGTGTATTAACTAACTATTTCAATTGTTAAATTATCATTAAGTCCCAATTAAACACAAGACTTACTGTCTCCCTTACCTCACCAGCACCTCACAGGAAAATGGAATTTAGTGAAACTGAATAATTTGTTCATTACTATACAGCTCAGGTAGATTAATCAAAGTTTACAATGTAATCCTACCCACCTTGCTGGACTTATTACTTCATACTCTGTTATTTGGCATATTTAGTAATTGTTACATTTACTGTAGTAGGTGGAAAATACATGCCAAGTAATTCCATAGTGAAAATGTCCAGTTAAAAATTATAATATACTCCACTACTCAATATGACATTTCTCCTTATAAGATATTCAGCTACTCTTACTAGACAGACATACTGCTTTAAATTTAAAAGAGCTGTCAGTCAATACACTGTGCATCTCTCTTGGGCTCCTACCCATGACTAAGAGATAGAACTCCCAAACAGAAAATTAAGAGGTGCTAAAGAAACCCTTCTGAGTCCATAATTTAGTAGTTGCTGAGCAGATTTGTTAGTCATATGAGAATGATGTTAAGTGTGGTAAATATTGTTCATGGTACCACTTCTACCATCACTAAATAAACTGCACATCTGCCAGTGATCTGGACAAAGAGCTTACCTCTCAGCCACAGAAGCTGTTAGTTTAAGATGGAATTTTAAAGACATTGAAAAGGCATCACATGAAAGATAATGTTCTGGATACTGATAAAGTTACAAAGAGAGAAATTTGAGGAAGTTGGCTGTGCCTCAGGAGATTTGATAAAATAATGTATTTCTCTAACAATCATTGAAGTCATCCAAAGTGATAAAACAATAAAGTTTTATTGATACAAATAAAATGCCAACCTGGCTTCGTTGGTTTATGATATAACTAAACATAAAAGCTTATCATTGAAAAGTAGGGTAGAAAATAGATGCTCCATAATAGAGGACTCAGACATGAACCCATACAGATACAATTACCTAACTTTTAGCAGAGGTGTCAAAAACATACACATGTGAAAAACATAGCCCATTTAGCAAATAAATGTTGGTAAAACTGGATGGCTACCTCAGAGAAGTAAAATTCAATCCACTTCTCGCACTTAGGTCCAAATTTTTTTCCAGTTGTGTTAAAAATGCTGCTTTACAATTGAAATCATTGAAGACGCTGAAGGGAAAATAGGAGGAACACTTGAAGATATTAAGTACAATGAAAAATTCCTTAGTAGAACCAAACTAGAACAGGAAAAATCCCTAAGCGTTAACAAATGGATGTCATGTGGAACTAAGGTTAAGCATAGCAAAATTACAGACTGTGTACGCAGCCCATCATGGGATATATTACTTTTTGTAAGTGATTCTTAGTTAGAACATGTAAAGAACTGCAAAAAATGAACACTGAAAGTGACCAGCCTATCAAGAAATGAGCCTATGGACAATCCTAACCCAAACAAAAACTACAAACTACTTGTTAATATTTTTAAAGGGATCAATATCCTTATCCATCAGAGAAATTCAATGAAAAGGTTTTAGGTATTTCATCTCATACTGTATAGCATGTCTATCATTAAGAAAAGAAATAACAATAAATGCTATTGGGTGTTCAGAAATGAAAACTCCTTATTCACTTTCGCTCGGTGTAATTCAGTATAGTTACTACGTAATTCCCTGTGAAGGCTTCCCCATAGGCTAAAATTAGATCTGTGGTGTAAACTATCCAAACTAATCCTAAGCAGATGCCTGAAGGACTCAAAACTTTACCACAGAGAAACTTATGCATCCGTATTCATTGCAGATATTTTCACAAGCAAGGACATAGAATCAGACTAAAAGTCCAACAAGGAATGAATACATAATGAAAATGGACTACAGACACGCACTGTGATTTTATTTAGCTTTTAAATGACCAAGCATACGATTTAGAGAAAAAATGAATGGAACTGGAAAAGCTTGCATGAATCAAAGGTAATCCAGGATTTAAAAACAAATCCTTCATATTCTCTGTCAGATGTTGATCGTGGATTCTGCATTACAGATGTGCATTTAAGTGCAAGAAAGTATAGATAGAAGATGGGAAACTATAGAGTGACCCATGAGATGAATTTTATTAAAATGAAAGTCAAAGAAAATAAAAAGAAAAACAAAAGCTCTCAGAAAAAAAAAAACACACAAATCAAGAAATAGGAAGGGGTAACTGATGGGGATTGAAAGGTATAGCTGAGAAAAAAAGGCAGGAGTGTAAGAGAGAGTCTGGGAGGGATGGCGTCGAAAAGGAACATGTAACAGAGTATAATATTTTACTGTCTTTATCTCCTCAATACTATACCTTTATAACATAGATTTTTTTGTGATAGCTGATGAATATTTTTAAATTAAAACAATGATAAAGGGGTTCTATATACAGACTTTACAAAGAGTTATTAAATATCTAGTAGTAAAACAATATTCAAATTCATGCAAAACCACAAAACACCCTGGTAGCTAAAGAAATGTTAATCAAATAGACCAAGATGTACAGTGATTGTATCATTACGATTTCAAGCAAAACAAAACTAAGAGGAGTAATGAGATTTATTTCTGTTAACTAATATAAAATGCTTATATGACATCAAAATGTATTTATTGTAATACATGTCTTTTACAAACATAAAAATATTTTTCCAAATGAATTTGCAACATGATAGCATTAAAAGAGCAAGATGAGCAAGAAGACATTGTTTTGATGTTTATTATATTTATTGTTTTTACTATGTGGGTCCTAGGTAAGACAGATAATACATTACCAATACTCTTTATTACTTGTTTATTAAATGGAAAGTTTGAAAAATCAAAGCTGTTTTTAATTCTAGCACAAACCTTAGTTTTGAATGGGCTCCCTGTATCTTGGTTCTGTAATCAAAAAACATTGCCAAAAGCAACTTGGGGAAGAAAAAAAAATGTATTTTATCTTACAACTTTCAGGTCACACAGCATCTCCATCACTGAAGAAAGGCAGGGCAGGAACTCCAAACAGAGTTGAAGGCATGATCTGAAGCAGAGGCGATGAAGAAACTCTACTTAACTAGCTTGCATCCCAGGCTTGCTCATTCTATTTCCTCACGGAAGCCAGGACTAGCACCGAAGGGGTATTACTGCACATAGTGAAGTGGGACTTCTCACATCAATCACCAAGCATAACAGAGAATCATTAGTAGTGTTAGGGACTGATGCCTGCCCATGGGGTGTGTCTCAAGTTGGGCCGATTATTGGTTGGCCATTGCCTTAGTCTCTGCTCACTCCCCGTGTCCTCCGAGAGACTCCACCCAGCAGCTGACTCAAACTGATACAGACACCCACAGCTAAACAGTGGATGGAACTTGCGGACTCTTATGGAAGAATAGGAGGAAGGATTCAGAGCTCTGAAGGGGAAAGGAACTTTATAGGAATACCAACAGTGTCAACTAATCTGGACCACTGGGGCTCTCAGAGTCTGACCCACCATCCAAAGAACATATGCAGGCTAGACCTAGGCCCCACTGATATGTAGCAGATGTGCAGCTTAACCTTTATGTAGGTCCTGAAAAACTGGAGTGGGAGCTATCCCAAAAGTTGTTGCCTGTACATGGGATATGCTCTCTTATCTGGGCTGACTTGTCTGGCCTCAGAGCTAGCGTGAATGCTTTACTTGAAATGCCAGGGTATGTGGGGGATTCACAGGGGGACCCCCACCTGCTCAGAGGAGAAGGGGATGGGGGTGGGGATGGAGGACAGATTGTGGGAGGAGGTGATCAAGATGGGGGCTGTGAGCAGGATGTAAAGTGAATAAGTAAAATAAATAAAATTAAATTTAAATGAAAGAAAAGGTTTTCCCTCTCAGATGATTTTAATCCCTGTCAAGTTGACAATAAATAGAAAAGTAAATAAATAAATAAATATTAAAAAATGAAAAACAAAGCCAGCCCAATGTCTCTATTGTAAATGTTTCTTGCTGTCATCTGTTTATTTGATATGGGAGAAATAATCTAAATAATAGCTTCTACATGTGTTGAAATAGGAAAGATAGGCTTTAACACCATTTGAAACTTCTGAAATGGTACAGTTTAATTTTTATATTTTTATTGAACCTCTTAGAAAATCCATATTAAAATCGAAATATGCCAATTGTGCATCAGTAGCATGCTGGATTTTATACAATGTGAATTGCTAGTACAATGACTGAATACACACATTCAGTGTGTATATTGATATTGATACATGAATAGCTTGAAAATATTTAAATGTTGTGAACATGATTACATTACAAATGAGAAAAAAGAAATCTTTTATACTTTGCATCTTTTTCAGTGAAATTTTGCTTATTGGACTTCTACTATCAAATATTTTTTCACGTTAAACACTTAAGTATAAAAGCAATCATGTTAGACTGCTTTTCATTTACAAAATGCACTGACTCATTTCATCCAATGTTGCTATCGTTTATTACAATACATTAAACTGACTAAAGCTGAACTCTTTTATGGGTACTGAGTTTGATATGCTCAGTGAATACATGCAAAGTATGCACATATTCACCCTTAATTAGTGAATGAACTGTCTACTGAGGTAAAAAACAAATCTTAAGGCTATTGGAAAATTCCTCGGAACTAAAATACTATAATATGTTTTTGACTTTTGTTGCAAGATTACCTGACATTTTCTGATAATGACTAATAATGAGCTTTTGAAATTTTAGTCACAGAGAATTGGCTTCATACACACAAATGTGTTACTTTCAGTTCATCTTTGAATATTTATTTCTTCATAGTGACTATAAGTTATATATTGTGAATATCACACTATTAAAGGTAAGAAATGAGTATGCATGTATAACCTCTGTACTTAGTTATAAAGAGTACAATAATTACATACTAGAATAAACTAACTTTATAATAAAAGATAATTTAAGAAAATTGATTTTCAACTGGATCTGTTTTACAGAAGATTAATAACATAAGAGATTAACTTAAGAAAACAACTCTTTGCATATGCATTTATGGTCAAGTTCCTTGACTGATGGATAAATCTTTTGGAGAAGAAATCCTTTTTTTATTTTAAATCAATGGATAGACCATCTACCATTATTTCAGTCAGTGTAAGCCTGCTTCCCTAGCTCTCATTACCACTCCTCTGGAGTGCACAGTTAGAGCTTTCACTTCTACTCTATCAGCCAAAATGCTTTCAAACGGAATGAGGAAGGATGCCTGGGGCTTTTCATCTAAGGTCACCGGGAAGGCTGAATGCTGTTATGTTGCTGCGATGTGCTATGCAGGGATTTATTTATAATCTAGAGCACACACATCCACAAATAGTTTGAATCCCTGGGGTGCTCCCGATAAACATTTAACATATTCCTCTCAGTTTACAATAGGACTATAATTGAGGCTGTCTTATAATGCCCAATCATCTGAGTACCCATACTCTGTAGCTTGGGAAATGCTAAAATACTGACTGTTGTAGTTGCAAAACCCAATTAAGGGCATTGGCCAAGGAGATTATTCCCTTGTCATTCTTAATAGAGTAATCGCACACTGCAAATAAAGTGTGGAGTGAGGATATGTGTGTTCAAAATCTGGACTGCCAGACTCTTTCACCTTGAGTGTAGCAGTGAAGGTTTGTCATTTTACTCACTTGCAAAAGGAATGGCTATCCTTACAAGATTTTGTGATATTTTAAGTTTAAATTTAATATTGTAAATTGTTATTTTTCATTATTTTTTCATATAGTTGATAAGTATTGAAAAGTGATATAAGCATGAAAATCTCAAAGTTAATATCAGAAATGATTCTATTTCCAGACCCTCTGTACTCTCTTACATTCCCTCCAGTACCTGGTCAGGAAATTAAATAAAAATATGTAACAGTGGGGGAGGAGGAACTGGGGACAGTCAATGGAGGGTCCCAGATGCCAGGGAAGCAAGAGGCTCCCAGGACCCAGTGGGGATGACTTTAGCCAAAATACTCAGTGAAGGGGAGATATACAGATAATTGTACAGATGATTGAATATGAAAACACTACTAAGATTCTCGTTAACTAAAGAAATGGCCATGTGAATCAGCACAGAACATTTTTAATCGTTTTAAAATTATCAATTCTTTATATTTTCCAGAGAAAATGTATGATATTATCTCCCCCACAAGAAATTTTTTTTATTGTATTTAGATTGTTACAAAGCACAAATTTTTTTAATCTTGCCATGGAGTTCTTTCCCCTATTGCCAGGACCAATTCTTGGGGGGTTGGATTTAATTATCCTTTAAAATTCTGACACAAACCCATTATAGGCTAAGATAGTGAGTGAGAGATGTGCAATCGAGATCTGTGTGGGGGAGCCCAACCCCATGCAGGTTGGGCATGAAAGTGAATCAACCAAACAGGCAGTGAAAAGGAATGACTGGTGGGCTCTGTTTTAGGAGTATAGTGAGCATTCCTATTAACTTCTCACAGTTAACCCTTTGGTAATTACCTGAACCTTTAGATGTTAGCATTTCTTTGACTTTCCTATGGACTTCTCAACATGTATAACCAACCAGCCCACGCTAAGCTTCTAAGATCACATTCAATAATGATGGATGGATGACCTAAAGACCTATGCGAGAAAGGAGGGGTTACACGAACCTCTCTCTCAGATCTCATCCCAATCCTGAGCTTCAGTTTCCCACAGGAGAGTTGGCCTGGTGACAGTCCTGCCTTGGCTTTCTTTGGTTCTCTAGCTCATTTTCTGTTACCTTGAAAGTGTTTCTTTGATCACGGTACAGGAACATCTCTTGCATTTAAATATTTGTTTCGGCATTTGCTTCTAAGTGAGCTATGAAACCAAAATATCTGAATGCAGGCATTTGCATAAAAATAAAACCTGAGAAGGACAAGACAAAATGCCCACAGATCCCTTCCTGCCATTTTAGTCTCTCCTTACTCTAGCATTTCAACTGTGGCCTAAGACCCTGACTCAGACAGCAGCTAGGTTTGCATTCCTAGCATTTTGGAGGAAGGTTAATTAAACACATCATCCCTTTTTTCTAAAACTTTAAAACGTTATGCTTTTTATCTCCCATTTCTCATTTATGTGCTCTAGATGCATAGATATTTACAGTGTATAATAATACACATTTTTGTTGATAAACTAAATAACAGCCATTTCATCTGTACATTTCTAATTAATCAAACTGATCTTGTTTTAAACATTTACTCTAATGAGAAAAAATAAGTGTAGATTGCAAGATTACCCAAATAGGTATGAGCACAGAACCACAATGTTACTTAATGTTACAAGGGTCTGAAATTCCTCCTAAGCTGTCCATTCAGAATTTAATTTTAATGTCAGTTCCACTTAGTAAATCACATATCCCTTTAGAACTACTGCTAAGATGAGTTCTCAAAATTTTTGGCAGATCTCAGAATTATAGATCCCTCTCTATCCATTTTCCATATGCTAACTATAGTTGATTCAAGAGTATATATTTTAAAAAAGATTTATCTTAGAAAATTGTTTAAATTTATGAAATGTATCTTGGTCATATTCACCCAACACTATCTCTCTTCAATTGTTCTTCAATGCCTCTGCTCCATCTCACTCCCAACTGAAGGTCCTTTATATTGCTATTAGTGACACCCTGGGTAGTTATGCTGTGCTATCTATATGCATATAGGTATGTGATCATTCACTGAGATGAAGGTAATCTACCGATAGTCATATCTCCAAATGAGAGCAACTGATTTAGCCATCACCTGCTAAAAGCTCCTGAAACTGGAATCGATTCTTGGAGAACCCTGCCACATACACACTGTACTTTTTCATTGACTTGTCCTTGCACAAATCTGGCATGTGTAAGTTCAGCCACTATGAGTATTTGAGTGAAACAGCATGGCATGTCATATCCAGAAGTCAGCATTTCTGAGTACCCAGAACTACTTATCTCAGGCATTTAGACCAGTAGTATTTTCAATAACACACTGCAAAAACAAAACAAAACAAAATCAAACAAACAAACAAAATACTCTTCCTTGACCAAGCTGATAGAAACACAAACCTATAAATATAAATAAATATATGAATATTTAGGGCTCAGTTTGGTAGCATTTGGTAGAGAAATTTTCTCCATGCTTCTAGCGTGTACAGTGCCAGTCATGACTATGGAGGCTATTGGGAGAGAAGAGCATTAATAGTTTTACCCAGTGCTAGACCCTGCCTGATCTAATACTAACGGGCTAGCATTACATGCATATTGGTGCAATAGTGGTGTGATAGTAACAAACAACTACTTTATTATTAGATATAAATCCCATTCCATGAGACATAGTTTGTATCTACTGCTATACATCTGGCCTAAGCCTCATGACTTGAGAGATCATAAACTCTTGGGAGGGTAGGGGTTTTAGGCACTCTATATGTGCTTGTTTTGTTTTTGTCATGGGATATATTTTTGAAGACTGTTTCTTTTGTGCGAACTTCTAAACTTGAAAATCCCACTTCAATAAGGATGAAATCTTACCTGGGACTCTGCCTTTTCTGAATTTTGTGTACCTCACCAATTTTAAATTACTTTTATCATCCAACATTCATTGACTGTGCAGTAGATGCTCTAAATCCCTGAATACCTCAATCTTGCTTCATCTATGTTCTCACTGCTACTTTTAAGGGAGAAATATATTCTGTCAAACTTTACAACAATAGTATTCATTGGGTTCAGATATACCTCAAGAACATCCTTTGTATTAGTCTATACCCTACCTAAGGGCCACTCAGAAATACCATGTCTCTTGTATCACATCTCACATTTCCATCACTGTTTACGATTTCTAAAACTCACTCCTAATAGTGTATACAAACACCGATGCACAATCTGAAAAATACATAAGGGACAAATAGCTGTGTGTATTTTAGTCTTTAAGAGGAAATCAATGATGTTTTGACCAACCAAACAAGTTTAACCTTTACACTCACAGTCACTGTAGTCATTAATTGGCTTAGAATGCTCATTGACCTTATTCTCTTAGTTTTCCATGCTTGGTCATCTAAAACACAACCCTGTTAATTCTGACCAAGTTTGGACAAAAAGTACTCTGTTTAAGATAATTGGAGAAAACAGTTTTATGATGACTTGCCTTTTCAGAAAATAAAAAGAATCATACTTATTTAGATGTTCGAGCAACCCACATAAGGAGTTGCAATTCCTTCAGCCTCATGCTCCTATTCTACATGACATATGATCACGTCTGAATATAAAAGTTCTTCAGAGAGCAAGTAAATCTATGCTTTCATTGTTGAAACTCCATTTTATATTATTGTCTTTTATTTATTTTTTTTACACTCCAGATTTCATTCCTCCCTGCCCCAGTCTACACTCCAAATATTCCACATCCCATACCTCCTCCCCAACCCCATGCCCCACCCAACCAGACCTCTAAACTCCCTGGGGCCTCCACCCTCTGGAGGGTTAGATACATCTTCTCTGATTGATACCAGACCCAGCAGTCCTCTGTTGTATATATGACGGGGGGTATCATATCAGCTGGTGGAGGCTGCCATTATTTTAAAAACCTAAGAAAAGAAAAATAGAAAAGGACAGAAAAGAGAGAGAGAGAGAGAGAGAGAATCCTGTGTATGACTTTATCTATAGACATATGTGATGACTTCTGTTTCGCTACAAAGATGGACCACCTGTATTCCTAGCTAGAATCAACTGCTCAAGATAAGCACTGAATCTCATGAGGAACCATAATTAAACCAGAATTTTCAAACAGCCTAGACTATCTCTCAATAAATAAATAAACAAATACACAAACATATGGTCCAAGTGTTGAATATGAATCAAATAAAAACAGTGTGCATGCTGTTTATCTGCTAAATAGGCTGCAAAGTTAAAAAGGATCTCCTATTTTACGAGTCATGCTTTTTCTCTCCTGATGAAATTACACAGATTAATTTTTTGAGGAACTGCCAGACTGATTTTCAGAGTGGTTGTACTAACTTGCAATCCCAACAGCAATGGAGGAGTTATCTCCTTCTCCACATCCTTGCCACCATCTGCTATCACTTGAGTTTTTGATCTTAGTTATTTTGACTGCTGTGAGCTGGAAACACAGGTTGGTTTGATTTGCATTTCCCTTATGACTAAGGATGTTGAGCATTTCTTTAGGTGCTTTGTGGCCATTCGATATTCCTCAGTTGAAAATTATTTATTTTGCTCTGTACAGCATTTTTAATAGGGTTATTTGGTTCTCTGGAGTCTAACTTCTCAAGTTCTTTGTATATATTAGATATTAGCCCTCTATTGGATATAGGATTGGTAAAGATCTTTTCCCAATCTGTTGGTTATCATTTTGTCCTACTGACAGTGTTCTTTGCCTTATGGAAGCTTTACAATTTTATGAGGTCCAATTTGTCTATTGTTGATCTTAGAGCTCCCACATTAGAACAAGGATACATGCTCCACTATGTTCATAGCAGCCTTATTTATAATAGCCAGAAGCTGAAAAGAACCCAAATGTCTTTCAACAGAGGAATGGATACAGAAAATGTGGTAAAATTACCCAATGGAGTACTACTCAGCCATTAAAAACAATGGCAATGAAAAACATTTTCAGGCAAATGGATAGAACTAGAAAATATCACCTTAAATGAGGTAACCCAAACACAAAAGAACACATATGGTATGCACTCACTGATAGGTGGATATTAGCCCAAAAGCTCAGAATACCCAAGATACAATTCATAGACTACATGAAGCTCAAGAAGAAGAAAGACCAAAGAGTGGGTGCTTAGGTCCTTCTTAGAAAGGGTAACAAAATACTCATGGGAGCAAATATGGAGACAAAGTATGAAGCCGAGACTGAAGGAAAGGCCATACTGAAACTGCCCCACTTGGGGAACCATCTCATATACAGTCACCAAATGCAGACACTATCGTGGATGCCAAGTGTTTGATGAAAGGAGCCTGATAGAGCTGTCTCCTGAAAGGATCTGCCAGAGCCTGACAAATATGGAGGTGGAAGCTAGCAGCCAACCATTGGACTGAGCACAGGGTTCCTAATGCTGGAGTTAGAGAAGGACTCAAAGGAGCTGAAAGGGTTTGCAACCTCATAAGAAGAACAACAATATCAACCAACAAGGCACCTCCCCCCAAGCTCCCAGGGACTAATCTACCAACTGAATAGTACACTTGGAGTGACCCTTGGCTCCAATGCATATGTAACAAAGGATTGCCTTTTATGGCATCAATGGGAAAAGAGGCCATTGGTCCTGTGAAGGCTTGATGCCCCAGTGTAGGAGAATGAAAAGGTGTGGAGGTGGGAGAGAGTGGGTGGGTGAATACTCTCATACAAGCAAGGGGAGGGGGAATGGCATAAGGGGTTGGGGGGGACAGGAAAGGGGATAACATTTGAAAAGTAAATACAGAAAATATCCAATTTTAAAAAATTACACTGTTTAAATATTTTGTTCCAAATTGACCTTTTTGGTTTGTTATCTTTCATTTACTTCCTCTGTACTCTGAGTTCTGCATCTACTTGTGTGACAGGAGGAATCTGCGGATTGTATAGAGATGTGGCTATCTAAGGTAGGCTGCTAAACTCCCAAGAATTAAGAGATATTAGCTTAATTTGACAGTTGTGTTTCAAATACATTTCTGCCAAATCTTTGAGAAGAGTCTCAGCTGTGTTGCAAAAAAAGCAAGAAAATAATTCAATTTTTAAATGATTTTCATACATGTAAATACGACAAAGAGCAATTTACAATTTTCAACTTTCTTAAAAAAATAAGTTGAAAAGAAGAAACTTTATATGTTTTATTCAGGAAATTAATTTTTCCTTTCAATTTATATTTTCATTGACAGTGGCAATCATTTCTTTTCCCACTAATGGCAACACTTAATCTATTTTTATTTTACATATGTACATACAAGCGTGCTACCATTTTTCCATCTCAAGACTCTAAAGACAAAATATTACACTACCACTGTTTGTGCTTTCGATTCATTTCTAGTTTTCATCCCCTGCATACACATGACTCCCTGGGGATATTTCTGGAGAGGTCACGTCACTCATTTCTTTCTACATAACATAGGTTTCCGAACTTCATGACTCTGTGTTTGGGTGGGTGTTAGGCCCATATTTATGCACACATGTGTTTAGGTGTATGTGCACTTCAAGGCCATAATTTGGTATTAGTCGTCTTTCTAATTCCTTCACCTAATTTCTGAGGATTCTGAAGTTCACTGATTTGGTGAGGCTAGATGGCTAGAAAGCTCCAAGGATCCTTTATACCTTCTCTGCTCTCAGATGCCAGGCACACTGTATTCTATGCCACTTTTTACTTAGGTCCTGGGAATCTGAATTCAAGTCCTCCTATCTGACGAATGAATATTTTACTGTCTGATCCAACTATTTAGCTACTCCCCCGACATGTTGCCAGTATTTTCTTCCCCAAATTTGCAAAACCATTAAAGTATTCATTATAATATATTTATAACTATGAGATATATGATACAAGTGGATTATCAAAAGGAGGTAAATATTTCATACAAGCGTGACATATTTTTGTTCTCTGTGCCTTTATTCTCCTGTCTGTTAAATTTATTTGTAATCAGTTACCTTTATATCATATTTATTTGGGTACATTAAAAGAAATGGACTTTTTTTTTGTCAATTGGATTCTGCAATAAGCTTAAAAGAAAATTCCCTTAAGCAAACCATATGTGCTATAAAGGAATATACATATTGAACTGCATTTTATACTTAATGTATATACATTCCCAAGTGCAGGATATACATTTCAACTGTCCATTAAATTAAAATCAGCTCTGAGCTTGTGCTCTCTGACCCCATCAAGCATTCCTCACTAAGTTTTTTGAGTTCTCGTTTTGAAATTCCAGAACTCAAATGTTGGAAGATGATCTTGTTCCATCTCTGGACAGAGACTAATGTAATTTCTCTTATTCCCTTGTTCCTGTTAGTGAGCACTCTGATTGCCCCATTTTGACTCCGTTGTGCATACCATTACTAGGTATCTTATATTTCTAGCATAAATCTGTTCTAAAAGTTATATTAAAGCATTGAACAATAAAACGAAAACAGTTTGGATTTTCCCCTGACACTGGGTGGCAATGCCAAGCATCCTGAAGGCATTCTTTGACAAAGGTCCAGTGCTTGGGTGCTTGGCAATCTAGACTGACACTTCACTGCCCTTGGTGGGTATTTGCTGCACACCTTTTGCTTTGCATATGCTTCCTACTGTTAAAGTCGTCTCTCCAAAACCTAGAGCTGGGATAGCAAAATGTTAGTGTAAACAAGAGTGAAATTTATGAAAGTTCCCAGGAAAAACAGTTATGCAGAAAATAGTCTTCACTAAGAACTTATTACTTAGGACAATTTTAGAAGCTGACAAGCTGTAATTTAATTGCTCAGGAGTTTTGGTGATTAATGTTTTTAGGTTTTTTTTTTTTTTTAATATTATTGGCTATTTTTTTGCTCACATTTCAAATGTTGTCCCCCTTCCCAGTTTCCCTATGAAGGTGCTTCCCCACAGACCTACACACTCCCACATCATCGCCCTAGCATCCCCTATGCTGGGGCATCAAGCCTCCACAGAACCAAGTGCGTCTCCTCCCACTGATGCCCATAAGGTGATCCTCTGCTACAGATGCTGCTGGAGCCATGGGGTCACTCCTTGTTTAATCTTTGGTTGGTGGTTTAATGGCTGGGAGTTCTGGGTGGGGGTCTGGTAAGTTGATACTGTTGTTCTTCCTATGGGGTTGCAATCCCCTTCATCTTCAGTCTTTCCCCTAGCTCTTCCCTTGGGATCCCCCTTCTAAGTCTGATGATAAGCTATGAGTATCCACATCTGTAATGATCAGACTCTGGCAGAGCCTCTAAGGGGACAGCTATATCAGGCTCCTGCCAGAAAGCACTTCTTGGCATCAGCAATAATGTCTGGATTTGTTGTCTGCAGATGGGATAGATTCCTAGGTAGGGCAATCTCTGGATGGCTTTTCCTTCAGTATCTGCTCCACTTGGTTCTTGTATTTTCTTTAGACAGAAACAATTCTGGGTTAAAATTTTTGAGATGGGTGGGTGGCTGTATCCCTCAACCAGAGGCTGTGGCCATCCACTAGATAAGGTTTCTACAGCTTCTATCTCCCCTGTGTTGGGTATTTTGGCTAATGTCATCCCTGTTGGGTCCTGGGAAACTTTTGCTTGTCTGTCATCTGGGACTTGGTTTATGACAAGACTTGGTATCTTCCTGAAGGCAAAAGTAAGCAGTTTTAGGATTCCTGATGTTCTTCTCTTCTTTACAGAATTGCAATAAAGGTAAGAATCTTATTGAAACAAGGGTTCAAGACCGAGACACAAAGGAAGGCATCTTGGCTCATTGAATTGCTTGCCTTCCTGAACAGACTTGTCAGACCAGAACATTGCTTAAGCAAAGGGTTTGCACAATATTTTAAGAATCAAAGGAAAAGGACAGAGGTCTTATGGCACACATAAATAAAATATAGAGGAAGGAAGAAATATAGAGAAGGGTTAGAGACTGAACCTTTATAGGAGCTGTTTGATATAATAGGTAGTAGGAAATAAATTTTGATTTATTAATCTTATGCCAAACTGAAACAAAATCAAATTTAAATAGAGTCATCCTGTCTAGCATTTCTGTAACCACAAGGCTTTATGACACCAACCTTAAGAAAGAAGATACTGAGTTTAAAGAAAACTGGTTTTATCATAATGTTAATTTTCAGTTCTTATAAAATTGCTGTTCACATGTTTTGTTCCTCTTTCAATATTCCTATGTAATGAAGGAAGATTTTAAAAGAGAATGTATTTTGAAAAGCTGTGTAATCAATGAATAAAATTTCTGAGGAAATTATTTTAGATATAAATAAAGCCTGAAGAGACATATGTTGTCCAAGTAGGAAAAGCCATATGAAGATATGCTTCCTCTCTGTCCCGTCTCTTATGAAGCAAATACTGTCCTGTGTCTGATCCTTCCTTCACTTCTCTGCCCCTGCATCCACACTTCTCCAGACCTTGCCCTCAGCTGAGGCTGGTCCCCAACAACTGGGATTCTGTACAGTCGCATTCAGAGATACCAGCAGCACCTCACAATAAATGTTACTCTCTTTTTGTTTCATATTGTTCCACTATCTTTATCAATCACACAACTTTAAGAAACAGAATAAGGTTTACTATTAGCAACAGCTTTTAACCTCCCTCAGAATGAAAATTGATATTTCATACTAGTCTTGTGAAGTCTAGAAGTTTCCTGGAATAATCCATGACCACTATAAAGTTATGAAATAATGAGAAAAAATAAACTAATTTTTTCTTTATTTTCCACTTGAAATAAAAAGACCACATCCGAGAATCTTAACTGATTATAAAAGAAATAGAAATAAATTAACTTACCATAATGGATGCATCTAAGATTGAATACCATAGTCATTTGCATGAAAGAGGAAAATTGCATCGTATAACTATTAGAGAGAAAACATGTTCATTTTCCTATTCCTCTGACTTCAAAGGTTTCCGAAGACAATTGAAAAGGAGGAATCAAACACTCACAACTGGTGATTTCCCTCTCCTTGATTTTCCTCTATGCTCACCAACTTATTTTCTGTCAGAGTTTCAAGTTATCTTACTTGTTCAGACAATTAATTTTTCTTTCTTTCTACCTCCAAGATAAAGAGAAATGCAATTTTCCTGGAGTGAACTGTTCATGCTGTGGGGAATACGTATTTTTATTTAAACCGGGTTTTCACAGAAGCACTTTCAACTGATTCCACACCATTTAGCTTGATTTCTTGAATACATGTGGATGCTTCAGTCTTTCTTAGAAAGGGAAACAAAATACTCAAGGAAGGAAATACGGAGACATACTGTGGAGCAGAGACTGAAAGAAAGTCTATCCAGAGACTGCCCCACCTGGGAAACCATCCCATATACAGTCACCAAACCCAGAAACTATTATGGATGCCAAGAAGTGATTGCTGACAGGAATCTGATATAACTGTCTCCAGAGAGCTTTGCCAGGCCTGACAAATACGGAGGTGGAAGCTCAAGACCAACCATCTGTCTGAGCACAGGGTCCGCAGTGGAGTAGTTAGAGAAAGGACTGAAGGAGCTGAAGGGGTTTGCAACCCATAGGAAGAACAACAATATCAACCAACCAGAACTCCCAGAGCTCTTAGGGACTAAACCACCAACCAAAGAGCACACATGGAGGGACCCATGGCTCCAGCTGCATATGTAGCCAAGGATGACCTTGTGGGACATCAATGGGAGGAGAGGCCCTTGGTCCTGGGAAGGCTTGATGCCCCTGTGTTGGGGAATGCCAGAGCATGGAGGTGAGAGAGTGAGTAGGTTCAGGAGCACCCTCATAGAAGCAGGGGGAGTGGGCAGAGGATAGGGAGTTTCCGGAGGGGAAACTAGGAAAAGGGATGTCATTTCAAAGGTAAATAAATAAAATGTCCAATAAGAAAAAAAAAGTATCTGTAATTTTTGTGTCAGAGAGAAGAATATTCCATATCTTTCTAAAGACTATAACAATTTTGGATGATTTTGGGTTGGTTAGCAGCCATATATTGAGTTCTTTTAAATAAAAATTCTCCAGATTTTGAATACCAAAAAGACTTGTTTTAAAACGTTTTTATATTGTTATAATCTGTCTATTGATTTTGCCATGAGATAACTTATTTCTGTTATTGAATAAGAAAAATAATGAACAGCAGTAAAGTAATAATTAATTACTTATTTATAAGTAATTTATAATGAATAATAATTAAATGATCATTTAATGAATTTACTAGTAAGAAATTATGTTCATTTTTATTATTTTTGTAGACTGATCCCAGTATTTTTGAGATCTCGTTTAACTTTGATGTTTAGGAAAACCATGCCGTGCTTGTTAATATTATTTCTTCCTATTAATTAAGAAACTGAGTTGTGCAAATTTAGTTTTTGAGCAGATTTTAAATAACAATTGATTCTTAATTGTGTAATCCCTCTTCTAACTTTCAGTCTAAACTTTCAGAATTTTTTTCCACCAAAACCTTGAGCAGAGAGGCACTTACCGGCTTCCTCTGCTCAGCTCCATTGTGCCCTCAACAGTAGGCTCAGAGCCCTGGAAAGCCTGTGCTCAGTGTGTCCAATGGTGTTGACTGAGCACATGAAAAGTTTCTGTGTCAAAAACCAGTTGGGATCTCAACCACAGTACTTGCAAGCTCAGGAATAAAACAGTTGATCAACATAAATCAAAGTTTATATTTTTGTGCTATTGTTTAGTCTAGTTTGTTAACAGAGAAAGAACCTGAAGTTGAGTATGTAGCTAGAGGGTAAGGATCTGAGAGGAATTGGAGGAGGGGAAGTATATGATCCAAATGTATTACAAGACATTCTCAAAAAATGCATAGTTTTTTGTAAACAATGATGAAAGTAAGATAGAAATTGATAGAATTATGCCATCAACTTCTTGTGCACATGCAGTGGTGGAGGGGAGAGAGAGAGAGAGAGAGAGAGAGAGAGAGACCATATTTTTGCTTCTGTTTCCATTTGTTTTGTTCTGCTCTGTTGTTAATGTTCAGTTCTATTAAGTATTAGCATGTTGAAATTCTAACTCAAAAGTTAATGTGGTATTTAGAGGTGGTCTTTGGAAGGTATATGGGCTATTATAACATGGCTGTCATGAATGAGATTATTGTTTCCTCTTATAGACCCCAGAGCTTTTACATCCAGACACCACATAAATAGTTTGATACTGGAACTGGGACATCTCCAGACACCACAGACTGAGTCTAGCTGTGCCTTATACTTAAACTTGCCAGTAATGGAACATTTATACACAGGTTTTATTTATAGTCCTTCCTGTTTGCAATATTTCACTGCAGCAACCTCTATAGACAAGGACACAAATCAATACACACTCGAAAGATAAGGTAACCCATTCGTATAATCACCATCCCATGAGACCACCTCTTTATTCTATTTGAATTTCTGCTCCCAGAATACTCATTAGTAGCTGAGACATTTAGAACTAATTGGAAGCTGCAACATGGAAAATTGATTTAGACACTGAGCCACCAACTAGGCAGCATACACTAGCTGGTCCGAGGCCCCAACACATACACAACAGACCACTACATGGTCTTGCCCCAATGAGAGAAGAAGCACCTAACCCTCAGGAGACTTGAGGCCCCAGGGAGTGGGGAGGTCTGTTCAGGTGGGGGTGGCGTGGGATCATCCCGTTAGAGATGGAGGAGGAGTTATGGGATGAGGAACTGTCAGAGGGCAGACTGGGAGGGAGAAAAGAACTGAACTCTAAAAAAAGATTAAAGAATAAAAAATAATCTCATATACCTCCTGTCTTAAAGTAAGTTGCAGTCAATTGACAAATAAATCCAAAAAAAATTTAATACACAAGGTATGAATTAAATCATTTACTTCAAAAAAGGAAGTACAGATGATCAAATGGCATTTCATAAAAATACTGGCCTTCTCAAACACTGAATTATACTGGGAAATATCTGTGAATACGTGAGTCTATAAGGAGGAGTCTTGTAATATTTGTCTATTGTTGGTCATGAAATCACTGCTTGCAGTTTTTGATCTGATGAAGATAATCTACCTTAAATGCATTCTTGATAGCTAATCACCACAGGATTCTAAATATTATAAATAACTATAATATGTGATTACATTAAATCAGAAAAGAATAGTTCCTTCCATATCAGGCAGAAATAGTGATTGATTATTACTGAAACAAATAAGAACAAGCAAGTTAAGAAAGTATTCTAAGATTTTAAAATGTTAAAGTAAATTTATAAATAAAGTTTAAATAGATCTTTCTTAGAAAATATAACTTTAAATCTGATAATTTTGTCTTTGTTTTAGACTTTTACATGTATTTTTATGCTATGTATGTATGTTTTGCCTGCAGGTATACCTGTGGATCATGTGTGCATCTGGATCTTTAAACAACAGAAGGGAGCATTAGATTTTTGGGACTAGAGTTATAGATGGTTGTGAGTCCTCATTTGAGTGCTGGCAACAAACCCAGGTCCACTGCAAGAACAGTGCTCCTAACTACTGAATCATCTCTCTAGCCCCAAATATGCATTTTTAAATAGAGACATAATTAGTAAGCATATGTCATAGATTATAAATAAAATTGTTATATGTGCACTAGGAGATGTGGACATAAATAGTCATTGTTTAATTGAAACACAAAAACAAACACAGTAAATCATCTCGCTCCAGTAACAATGATATGACTAAATATATAGCAATGTGGTTAAACATTGGATTATTACTATCAGAGATAAATATAAGAAGAAAGAGGTGTAATTATTACAATGAGCTATCACTTATAATAACTTGAAGAACAGTCAAATAGTTTAAAATGTACTCTTCAGTGAAGAACACAGTTACAATACAGGTTTTAAATGGGAATAAGAAAAATATCATATATATATATATATATATATATATATATATATATATATATATATAATAGTATTTAAATCTAAAGAATAAGAGAGGCAGGCACCTTGTGGAGGTGTTTGGGACAGGAGAACAAGCCTCAGGAAATGTGCACTTAATTTAGGTCTCTTAGGGAAAGAAAAAAATCCTAATGTAATATTTTACAAATTGTACCTATAATACTAAAGTTTTGTTTCGATTCCATTATAATGGGAAGTTGCTCTAGCTGCCAGTGGATATTTGAATATTGTCAGCCTGTCACTGTGTTGCTCAACCAGGCTTCCAAACATGATTCTCCTGCCACAGAAGATAGGAAGAGTGAATATTTTAGACACAGTACTTACGTGCTCTTGAATTCTGTATGTTCCTGTGTGTGCATCACTTGTTGTTGTTGTTGTTGTTGTTGTTGTTGTTGTTAAGAGAGAAAGTGATTATGCAGTGGGAAGTGAGTGTTGAGAGGAGCAGGGGATGTAAAATCCTATAACCAGAATATACCATATACTTTTTAAAAATTATTTTTGTGCATGATTGTGTGTATGTTTTTATGTATATAAATTTTTTGTGTATGTATGTAAAGTAATGATCAATAAAGCAAAAAGATGGGTTGATACTGAGAGGAAGCAACAGGTGTGTCAGAAGAAGGAAAGGAAAGATGGAAATATTTTAATTATGGTTTAGTTTTAATTTCAGAAAAGTAATTAAATAATTACAATTTCATACTTACCTATACTTTATTATGAATATATGCATTCCTGTGGTCATTCCTATTGTCAACTCCTAAGGACCCCATTCTTCCTCCCTAGGTCTGCTCCATACCTTGTATCTCCTTTTTTATGGAGGTAGTTCCTAGGTAGCCTCAGCAGCTATGTGTTATGCTTACATTGGCCATCAAATATTCTGACGAGGGCACTGATTCCTGTTACCAGAAAGTACCAGAAAGAATGGGGCAGATTACAGTGTGATCCTGTATAAAACTTTACTTCAGTTTCAGTGTACTTCTGTACATGGATGTAACAAAGAAAACAACGATCCAAGAAAGGATGTTTGAGTTCAGAAACAAACAAACAAACATGGCCAAAAAGCAATAAATGCTAGTAATCACACACTAAATATTAACAGAGTAGTTCTTTCCCAGAACTTTCACAAGATAAACCAATTGAAACACAACTGCCTGGCACATACTATCCCTCTGACTTTCCCCCTGGAGTCTGTCTCACAGTTCTTCAGGAATTATTCACCATAGGTCATTCTGTTACCATGTTCTGACATTAAGTTGATATAAATGTGTCCTTTAGATATGAGCACAAACTCTTGGTATTTTGACAAGTTATGAATCTCTATTATAACTAGCCATTACAGAAGAAGGATTCTATGTCCAATGCTGAGAGTTGGGCTGTAAAATATCTGCTAGGGATGAATTTCTCATAAACCATTGATCTATAGATTATTTCCTGGTGTGGTTTTCTGTAATAGTCTCCAATTGCTATAAAAACAACCACCATAGCTGTAGACATAGGAATATGTTTTAAAATGAAGGTAAAGACTATGCTGATCTAGTGGTAAAGTGAAAGTGGTCTGCTTCCATAGTCTATGACCCCATTAAAAATCTACTACTTGAGGAGTCATCAATGTCCTTGCACAATTTTATTGGTATGAATTCAGTGGTGTGTGTGTGTGTGTGTGTGTGTGTGTGTGTGTGTTTGCATGTATGCATATTCAAGTGTACTGTGCTCATCTGAAGGCCAGAGGAACACTTTTGTGTGTCCCTATTTGGGCTGAATTTGGGTTTTTGTTTTGTTTTTTGTTTTGTTTGCTTTTTTCTTGGCTTGTAGTTCACTGAGTATGTTAAGGTGACTGACTGCAATCTCTAGGAATTCTCCTCTTCCTTCCTCCCAAGAGCTGGTAATACAAGCACATGGGAGCACCCAACATTTTTTATGTGGGTTTTGGGAATGGTAGGATTTTATACTTGTAAAGCAAACTGTCTGAGCCATCTCCCAAGACAGAAATTATTTTTTCTTAAGTGAGCATAAATAGGCATACAGGCTCCACTTGAACTTTAAGGGCTCACTTTTCTTATAATTAGAGTCTGAATATTTTTAATCTCTTTCCTTCTGTCTTTCCTACTAAGTTAGCTTCTCCTTTAACCCTTGTTAATGTTTTCTCTGGACTAAGTCAAAACCAGCCGCCTGTCTGCACCAACGCACAGGTCTTCTATTAAATATTCTTACCTATCACTAATTTTAATAACCATTACCTATAACTTCTCCATAACTAATTGTGCCTATATTCTAATGATACCTTTCTCAAAATATCAGAAATCTTTAAAAGTAAACACTCCACTAAAAATTTCTAAACACTCTGCGCACTGTTTATGTTGCAAAGAATTGACAGAATTAAAAAATTATTTGTCATCAATTTAAATCAAAAACTCTACATGTAAGCATAATTTCTATATTCACTCTGGTAAACAATCTCTCGCATTTATAATTAATTCAAACAAGGTGAAAATGTATTATTTTCATACCCAATGTATTTTGTATACTTTATGCTTTAAATGCTTTATATTACTACTGTAAGAAGTTTATTCGCTTCTCAGAGGGGATTTTTGTTATTTTAGGTAAGACCTGAAGATCCTAGGACACAATATATCCCCTTACTCATTCTGACTGTCAAAAGAATCCAGGATCCCTCTGAATTTCCATGCCATGTCACCACCCAGGCCTATGCTAAGCTTTGGGTCTTTGGTTAAAGCAAAAGAGAAGAAAACATTGAAACTGAAAGAGCAGGGAGGAAGACTCATAATTATTAACAAAACTGTAGAATTTCTGTGAAGAAATATTCCAATAATAGGGTAACATTGAGCAAGCAGAGATGGTCAGGAAGCTTCACCAAGCAGTCTAAGCATGCTGTACAAATATGCAGAAAAATGATGGTGTTAAACCGCATTATTGAACATGATGTGTTGATTAAACAATCAAGAATCATTAAAATTGAATTAAATGTCAATTTTGATATTATATAGTATTTATGTTCAAATAATTTATAAAATATATAGGGGTACCTCTATCCCAAAATAAGTTCATTTGTGTCCTATATAATTTCCATTCTAAAATCTGAACCATAAGTGTAGATAGATATAGTGAATAACTGGAAAACATTTTTAAAGTTTCTTGAGAGCTTAAGTATATTTTCTTTTTAAAGGCCATGTTTCTTTTTCATAAAGTAAAAATCTTTATAACGGCGTACATTTTAACTGAGGCTATGAGATATTATCACATGAAGTCTAAATGGTTAAGGAATACCTAGATAAAAACAACTTATATAGAAAGAGTAAGTATATCACAGTAGGTTATCAACACACACACACACATCCCTATAACTTAGCCAAATGTTTAAACATTTTCTAGCAACCTTTATGTTCCATCCCCTACTTCATTTCATCTTTCTCCCTTTGAGGCCTCTATCTCTGCTTCAAAACTGATGTCTGTTGTCAGGGTTTCAGTTTGTATTAATTTCTGTTGATGTGTTAAGCTACAGGGCCTTGGAGAAGTTTATTTTTATATAACTACAAATTTTAGTCTTCATTATTATGTTCATGTGCCATTGCTTGTTTAAAATATCTCTGGTAGAAGTTTGCTTTTAGCACCTTTTAAAAATAGTTGATCATTGTCTATAATGCAAAATAACAGAATTGCCTAATTGCAAATGTATGGCAAGGATCTATAGTAATGGTTGTTTACAACAGCAAGAACCTTGGAAGCAAAGTACCCCTCTGAAGCCTATCAGTTTATTCTCTACCTGTTCTTCTCAATTCATGCTTTGCTTTTATTTCTCCAATTCCACAAGTTGAAAATCCATACAAAACTGCCCTCTTCACATACACAATTTCCCTCTTATCCCAAATACCCAAATCAAATACCCTAAATTTTAGATTAAGTAATTGCTCTCCACTTGAATGTGAGTGAAGTTCTTCATCCTATAAAGCCAGCAGCACTCTCAAATGAACCCCTCTGGACCTGATTTCAGCATAAGGCTATTGTTGTGCTGTAATTTATCTCCTTGAATGTTCATATTTTCTTAATTTTTCATAGCAAGTGATATATTTCATAACAAGAAACACTTAGTTTTAGGCTTCTGGACATCAATGTGAATTCCAGCCTTTTTAAATCATTTGCTTTAAAACATTTATAGTCTGCCTTTGCTGTGCTAAGCACTGTTCTTTGTGCCTGAAATATGGCACAAGGGAAATTTGTTGAATATCCTGAATCAGGGCTCTGAAGTGTGTTTTTGTAGTAGATTATCAAAATTAACATTATATATTTAACTGTACTTTTGTTTATAATGTACATAATGTGTAATCAAAATGCTGTGGGTCAGGCTCTCTTTGACATATGACTGTAGTATATTTCCTGAGCACTCTTACTATGGATAAATACATATTCAGTGAACAAAATTGATTTCAGAAGCTTAATATACTTTTACTTAGGTGGAAAATAGAGAAAATCTAAAGCAATTAAAAAACAAATTAAATTAAATTTTTGTTAATAAATATAAGACAAATATAAGGCAAATAAGAAACAAATTAAATTAAACATGTTCTCTTTTGAAGTAGAGAGATTCATTCTTTACGTGAACATCAACAAGAGAATTTCTCAGTATTTCCTAATGTAATAATATTTAAAGTATTATGCTAATAGATAAAGCAAAACTCTGTACAAAAAAGTTCTAAACTGATATGCAAAGTCATTAGATAAAGCTGTGATTAAAACTAGGCAAATAAAATCAGCATTAGCAAGAAGATGTCATGTTCTCAAAGTTTTACATGTTGGCTTCAGCAATTTTGAGTAACATCTTTGCTAAGAATATATAGAGAGACAACACACTACTGTACTATTCTACTAGTCATTGAATCTTAAAAAGAAAAGATGACAAACATTTTAATTGAGCAGTGCATTATCAACTTATTATTGTATCTTTAAAAGGTAAATACATTTTTACTGACTGATTAAAAAATCCTAAATTACCTTTCACCAACTACTTAGTTTCAATTTATTCTTCTACATTTTAGAAAATACTACAGTAATTTGTGTATAAAAATTGTTGGAAGCATAAACCAGGCGGTATTACTTTCATTTCATTTTTTAAACTTTTTATTGATTCTTCGTAAGTTTCACATCATGTACCCCATTCCACTCATCTCTCAATCCCCTTGTATTCACCCTTCACCTTTCCAACCTCCCTGCCAAAATAAAAATAAACACACACACACACACACACACACACACATTAAACAAAACCAAACAAATCATGAAAATGATCTCATCATGGAAGCTGTATACGTCACAGTGAGTCCCATAGTATAGTCCTCTGTCCACACATCTTCACCTGCAAATGTTTATTGAAATGAGTCATTGGTCTGATTTCAGGGCTCTGGCTTCTATGACACCATCAATATAGGATCCTCACTGGGACTCCTCCTGGTTATTTTATTGTTTTCTTGTGTCATAGAGATCCTACAGCTTTGGATCAGCAGGACCAGTCCTTTTATGTGACCCAACAGTTCACAGGTGATGTAGATTTCTCGGTGGTACAACTCAAAGCCCTTGTTCTGGGCTTGGGTGGTAGCTGAACTGGTTAACTTCCTGGCTTTCCCCTATTCTCTCCACCAGGGCAAGCTCTCCAATTCTGCTCTGGTCAGACCACTGAATGTGGCTATCTGCAGGAGGCAGAGTCTACTCTTCCACTTTCATGCACTTGGGCAGTGTCTTAATCAGGGTTTGTATTCCTGTGCAAACACCATGACCAAGAAGAAAGTTGGGGAGGAAAGAGTTCATTCAGCTTACATGTCCACATTGTTGCTATTCATCACCAAAGGAAGTCAGGACTGGAACTCATACAGGGCTGGAACTTGAAGGCAGGAGCTGATTCAGAGGCCATGGAGGGGTACTGGATTGCTTCCCCTAGTTTGCTCAGCTTGCTTTCTTATAGAACCCAGGACTAGCAGCCCAGGGATGGCACCACCCACTATGGGCTCTCCCACCCTTGATCACTAATTGAGAAAATGCCACACAGCTGGATTTCATGGAGGCATTTCTTCAAGGTAGGCTCCTTTCTCTGTGATAACTCCACCTTGTGTCAAGTTGACACATGAAACCAGCCAGTACAGAGGGCTCGCCTTGTCCACAACTCATGAGCTAGCTCACTTGTGCTTCTCAGTGCAGGAGCAGAGGCATACTCTCTATTTATGACTGAAAATTTTTAATAGCTCTATTTTACTATTCAACTAAATGCATTTTGTTAACTAATAAACATTATAGGTAGTGGAACTAAAGGAAAGCAGGACTTCATCAGAAAACACGAGCAAACTGTTACCTTTGCCATCCTAAAGAGACAGGATCAAAGGTTTAGCCCTGTGTTGAGGTTGAAAGTTAACCTCCTTGTTCTTGCAAACAGGGGAGTAAGCTCTAGAATGAGGAGAAAGAAATCTAAAACCTTAGAAAGCACAGCTAGCAAAAAAATAGCAACAAGAAGACAAGTGGAATACAGAGACATTTCTACCCTAATGTTATCCATGGTTAGGTGCATGGAGAAAATGTTGTATGGACCGAAGTCCTGAGGGTAGTGCTTTCCAGATCACAGCTTTTCTAAGAGTGAGGTCTCTCCAAATTAATGATTAAAATTCATGGTCCACAAAATAGTGGATACTTAATAAACCTGGGGGCTAAGGAAATGCTGATAGGCCTAGACAAAAGAAAACTCTGCCTTTCTTGCACTGGAACCTCCAACTAATGCTAAGAAAAAAACACTAACTAGCTAAGGGATCTGGTGTGACTTTGACAGTATTAGAGAAAAGGAGACACTCTCTGGAACTAAATGAATTATAGCATAGTGTGGATTATAAGTTTATATAACTAGCATTGTTCAATAATTACAAATATTGTGTGCAGCTACCCAGACCTGATTTGAATTCAATACTGACCTCAGTTTCTTTAAAGTGGGAATTTGTGCTTCTCTTTTCAGCTCTCTAAAATTCGGTGATAATATAATCCCCATGTGTTTATTTGCAATAACATGAAAATGTAAATTCTCATAGAACTCAATGCATTTTAATAAGAACAGAATTGAAAGCAAAGCAAGACCAGGAAATAGGAAGGTGTTTTCTGTAGGTTTGCATTCTGCCTGTGACTACCATGGGAACAGTGGTGAGAAACTAAAGGCACCAATTAATGTGTGGTAATCAATTGGCTCATGTAAAAAGTTAATGAAAATAACCACCTCTCAAGTGTATGATAAAATTAGAAGAAAGGCAGTAAAACTTTAAAACCTAGCATGTACTGAATAAAACACTAGTAATGTTGTTATGGTTAAGATTATGTTGATTTAACTAGAAGGATCTGAAATTTGCAAGACAGCAAAAGCAATGTCCAAGTTACATAACCTGTAAACCGTAAAATTGATGGCATCATAAATAATATGTATGTGCATAATGAAGATGATGTCAGATAAATGTTTATATGTATGTGTGTGTATGTGTATGTGTGTAATGTATTGTAATAACTTAGTTATTGCTGGGTTATATATTTCCAACAATATTTCATGAAATTTTTCAATTTTACATTATCATTAAATTATATATTTATAGCTTCAGCAAAACATACTAGACAGCGAATACTTAATATAACTCAGATCAAAATTATATAATTATTTTACATTATCAAATGTATCTTGGTCTTATGGCAATGTTCTTTTACCTCCATTTAAAATGACAGAATAAAAGATTGTTATAGCATCACCATGGACATGCAACCCACATATTGCTTCACACAATATCTAATCAATCTTTTTATTTTACAATCTTTTACTTTATAATTTTTCAGCTTAGTTTATGATGCTGTGCTTTGAGTATGTGCTTTATCCATCCATCATTACCTAGAGCAAGGTTTTACAGTCTCCTGGAGGTGAATGCCAGTTATATCACAGTTTAATATGTTTTTATCGAAAAGAAGAGAGTAATACAACTGTCCATTTAGCTGCTAGAGAGGTTTGCAATTAACGAATGGAAAGCTATGCAGTCTGAAACATATCTGAAATGAGTAAAATAAGAGTATTCAGTTACATGTATATAAATGAAATTAGTTCTTTAAGTTGGTTGGGCTGAATCCAATCAACAGAAATCCTCAGAAGTAACTATTGAATTTTCTGGGGAAAAAAAAATCAGTTTGTGTGTATTCTACTGTAACTCCTTCTCAAGGCTTTCCCAAATGTTTTAGAATCTCAGTCCACACTGCACAGTAATATAATTATATCACTCACACATGCAAGTACACACTCAGGTGTGCACACAGACACATAAACAAGAGGGAGGGAAAGAGGGAGAGAGAGAGAGAGAGAGAGAGAGAGAGAGAGAGAGAGAGAGAGAGA
>JADRCH010000004.1:9930963-10109139 GCA_019843965.1 Rhynchomys soricoides | reverse complement strand
AGAGAGAGAGAGAGAGAGAGAGAGAGAGAGAGAGAGAGAGAGAGAGAAAGGCAGAGACACAGAAAGAGGGATGCTTGAGGATAAAAATTCATACTCGTGCTAGTCTATCACATTACTAAACATTTAGGATGTGTTTTGTAATTGCAGGACCATTCTTTTCTATAATTCAGTTTAGCTATTGAAGTCAGAATCTTGACATTTATGCATTACTGTCATCAAATACTTTAGGCTTTTTACAGTTTAAAACTCAGTTTAGTCTAGTAATACCTTGTATGGCACAATATTCAGAAGGTCAGGATACATTATTTCATTTGGCACTACTATTTTTAGTGCTCTTCAATCTGGGTTTACTGGGTGTCTTAGCATGTTTTCTTGTAGCTATTATAAAATATTCAGACCCTTTCCCTATCCCAGAAGCTAGCTCCAATTGTCAACCACTCACAGAGAAAAATGGAGTCACACTGGCTATATAAACAACACTTGAGAGCAGTTTCCATGGGCACTTGAGGGTAGGGTAGGTGGTCAACACAAAATGCATCAATGGTATTTTTTCATTCGTACATGTCTTTTGCTTATGGTTTCCAATTTAGTGTTTTTATGGGATTTCTGTGAGTGTAGTTGTATTTGTCTATGTGTTTCTTCATGTTTCTACCATTTTCCTTTGGAATTTTATTTGATTGTTTTGCACTATTTTCTGCATTTATAGGTTTATTTTCTTTCATTGATGTTAGATGTCTATTTCTTTACTAATGAGAGAGAGAGAGAATGAAAGGCTGTACATTTGTATGGATTGTGAGGTGGAGGATCTAGAAGGACTTGGTAAGGGAACACCACATTTGATGTATAACTTGAAAAATATCTGTTTTCAATAAGAAACAAACAAAGATTATAATACACAATATCTACAACATACCAACTTAAGGGTGAACTTATTTTTATTTTTAGCTCCCCATTCAGGGTACAATTTTTTAAGGAGTTCATGTCACAGGAACTTAAAAGCAGCTGTCCACTTTCAGAAGAAATCAATGGAAGCGCAAATGGTACTTTGTTTCTACTGTCCACTTCCAAAGCCCAGGATCATAGACAAAGAACTGAAGCAGCCATAGAAAGAGTCTTCACATGCCAATGAAAATGAGCCACCTGCCAAAGAACCCACAGATACATTCCAAGGCTAATGTGCCCCGGAACAAGACAGATTTTGTTGAGATATCAATTAACATTAACCATCATACCAACACTACCATTTCCCTGTTTTCATAAGTTAAATGAGTGTTGTATTCCCCACTCCTGAGTCCAATCCTTTGGCATTTATTATCATTAATACATTATTTAATCTGTAAACATAATAAGTTGGTGATTAAAGCAATGGAATTTTTGACAATTTGATTGTCAATGATTTATATAAAGTATGTCTTCATTTTGACAGAGTCTATAGCTTTTGCTTTTAACATTACTAACAACTTAACTCTACTGTATGATTATAACCTTCATATGAATACACTCAGTTTTTGCTTTAAAAGCTTTACCTATGAACTAAACCAAAGATGGCACCTTATTTCACAATAACTTAACAATACACTTAACTTTTCAATATACAGTTTAGTGTTGGAAGTAACACTCGTGAATATATTTACATTCTTCTTTAAAGAAAGAAATTTGAGAGGTTTTAAAAATTGCAATACATAGTAAACCTAAAATGTCTGGAATCTTCCTCTTTTTAACATACGAATATTTAGAGAAAAATAGCCATAACGATAGATGGGCATAAAAGTAAAAAGTTGTCTCAAACACTAAATATTATGTCACTTCTTATTAGATTATTTGAATATATTCAGTACTCAATAGATCAATTCTGTTTGGTATTTAAAGGTCACCTTTGTTGATGAGAAAATTCACTTGCTAAATGACCAGCCACAATGTTTATGAGGCCAGTTAACTCTCCTCAACTTATGAGAACAATTCACTATAGAACTAAATTATTAAAAAGTCGAGATATGAATATTTAACATCATTTCCTTTAAGTAAGACTTTACTATAAAGTCTTAAAAAGAGTAAAAGAACAAAAATTACAAAAACCATATATCAATATTTGTGTATTTATAAGATGCCATTCACTGTAATTTTTAAAGATATGTAGTTAATTTATTTTGAATATTACAGAAAAGAAAATCAACCTATGTGCACATGACATTATTCCCGAAAGATTTTTTTTTAAGTCCCCCTGAAAAGGCCATTTGATACAAGAATATGATGATATTAGATAATTTTAATTATTTAATATCATTAATTAATTTCATTAATAGTTATCCTGAAGCACAGACATAATACAAGTCAGCAGAATGTGTCAGTACATTTCATTTCCAATATTTATAAGCTTTAGTTTCCTCAAGAAATGAAATGCTTGGTGTCACAATATCTATGGAATCTCATTTCTTGATTCATTTTAGGATCAATTGACCATGACTAATGTCTTATAATTTTTAATTGTGACATAAACCTTTTACATTTCATAAGAATACATCAATTAGACTATAAATTATTTTCAAACAAACTACTTTATTCACTTCTATTTTTAATATGTAATATGTTTATATGTTTTGTGGTTTCACTAGAAAGCAATATATTTGAAAATGGTAGTCTTAGAAAGGAGAAATATCCTCCCACAACTTATTTTGGGAAAAGTTCAACTCTCTTTCTAATAAATCAATGTAATAACAGAGAGTGGAAACCTCATGGTTGATTCAAGTATTTATGTAAAATTAAAAAAAAAACTATGGATGAAGCTACATATGTAGCTCCATTGTTAGAATGCTTGCTGACATACTTGGAGTTCTGGGTTCAAATCGGGACACAGCGGAAAATCAAACAGTTTGCTACAAAACTGCTTACAGAAGACCCTGTCTCATAAACAATGGAAAAAGTAAATAGAGATAAAAAGATGACAACAGAGCTTCATGGAGACCACTCAGTGACTAGCTATAGAAATCTCTAAGATTCAGTCCACGTCCTCTAGAAAATGCCAACTCATTCCTATCAACATCCCAATCTGGAATCACTATACCCTGTTTCAATAAGGCATATTTCTCAAATAATCAAATCCTCAGGATAGCTTGGGGAGTTCACTCTGATGGGAGCCATACCTACATGACTAGGAAGCGTGCATCAGAACTCACAGTTGAACATAAAACCATCATGTCAAGTAAGAGACACTATTGCTGCTTCCAGTGGGGACTCATGCTGCACACTAAAGCTCTAAGTAAATTAGTAGACAATGCATTTGCTTTAGCAGCTGCAATTTAACACTTATGCATATAGACACATTTCTTTTATTTTACTGAGTAAATGGATGGAGAATGCCAAGAATGAGATATTGCCTGATATATACAGTAAGAAGGTGCAAATTGTGTTTGATTAATATGAAATGGGATTTTAATCAAATCATTTCAGTTAGTGAAGGTAGACCTGTTTTCTAATGCAAATGTTGGTTAGTTTAGACTACTTACCTGTCTTTCTGTCTGGTTGGCCGGATAGTCTCCTTTGTACTGTACTGTACACCTTTTACCCTCTGAGTTCTGCATCAGCATAGGACGATGTTACTCTTCCATGCATAAAATGTGGATATAAACTATTATGATCAAAGTTGATTTAGTTGTTTTATTTTCTAGCCCTTTCCACGGGTGAAAAGATACTTGTCTTATGGACTAAATTCATAGGTAGCCTATCTTCCATTTTCTTCTCCTCTTCCTTGTACCAGTTCTCAAATTTCTATATCTCTTCATCAGTGCATTGATGTGTAATTGAATGCTCAAATAGCAGAGCTAACATCTAAAATTCAGCTTCCAAATTTGTTTTGGTATGCTAGTCAAATGGGCTGCCTTTCTAACAGAATGCATATGCCAATATCAACAGTATAGTGTCAAATAAATGCCTTTTGTTTGAATTCTTATTTGGTTGCTATGTTTACATCTTTATCTTACTATTAAATTAATAGATGTGAGTTTATGGTAATGATAAACAAATACCATATGTGTTACCATTATACTACCAAAGAAAGCACAATATACAAATAACAAAATTTTACGTTGAACACATTTATTCACATTTTTTTACTAAAACTGGTAATTATATGTCAGCAAAAATGGACATGCAAAGGCCATCTATAAAATTATTCCTTAATAATTTCTTTACATTGCTATGATTCATATACTATATACTTTCAGATAACACTACTTTAAGAGGAGTGGAGTATACCATATGCTGAATCTAACAGGGAATCATGAGTGTTGGAGACAAAAGGACACATTGTATGTAATTCTTCTGCATATCTAACTAAGCATATAGACTGCTCAGAGAACCCTTTGTAACTTTTAAAAGACATGGTTACTGCAGAACAGAGAAGGATGGAGTGGTTGGTAATGGGGATCATAGTTGACGGTTACCTTTTTAAATCCTGAAATAGAATGACACATGATGGAAAACATGGGGTAATATTATAAGAAGATAAAAGAACAAAATGCCTACTAAATTTTTGTCTAGACAGCTATGTTCTTCAAGTTACACCCCAATTTAAAAAAAAATTGAATAAAATTGTTGAAAGCCAAGAGCAGAGCTGAAAATAAACAATATTTCAAACTCAGTCTTCAGTGATAATCACAATATCCAGTTACTTCCTCTGACAGGCTCTTTGCTGGGTACTTAACTCATTTTGATGATCTCAGGAGTCAGGCACTGTATGTGTGAGAGAACCAAGTACACACATCTAGCAAATGAATGCCCTGTAGCCTGTTTATGCTCACTCACCAAAACAAGCTAGAACAGAATACCTCACTTGGGAGTTAAAGCAACTGCCAGGTAATGCTTTAGAGTGATTGTGATGGTAGAATGTATTAGAAAAGCAGACAGCTTTATTTCCACTGTCTAAAATGAAATAACATTTCATATTTTATCCTTCTTAGGCTTTCATCACAAAATCATGTTTTTGGTGAAGGCATGCTTGCTGACATTCTTACAGTTCTTCTACAGAAGAAAAACATGCTTCATTTATTCTTTTAAATAAGTTTTAATGTCATCATGTTATACTTGAAACATTTTATTTGCCTTCATTCAATAATTTCTGCTATTTCTTAAAGTAAAATTAGTAAGATGATACATTCACATTTTAAAAGAATGTGCTTTTCAATTCTCACGAAGACATATTTATGAACTCATTATGATTGCCAAATAACTTAATTTGACCTTTATCCCAAGTCAGAATGCTAATATATTTGCAGGACACATTTGAAATTGGCCTAATTGGCCGTAAACACAGAAAGAAATTGCATATTTTGATTTGAAATAGTATACAATTCTCATGTAGTTTAACTTCTACAGATGTAAACAATCAACAATTTGTGATGAATTTTATTTCTTTTAGTGTTTATAAATAATTTAATGTTGCAATTATATTCTTATTTATATTGTAATCAATTAGTGAATCACCTTTTAGTTCTATGATACATGAGACAAACATATAATTCATTATGAAACCTAGGGGTTATTGTAGAGGTCATCTGATTGATGCACTGAGGCTGTAATAACAGTGGTCCTTTCTGAATCATTTCTTCTAATTATAAAACTTAGAACCCCTGAATACTCACAACACTCTTTTATAGTTATGAAGATGCTATTGGAACGAGTATGTCGTTCTATACTATTACAGCATCTTATAAACATATTCATAGGAGCATTTGATAATCATCTGGCAATGAAAAACTCAAAGAAATATAGTCTCTAAAGGAAAACTTGAAACTCATAATGACTTAAAATACATAGCAAATGTTGGTAGACCTATCTGGGTATGAATGATATCTCCCAAGATTGATGAAATCCAAATTTCAAATGGAAAACACAAGTACTTGAACTTCTATGGACCTAAACGCAGATATGAATCTATGTGAGACATTCATTTTTACTTTAAATTTTATGAAAAGATGGATATTTTAAATAAGAGGCTGTATGTTTTCTTTTGAAAACATGATTTTTCAAACAGTAAAATAAGCAAAAATAGTAAATCCACTATTTATAAATTCCTATTCAATACTATATATCAGCATGAACTACACACTGATAATGAGAAAATAATTAGAATGTTGCTTGTTTCTTGTATTTTTCATTATTTCTAGAGTTTCATATAATTTATACTAGGTAGAAATTATAAAACTATTTAGAAACAATAACAGGTTGTATCTTGGTTTAGGCTTTCAACAGGAAAGAAGAGCTTGCCTAAATTTTATAGGTTATCTTGTTCTGAAGGAGGGATTTCTTGTCCCTGGGAAGGAATATTCTTTAATCAGAGTGAGAGCTGAACTGGTGGAGTAAAGAAGTTACAAATACTGCCTATGGTTTTGAAATTAATTGAAAATTGGTTACTTTTACCTTTCCTGGTAATTTTCATATTGCTAATGCCCTAAAAGTAGATGTTTGTATGAAAAATTTTCCAAAGTAAGAATTTTAGCGATTATTAATTCCATCAAACTCTCATTTGATTAAGTCCCTTAACAAAAAAAAAAAAAAAATCTGGCTATGACTTGTTGTACCAGGCTGGATGAGTATCCACAGGCAGGCGCCGCCTCTTCTCTTCAGAGAAGAGGAGGAGAGAATTGGGGAGTGGTTATGAGGGTGAGCCTAGGAGGAAAGAGAGGGACTACAATTAGACTCTAAAGTGAATAAATAAACAAGTTAATGGAGAACATGTACTTAAAAATCAGTTATATGTATATTAAACATATCTGAACTTACTTTTGAAAATATATATTATTAGTAAATATTATATGTAAAAACAATAACAATATTAAACATAATAAATATATTTAAATTTTAGTAGATTTTTATTTCATAGATGATCTACATTACTACCACATGTCTCCTTCCCTCCTCAGACTCATGTTGTGTCCCTCCTTCTAAATTCATGACTTAAAAAAAATTATTGCTATTACCTGTATATATATGCACACATGTATATATAACCTACTGAGATCTTTTAGCTTTCCTTGGATGTGCATGTATCTAGGCTTAACCACTTGGGATTTGACAGCCTATATGGAAGTTCATCCCTGAAAACAACTTATTCTTCACTCTTATTATCCACTGAGCATCTGATATTCTTCACTTATGGATGGGACAATGTTTATTTTTCCCTATCCACAATGGGATACTGACTGGTGGTGTCACTATGCTGGTCTTTGTCAAACAACAACATTCTTGATAGATCACAATTGTATCATATGAACACTAACAAGTAGACATGGTTTTGAAGATGATGGGAAGGAAAGATTAAAGACAGGAAGATCTATACTCAGATGACAGATTAAAAGAATACACACACACACACACACATACATACACACAAATGCACACACACACACATACACATACACACACACATACACACACACACACACATATATATATATTATATATATATATAATCAATATTATATATATATATATAATCTTGGCTGAATTGTGACAAACCAAAATGAGAAATATTATTGTATAGAAAAAAATCTGGAAGTTGTAAACACCAGTAGACCTCACTGTAATTTTACACATAGGCACAGGATAATTTCTGAAATAATGGCTACATTTTTTAATATTGTATAGTAAAATAAACTTTCAACTATAAATTATTGAAACAAATGCAATTCCCCATGATTTATATAGTAAAATATTGATTTAAAAATTTAAAAAAAGAAAGACCTTCAATCCATCTTCTAAAAATTCTACGGAAGAAGGAGAGGAAAACCTGAAGGACAACAGGAACACATGGCCACTGAATCAACTACATAAGGTGCCCATGGGATCAAAGAGTCTAAAATTCTGAAGCAGCAATAGCAGCTAGCAGGGTTTGCCCCTGGGTCCTCTTTTGTGTCTATGTTATAGTTGTTAGCATGGTGGTTTTGTGAGACCTGTCACAGAGAGCTGGTCTGTTTCTGATTCTTTTCCTTGCACTTGGGACCCTTTTCATCTGTTGGATTGCTTTGTCCAGCCACAATATGAGAGATTTTGTCCTGCTCATTTTGTCTTGTTTTGTCAGGTTTGGTGGCCTTCTCCTGGAGGCCTGCTTTCTTACTGATGGGAGACAGAGAGGAAGTGGATCTGGGGTAGAGAGGATGGGAGGTAGATCTGAGAGGAGAAAAAGGAGGAACGACTATGGTCACGCTGTGCTGTATGAGAAAAGAATTTATTTTCAATTAAAAAAAAAACAATCAAACTCTTATTTGTCAATATTTATGTACTGACAGTATGTAAATTAATTTTTTATATGCTGATAGAAAGGGAGTCCTGTTTTCTTATTTTGTGTCCCGAATTAACTATCAAGTTTTTCTTGACCGAAGACTTACCATCCCCATTAATTTATGATTCGGATATTTTACTGGACATATCATAAGAACTTTTGTAAGGTACTATTTAAATGCTTGTTATTATTTATTACAGATTATATGTATTTATATATGCATAGTTTTAAAAGCAGAACTCTAATGTATCAATTATTAATATATATCAAATAATACATATATCAATGAACATATGTATGTATGTGTGTGTATGTGTGTGTGTGTATGTGTGTGTGTATGTGTGTGTATGTGTGTGTATGTGTGTGTGTGTGTATGTGTGTGTATGTGTGTGTGTGCATTTATTAAAGAGAGAGGCCATGAATTTGGAAGACAGTAAGGGATACAGGGGAAAGTTCGATAGATGTAGGAAAGGTAAGGGGGGAATGACAAAATCATATTATAATCTAATAAAAATGATAATTTATTTTAAAATTCTTTATTGAAATAGTAAATGACATTAGCCAAAATACCCAACAAATTGGAGACAGAACCTGTAGAGACCATGTCCATTAGATAGGGACAGCCCTAGTTGAGAAATGTAGCCAACCACCCATCTCAAACCCAGAATTGTTCCTGTCTAAAGGAAATGCAGAGATAAAGTGTGGAGCAGAGACTGAAGGAAAGACCATCCAGAGACCGCCCTACCTAGGGATCCATCTCATCTGCAGACACCAAACCCAGACACTATTGGTGATGCCAGGAAGTGCTTGCTGACAGGAGCCTGGTAAGGCTGTCCCCTGAGAGGCTGTGCCAGGGCCTGACCAACACAAATGCAGATGCTCACAGACAACCATCAGACTGAGCACAGGGACCCCAATGGAGGAGTTAGGGGAAGGACTGAAGGAGCTGAAGGGGTTTGTAACCCCATAGGAAGAATGACAATATCAACCAGCCAGATACCTCAAAGCTCCCAGGGACTAAACCACCAGCCAAAGAGTACACATGGAGGGACCCATGGTTCCAGCTGCATATGTAGCAGAGGATTGACTTATCTGGCATCCATGGGAAAGGAGGCCCTTGGTCCTGTGGAGACTCATTATCCCAGCGTAGGGAAATGGTAGGAAGGTGAGGAGAGATTGGATGGGTGGGTGGGGGAGCGCCTTCATAGAGGCAGTTGGAGAGGGGATGGAATGGGGGGGGGTTGCAGAGGGGAACCCAGGAACATTTGAAATGTAAATAAAGAAACATGATGAGAGTATATAGACATGCATTTAAAACATGTTTTACATAAAATATATTCTAATACACTATAATACACTGGAAAAAATAAGAAATGAGATCAAAGTAGACAAAAAATGTCTTCTCTCAAATTATTTTCAAAAATATTTAGTAAATAAGGTAAGCATCAAATCACATGGAACAAAAGCTACTGTGCAGGTTGCCGGAGGATATTACTTATTGATTATGAAGTCAGAGACTCAGGACTGGCTTTGAACACACACACCACACACACACACACACACACACACACACACACACACAAATTACTGGAGGACATGAGGATCTGGAGCATTAACTTATTTTAGTAGTGTTAATTAGTAACTATCTAATCATTCTGTGAATATTTTTCTGAGGATAAATCACAAATCTCCTTGAGAAAAAAAAAATACCCTTCTCTACACTAAGATGTATAGGCATCATTTACTTTTTCTGCACTTTTAAGCAAGTAAACAAATGTTAATAGTTGATAGTACAAAAAAATGAATTATCTTTGCAGGATTTATCCATTTGCTTACCTGAGGAAAAATGGTGAATGAACTTGAAAAATTCACTATTGTGTGTAGCTTACATTTTGTTAGGTGAAATCTATGACAAACAATAGTGAGTAAGATAAAATATGGATGTGTTAGTTAAAACAGGATTTCTTTACAGTTTAACCAAAGAAATATGAACCTATTTTTGTGGGTTAGGCACACAAAATCCTCCTTTTCTGAGATTTGATAATGCAGGGCTTAGTATATCATTAAGAAATAAAACAAGAAATTACACTGAATAATGAGAGAGGGTTACAAGTAAAGATGACTTTCATGAATTTAAAGCTGCACATACTCCTTCGAGGTGAGCATATGAATTGAAAAGGAAATAATTATTCTTTTTACCAATGAAGAAAGACTGTGGAAGGATCCTCGAGCTATTTCACAAATAGTTGAGACTATAAATTCTGATGGCTCAGGTCATTCCTTCATTGTCAGGATTAATATCAATTTATCCTTGACAGATTTCCATAGATCTTTGTCTAAAGTGAGATTCTAAAAGCTCCATCAGCAGATAACAAGTCAACTACCTGTATCTGAAGACACAAGTAGCAAATTAAAATAATTTGTCTTTTATAATGACACTCCTCAAACCATAAGAAAAGAAAATTTGGCTTTTAGCAACCATTGCACGAGAATTTACTTAATGATAGCATTTATTGCAGGATAATTTTGAATCACTATGCAACTGACTGGAAAAGTGAACACTTACTATTAAGATACTATAGTTCTAAATAATAAATATTGTTAGGATTTTGCTTTTACTAATTTAACTTATGGATCTAAGCTGTGCATTTAACTGCACCAAAATACCTGTGCTGTAACAGAAAAACATAAACAATGTTTTTCTACCTTTATATTTCACATAAATCAGGCTCCGTCTTATCCTACTGTACTAATTTCCTTCCCAGAGGGAAACATGTACTTAAGTGATGACATTTGAGTGTTGGAAGAATATATTCCAAGATAATAGAAAACTGAATTTACAACATTTCATAACTAAAACAGTAATAAATCAAACCTATATAATGCAAATTTTCTATTAGAAGAAAATTTACATTTTACATACTTTAGTTATGTATATTTAGTATATGAAGAATTAAATATCCAATGATACAATCATGTGTACATTTTACGCTGAAATAAAGGAAGTAAAATTTAGATCCCATTGCTGAAGACTGCAAACACTGGTGTAATAGAATGGGACAAAATGAAATTGTTACGGACCTGGAAACTTCATGTCTACTGGCTAACTTTCAGGGAGCTGAAAACTGCATGGCAAACTATTGGAGGGAAAGTGATCATTAATCAAACCCAGCTTTGTGGATTTGTGAGCTACTATAATTGCTAGCCTGGAGTAAACATGCCCACCAGGAAAACATCATTAACAATCACAGAAGTAATCAACCACTTACTAGTTGGTTTTATGCATCATTGCTCAAGATGAAACCTGTATTTCTCACTATTAGGCCAAAAACCTAGGACACTAGGAGACACTAGGAGAGAATCTACTTCTTTATACTGTTAAATGGATATTATGTTAAATTGACTTTTAATTACTTAACATTATAAATATTGATCAGTGTATCTGTTAGCCCTCTGCTGAAAAGCTTCTATTTGCTGTAGGTGGCCATTAGGCAGTTACCGCCTAATAACTGGCAAGGTGCAGAATATAAGAGACTAGAGAAGAATAAAATAAGAGACAGCCCTATATGGAAATCAAGTATTACCTAACTCTCAGTTTACAAGGATGACTATGGAAGGGGTGGGAGAAAGAGTATAAAATTCTAAGGATGTAGATTTAAACATCATCTTTTGGACACCACAGCACAGCTCTGCACATATGAAATCACAGCCGTTGCAACTGTATGCCAAAGTCTGTCCAAGTCAAAGCTAGGTCAGAGCCTATCCTGGAAAGGACCTTTGGGACCACCATCCCACTTCTGACCTTGTAGTCATTAGCAATTGTTAGTAGTGTGGAGAAGAAGGGACAGCTTTCCCAAAAAGTTTAGCACCTTCAGGTCGGCCACTCTCCAGTGGAAGATCATGTGTCCAAGAATATTTGAAGGAAAGACAAAGGAGAAGGAGGAGGAGGAAGAGGAGGAAGAGGAGGAGGAAGAGGAGGAGAAGGAGGAGAAGAAGAAATGGGGTGGCTCTAGATAGAGATGGAGAAATAAGCTATATATGATCAAAATACCTTGTCAATTATGTATACTAAATGAACATTACATAAAAACGAGAGGAAGGAATAGAAGAATGACTTCCTTGTTTTTCTGGGATCCTGATTGTGGTCAAAACATAAAAGGAAGAGTCTCAATAGGTTGTTTAAGGGAACACTACAGACGATCAACCATGTATCTATGTAGAAAGACAAAATAGGCCTTGCTAGCTAACCTCAACTTCCTGTGAAACACACCTAGAGAGAGCAGTGTGCCCCTCTTTAGCATGTGGCAGTGAGGAACAGTGTTGAGGGAGAAGCTGGGGGGTTTGACACTGAAGATCTCTAAAGCTGCATGTTCAGACAGAGAGATGATAGACTTATCTGCCATTGCACAGGCACATGTACGTAGGGCTAAATAGAAATCAGTTTCCTTGATGAATTTTCTAAAATAACTAAGGTAATGACAGTGCTGCTTTAAAACAACTGTAAAAAGATCTGTGCAGAGCCTTATGGGAGTACACTTGTTACATACCCACACAGCCACATGGACATACACACAGAAATAGGAGGAAACTATATCACAGTCAATAGCAACTAGGAATTGTCCTTTCTCACAAAGCGGCTGTCAGTAAGGTATCTTAACAGTTGTTATAAAGCCCAGAGGCTGATGAGGAATTCTCAAGTATAACTTGGGGTCATATTCTGCTACAATATGTTACAGCCAAGCTATTTCCTAAATTGTTCAGATCCTAAGTTAAAAAAGAAAAGATCACAAGCAGCCAGGAAATCTGACAGCCTAGACATTTATCTCAAAGAAGCAGATTTAATTTAGTTCTTCATCACATTTAAAAAAAAAAAAAAACACTTGCTTGCAAGAAAGAGAGATTCAATTATATATCAGAAAGAATCTACAAGTAATTGGCTACATCTCATTTGTATTTGTAAAACAAACCAATTAATCCTTTTAAAACTGATTTACAAAATGAAAACCTTCACATGTAAAAACTTACTATGTAAATGAAATGGTCTCTTTTATTTTTGACTAAGAAAAGAGAAGTCTCAACTTCCTCTTTAAACAAACTTTCTGTCAAAGAAAGTTATGATTTTATGATTTGAAGTTTACTTAAAATCATCTTCTAATGTTTTTGACGATATTTTATTTATATGTTTTAAGAAATATTATCAACTGTATTTTATTTCATTTTTACATCTAATATATTACCTCATCGATTTTAATAAATACTCACATTTGGTTAGTAAGTATGCAGAGTGAAAAGTAATTTTTAAATGAACTTCACTGAGCTTGTAACTTTTGTTCCTGTAAAGAAATTAAAACAAAAATACACAAAATAAAATATATGCACAATTAACTTTAAAATTATTAAACATAAAGCAATTTATAAGCACTGGTATTTCTTATACAGAATTTATCAATCTGTCAATAAAGAAAGGCAAAAAAAGTAAAAGGGGCAAAAACATGGTCCTTTTGCTTTCTAGTAATTTACCATGGATTTTTCTGTTGATATGTGCCAAGGAGAGATGTTCTTTTAACAGATAATTCATTTTCCTTCAGAAGAATTCAGAGAAAAGAGTAATGATGGAATGAAAACCAGTTAACACGTGAAGACGACTTACAGGAGAATTCTCAGGAGCAGATGGATAGACTCAGCTACGACAATGAATAGAGAATAGAGGAAAGAGAAACCGTGTGATGGATGACGGCTGGTGGCTGTGATGTGACAAGGATAAGGAGGCTAGAAATGAAGTTCTCCAGTGAAAGGCAATTTATAGCTGGCACTGTGATATGTCTGCTTGCTTCATCAGTGCATATGTCATCTGAATTTCTCTGCACAATCATTTACTCTTTTTTCACGACACGACTGTACCTAGGATTGTTATTTTGCTTACTCAAATACTAATATTCACAGTCAAAGAACAAAGCATACCTGAAATTTAAAACTATATTGATATATTGCACTGTTTTCTTTTTCTAATATATATATATATATATATATATATATATATATATATATATATATATAATGTGACCATTTTCCCACAAAGAAAGATTTTATTTTTATTAATTAAATTTGCTTTTAGAGAACATACCTTATAAAGACAATGCATGCCTCCTCTTCCTTCTCACTCATATAGACCCCTTCATCCACAGAAGTCTCCTTGTCTATCTGTCTTATTGTATGATGGATCCACTTATGTTAACACGGGCTACCTGGATAACCATGCGATTGGAGCTTCCTTTTTTTTTTTCCTTTTTTTTCCTTGGTGGGCTCAGAAGTTTATGTGCTATTAAGGTCTTTCATATCTCAGACTGTAATAGCCAGAATATTCTCTCTCCCTCTCTCTCTCTCTCTCTCTCTCTCTCTCTCTCTCTCTCTCTCAGTTCTTGAAGACAGGGTTTTTCTGTGTATCCCTGGCTGTCCTGGAACTCATTCTGTGGACTAGGCTGGCCTCGAACTCAAAAATCTGCTTGCCTCTGCCTCCCAAGTCTGGGATTAAAAGTGTGCGCCACCACTGCCCGGCCTAATTTTTTTTTAAAAAAAAATTACCTCGTGAGTCCTTTCACTTCCTTGCCTGATTATTAATCAGGCCAGTCTGTCTTGTGGGCGAGTGAAGGCCAGTATTGTTCCTGTGAGCTAATGTTTACAGTAGCTGCATCCAGTCTAAAGAACTGTGTTTCGAATCCCTTTATACAATCTTCTAGCTCGAAAGTGCATTCAGCACCCTTTTCTGCAATGTTTCCTGAGCCTTAGAAAGGATGATACACCTGTCTTGTTTTGGGATGATACCACAATCATTGCTTCTTCTCTGATTCGGGGGAAACCATAACATTCTTCATTAACTACAGATATTTGTAGGGAGAAGTTTCTCTGAATAAGAGGATGAGGTGTTTTCATTGAGTGTAAGCACAGATGTTTTAAAGAAGTTTTCGGCTTTGTTAATCAGTTGAGCATTTGTAGTAACTGTCCAGCCTAGGCCTATCACCTTACTTGGCTTGTGTTGTTAATCAGTCTTACAATCCCAGGCATTGATCATTCCCAACACTATACCCAAACCGGTGAAGTGAGCCACAGATCCGTGTGAAGAGAACTGATTTGCATCACACATGCCACTATCATGATGCTTTGGTGCAGATGAACATTTGAAAGTACCTTGACCATCAGGTCAGATTTGTGTGTCCTAGAGCTCACAGTTGGGCAGTATTTGAGATACTTTTTCTATCTTAGCATCCTGTTCAACACCCTCTGGTGGACTGGAAGCTAGCCAGCATGAAGGGAGACTCTAGGTCTTTTCAACCAGTTTTCTCTGTATCTTACAAGTAATGAGCACAGTTTCTTTGGTAGTATGATCTTATTCTATATTTCTCATGGGCAGCATAGAGGACTAACAAAAACTTATTTGGTTTTGGGAGGCTCCTAGACCCACCCTTGGAGAGGTATCTGATTTCTGGAACTCTAAGTATATTCAGTAATCTATTATTTCTAGTAGAAAAAGTAATAGAATCTTACAGAGTAATTCCTTTCAAACATTATTTTATATTTTTCATTTAGGCTACAATATGCTTTCTTTAGATTTCTTTTATACCAGCCAATATAGCTCATTTTCCACACCTCCATTTTCCAAACATATCAGGTCTTCCTTGCTTAAAATTTGCTGCTTGCAGTATTCTTTACTCTTTTTAAGCAGATATTGTAATATGCCCTGACCTTAAGCCAGACCCTTTCCTCTCAAGTTTTCTTCTCAGTTTCCAAGCTTTCAGAATTTCTCCATATTAAATAACACACACTCTATTTGAAATTAGGATCCGCATTAGAAAAGTGGTAGTGCTTGTCATTCTGGTCCAGAAAAATATTGCTCCATATACATTTTTAAATTTGTTTTCATTTTCTTACAAATTCATTATTTTAATTTTTCTTCATTATTCCCAGCTGAGTAATATTTAAACACACATAGGCACACATGTGCATGTGTGTGAACACATACACACATACTCACACACACCCGATATTGTCGTAAGTTATTTTTCAGCAGACAGACATCTCAGCTGTTTCTAGTTCCTCACTATTGTGACTTGGTCAACAATGAACACAGACACGCAGGCATCCCTGTCTTACAGTACAAAGTTCTGTAGCTACAGTTGAGTAATCGTTGTTACACTTTGACATAGGTGAGGAGGCCATTGAGTCAGTGTCTTGTTATCCAGTCTGGTCTTGAACTCTCTACATAGCTGAGAATGTATTTCTACTCCTGATATTTCTATTCCAATCTCACTTCTCATAAAGTTATAGGTATACATCATCATGTTGGGCTTTCATTTCACTCTTAAAAATGTGTCCACTTTGAAATGTTTAAATAAAAAATTAAATAAGTATAATATTTTAAAAGTTTATATATTGTAAAGGCAAAATTTCACAATTAGAAATGCTTTATTGTCTGGTGTGAAAGTGTCATGTTTATTTAAACATAAGTTATGCTATTGAATATGTACATTAAATTTATGAATTAATATTGATGTTACAAGTAATAAGAGGCTATAACTAGAAATCTGTGAGTAAGGTGGTTAAAAATAGTGAGTGAAGAATGGGCTGATACATAAAATCTATTGTGCCTGGAGGAAAGAAAAGCACATATGAAGAAATAACATGAAGCACATTTTGATGGAGATTTGACCCTAAAAATCTATCTGCTGTTTCTAAGAATATACATTCATTATTTTTTTCTATATGGGTTTTAACTTTTGACATCATTCAAATATGACAATTGGTATTACATACAAACATTATTCTTAGAGATAAAAGTATCCTTAGAAATTTCAATTTTCTCTTTGAATGATAATTTAATTTTACAAACCTCTGTCTCTTTGCACTATTATAGCATGTTAATGATATGTAGTGGTTTTACAATAACTTAAGAGGTTAGGTGGATGAATATGAAATTTTTAGACATTATGCAAAATATTAATCAGAAATAAAAATAATTTGCCCAGTATGCTGGTGTATAAATTGAATACAGACCTAGTGAATTTGAGGCAGGGGGATGACAATCTCAAGGATACTCTTTTAAAATCTTAATTCATTTTAAAATTAAAATAAAAAATAAAATAAATTAGTGCTAAGAAATTGTGACATAATTTAGTTTAATTAGTTTTATAGACCAGAATTTTTATTAATTATTATAGATATTCCAAAAATAAAATCTTCAAAATCTTCAGCATAATTTTATGAATTTGGAAGAATGAAATTTTATGTTAATAAAATATTATTAGTAGAAAATTTAGTATATTCTCTATAAATTTTTATAGAATTAAATTTTTGTACATAAATGAATCTAATATTTCCAACCATTAACCCATCTTTTTGTTTTCTCTCCATTTAACACTTTCTTACAAGTTATAGTAATATCAATATAATAATGAAAAATTTAAATACTTAAACTTATGCCAAGTAAACTTTTATTTTTAAAAATAATATTATTTTTAATATTTTTAAATGTTTTTTCATACAGTATATTTTGATCATATTATTTCCATCCCCCAATTTGTCCCATATCTTCCTTACCTACACATTTGCCTAATGTAAACTTTATATTTTTTCTTTTTAAGGAAATTTTCCTTCAGAAAGAAAAAGAGAGAAGGGGGGGAACAAAAGGAAAAACATGAAATAAAAAATGAAGATTAAAACAAACTAAAACATACGGGAAAAAAACCAAAACACGCACACACACACATACACACACACACACACACACACACACACACACACGTGTTGACCTGAGCATGGGGCCTGATCTAGGGTGTGGTTGATGTACACCCAGTGAGATTCCATTAACTTTTTTCCTTTCCCAGAAGAAATCAATTGCTAATAGCTTAAAGGTTATGCTTGGGATTTATGTATACCTGCTCTCCTCCATACTTAGATTGTGTCTGGTTTGACTCTGAGCAGGTCTTGTGTTTCCTGTCATTGTCTTTGTAAGTTCAGACAGGTATTCATGCTGATGATTCTGGAAGACTGTTTCCTTGGAGTTTTCCACCACTTCAGACTCTTGCCTGCTTCCTACCTCCTCTTCCCTTCCACATTGATCTCTGAGCCTTGAGGGGCGGGGTTGTGTGGTAAGTATGTTGAGGAACAGCTATGGAACAGTGTGTTTGTCTTCTCTCAGGATGTCCAGGTGGTACTGTACACCAGGCTGGAAGGATGAAGCACAGTCCAGAATAGGTGTGGTCTGCAGGATCCCTGTCTCACTGGCAGTGAGTGGAGGTGCACTGGTAGGGGTTGGCACTTCTCCAATGAAACAATTCTCTTAGATATTCTTTGCTTGAGCACATACACTTTATTTGGGGTGGACAAGTGGAGAGTGGAAAGGAATTTTAAGGGTGAATAAAATCATTACCTGGAGTTTATTTATTGCCTCATGTAAATAGAGAGGCATTTCAGGAACATGCTGGGAAGATTCTTATATTGGGCAAGAGGAAGTTGAAATTGTACGTTTGTCAAGGACTATGTGGCTTTCCTCAGGTAGAACACTGGGGTCACCTCACCAGATCAGGCAGAGAGGAGGAAGTCCCAATAAGAAAAGGGGAATTACCCAGATATGGTAGACTGTGACTTTAAGTAGTGAGGTGCAACAGTTTGGTAAAGATTTTATATTTCGGATTGAAGGCTCATAATAAAATGACTCCTAATAACATAGTGCTGTATTCATAGCCCAGAGCACAGCCTAGAATCTTGCTCATTCAGTAGATCATAATAAAGATCCACAACTGACCAACATGACAACTAAAATTTTCATTTGCGGTTAAGTTTTCATTGATGATTTTTATTCTGATAACTGTATTTGAAGAAGATAAATCATTACAATTAAAAAACAAATGAATTTTAAGGTAGCTAGTATATTAAAATATCAGAAACAAACGTAATCAAAATCTATCATATCAATCAAAATAAGAACTCATCACTATTTAGACAATCCACTTAGTGTTTTCCTATGATTAAAAGTAATATTTAATACTTAATATTTAGAAGCAGTAGCTTTATAAAATGATTCTTCATTTTATAATTCACTTTAAATGCACAATAATTGAAACAAAAATAAAATTAAACTTTATTTGCAATCTACCTTTTGTTCTACTCTGAATATACAATTATTCAATAAAAATTGCTGGTGGATTTTACAAGCAGTTAATTATGCATATAAATCTCATCTCATGAAAATGTTCTTTGCAATTAATTATGAGACTGTATTATTAGGTACTAACAGCCAATATAGTTTTGAAATGAGTATATTTATTTATTTAAATATATATAAAATCTTGTGAAACTTAATCATCTTTATCATCTTCACTAGATTTCAAATCATCCAGGAAACTTGTGAGGATGGCTCTGGGTACATCCCCAAGGGTGGCTCTCAACGGGATGAACTGAGGATGAACTGAAAATGCACTAGATAGTATCCTGAAGGTGGGGACCACTTCCATGGGATGGCATTTGGATGAGAACATATGCATAGGCAGAGCAAGAAGTCATTGAACTAGCAGAATTTCATTTCCTTTGTCTAATAGTTGGCCATGATATAAGGTGTCCACATTAACCAGGCTCTTCCAATCTGGATGAACTGTAACCATGAGAACTATGAGACAAAATAGCCATTGTCAAGTTGTTCCTGTCAGAGATTCACCTATTACATCAATGAAATTAACTAAAAAACAGATTCTATGTCATTTATTTTAGATGACACAGCAAAACAAAATGGCTTGAAACTTAAAAATTCCACAAATTGTATCATAGCTTATGAGATTATGACAGAGTTATAAAGTTAAGTGCGTTACTATCCATAAAGAAAATATTTTCCTTCAATTGGGTCAAATTTCCAGGCCTTTACAGAATGCATGTGACTGATAATTTTAGATTCTGTGACTTGTTAAGTCTAATTACATAGCTAGTAGACACAACCTATAACACTATGTAGACCATGATCTCTTTTTAATAAAGTATAATTACATTGCTCTCCCCTTTACTTACATTGCACGATCCCTACTATCTGTACTCCCTCTGCTATTCCTTAAATTTGTGGTCCTTGGCTTCCTTTTCATTAAATTGTCATGTATATCCCTAACCATATTACTTTTAAGTGGTTTTATGTCTGCCATACGGCTAAGTTTTTATTTGTGTCTGTAGCCCAATTATTATTTATAAACACAAGAATGCCACTGCTTCTTTAAATTTTATTTTCAAACCCACTCAATACAACACACAAGTTTCTCAACAGTCATTGTACTTCAGCCGTATAAAAATCATATGAGCAAAAATCGACAGATCTTGATCTCTGTCTATGTCTATTTAAAGTTTAGTATTTCTCTTATATCCTTCTACAGTAAATTATTATGGATAGGTTTTGTCTATTTCACACATTCTCAAATTTTTGAAACATGCAATGTTTTTCAAATGCCTTGTCATAGATGCTTGGTATTGGCAGCTGAATCAGAAATGTTATTGCTTCATTTAAATATTTTGTGTTTTATTCATTTTCTCTTCAAAATTGTTTTCCATTTACTAAATTGCTTTCCACACTCCACTGCTTACTTGTCATGTAAAGATAGGAGAAATCCATGATGCAAAAGCTATAGAACAAAAGCTATAGAACAATGAGGCAAAATATCAATCTTGATTTGACATTAGAAAATGGCATGCAGCTTTCTTAGCTGAAATCTTTCAAAATAAGAGAAAAATAGACAGCAAAATACCGCCAGTGTGAATTACTCAATGTAGCAAGTAAAATACTGCAGCAACCTTTTCCCTGGTTCATTCCCTGGGATTCCTTCTGCCCCAGTAATGGGGAAATGTAACATCTCTTTCATGGGCTATAGATGTTCAATGTGCCTTAAGAATTCAAAGGGGTTAAGTTGTCCAACAAGATGTTTGTTTTCTCTCTCCAAATGAGGAGTTGACACAAAATACACCAGGTTACTATTTGATAAAGAACTATAGACTTGTGCTTAATTTAAAAAAAAAATGGTATCAGTAGCAGTTTATACAGATGAAAAATGTGTCTGTGATCCCATGGCATTGCTTTAATCATACTCATGAGTGAGTTTTCTTTCTCTTTTTAAAAGAATGGCATAATTGAGTACTTTAAAGAAAACAATGTGTCATAGAAAATGCTTCATTGCATTTTTTAAAGATTGTAATGCTTAAAAATATTGATAATGTGTAGAGGAAATTTAATCATATGTCTGCCCTGGCCAGGGATCTCATTCACAGAAGTAGGTCTGCGTGATCTGGCTGAAATGCAGACATACCACACACTTTAATCCCTCTACCAGGAATACAGACATGACCTTAAAACTTACATTTATTCCCAAATGATGAAGGTAAAGTTAGTTTGTAAAAGGATGCAGCCATTTTTAAAAGTGACACCTAATTCAGGGGCAGACAAAGTGACAAACCAGAGAACGATTTGACAGAATGAGTCAGAGACAGGATACGCCCAACTCTCATGAAAATAGACAGGAAAGAGAGGCTACTTAAAAGCAGTGGAGGGAAAGAGAGGCAATTCAATGAGCTCAGTTTGTGAAATTCAGAGAGAGTTTATCCACACAGACCATTTCAATAAGAAGCTGAGAGAAACCAGTTTGAGTCAATCAGATTGAAGAGTTTTGAGCCAGAACAGCTGAGCTGATCCAGCCTGCCAGAGTTCAGAAAGAACTAGAAAGGGTGAACTTGTTTAACAGTAAGCCTCTGAGATGTCAATTATATATTACAAACATGAAGATATTGATTATTGAATAAAGGGTATCTATACATATATACAGACATATATAATTATATACATGATTTTATATGATAGATAATAATATAAAAGTATTTTGTTACATATATAAAATTTTAAGTCAAAATAAAATTGTCTATGCCTTTTAAAACATACCAACTATAATTTATCTCTCTTCCTTCCCTCTTTTCTGGATTGCCTTCACAACCTCTCAACAAGGAAGTTTCTCCCACCTGTTTTAACCATTTCTCCCTTCATAGCAAATGTTCCACTACTCTCGAGACCCCACTCCAACCCCTTAATGTTCTCATTTTATTGCCCAGATTTCTGTGATGGCCCCAGGTTGTATATATACTTGTAAAGATTTTGAGCTAGTATCCCCATAAGGAAAAATTTGAGCTTTTATTTTTTTTCTGGGTCTGAATTACATCAGCTGATTTTATTTTTCTTTTCAGGTAGACTGTATTCTTTTATACATATATACCATGATTTCACTAACCATCCATCAGTTAAAGGACATAGATTCTGTCTCTATTCTTAGCTATCGTGAATATAGTGACAATGAAAATAATTTATGAGATATTTGTGAGAACATATCTATGGAATATGATGGCCAGTCTTTTTAGTGTATAGCAAGTAGTGATATATATGGGTTATATGATAGATTTACTTCAGTGTTTTTAGAATTTGTGACCCTGATTACCAGAGTGGATGAACCTGTTTACACTCCTACCAATAGTAAACTAGTGAATCAGGGGTCCTTTTACCCCAAATCTTCTCCAGCATTCTGTGTTACTTATTTTTTATCTTATCCATTCTGGGTAAAAATGAAATTTTGTAGTAATTTTTATTTCCATTTTCATAATGCTTTGTATGTGGAATCCGTTTGAAATACTTCTTAGGCATTGTAATTTCTTCTAGTGTGATTTCTATGTTTAGATCTACAGTGCAGTCTTCAGTTGAGTCACTTGTTTTCTTGACTTTAATCATCTGCCAGAAGTTTAGTGGGGAGACTTTTTCCCATTCTTTGGACATCCTCATTACTTGATTAATTGTTTTTCAGCTTCATGGAAGCATTTTTAGATTTACAAGGTTAAACATTGAAATTGATTCCTCATCAAGTGGAATCCTGTTCAACATGTACTTTCTAGGACGTTTGTTGTCTTCAAGCTATTTCATCATGGCAGGTTTTATAGAGCGCCCTTCAGAGCATCTGCTTGGAGTTGATTTTTGTGCAAGGTGATAGAGATGGGATAATTTAACTCTACATCTACACATCTCATTTTCCTAATGCCATTTGTTGAAGGTGCTATTCTTGCCTCAGTATATTTTTGACACCTTTATCAAGCATGAAATGACTATAATTGTATATACTCATATGTGACTCCCCTATTTTGTTCCATTGATCTACATGTCTGATTTTGAGACAGACCCATGCTAGTTTCATTACTATGATTGTGATAGATCTTGGGATCTTTACTCTAACTCCTTATAAAATTAAGATTCACTGGATTTCATACCTGCCTACATAGATTCAGCATTTTTTCTGCTAAGAAATATTTTACTGTACAACTACTCTAATCAAGATTCATATGTGCCACTTTATGCTAATATGTGAAAACAGTAGAGATCAGTTTAAAATAATATTAAGGACTCACGCCACCACTCACTCTGTAGCTGTATGAACTGCTATCACACACTATGTAACATGTTACCCAGTATCTTATTACCAGCCGATATGGCCTTTGTCCCCTCAGTCATCACATTCAGGACTCTACACACTGATCTGTAATTTCCATGTGTGCAAACATATATTCATATGTCCTGGTCCTCATATTAGTTCTGCCTCTCATCTCTCCCCTTTTGATCTGGAATCACATGATACAACTCAGGAATGATTCCAAAAAATGCGTGATGAATAACTACAAGTGTCCTTCAGCTTGTGTAAGCTTTTGAAATTCCTTACTCATATTAATTGCTTAAAATATAAATCCTATACCAGTCTTCTCATTAAGAAGCTTAATGTCCTTTGACAGGATCAACCTGGTACTTTTCTTACTAACTTTTGTTTTGATCACTAGAGTTCCTATCATATTTCTATTCTACTATGCAAGTACACTTACGGTAACTGGTTGCCTATTTTAAGAGTGAAAAGAAAAATAGGAACTCATGTGTATAGTGAATTCAACATCAGGGAGTACATAGTAGTAGCTATTTTTCTACTGCCAAAAAAAAAAAAATAGGTGATCAAAATCCATTTAGTCAGTCACTGCAGATAATGGAAGGCTAAACAAAACAGAAAATAGTTTTCAGTAGTCTACCACAGGTAGGCTTTGTACAGAATTTAATTATAGAGCTAAGTGATGGTTCAGAAGTTAAGAGTTTTCTTCCAAGCTATCCAAATTGGATTCTCACTACCAATATAACACATCTCACAATGACCTATTACACATCTGGAGTTATGACCTGTAACTCCAGCACTGTCCTCTAGAACGCGAGGGCACTGGTCCTCAAGAGCACCCATAGACCCACAGACATATACATTTCACTTAAAATTGTTTAAAGATCTTTAAAGTGCTATTACTATGATATTATTCAACCTCTTCTTCACTAGTCAAATGAATAGAGTCCTACAAATTATTTTTCCAGTTAGGCATTCTTCTGAAAAAAGAACTAATTAAATGTAACTTTGGAGGAAAACATGAATTTTGTAATCATAAAACTGCATCTTCCTTCACCATTAAGCTCCTCTATGGCTTGATCTCCTTTCAGTAAATTAATATCCTGCCTCTCTAGTTTCCATTAAAACGGTCCTTCCAGTCTCATCATTGGAGTGAACTTGACAGAGCGGCAGGGAGAGCACAATGTAAGAGACCACATAGAAATCCTGGGCGACAGCTGCATTTCAATAACTCTCATATTATTATTCTTTCTTTAAAGCTGCCTTTATTCCACCACAGGGGAGAGGTTTAAAGCATTCTGTGTGGGAGAAAGGCTATCTAACTGTTTTTCTAAAAGTGGGTATTTCTCCCAGCCTGAAAAGTTTCATGTCACTTTCAAGCACATTATTAGCAGAGGCAGTGCTAGCTCAGACTGAGACTTCTTTCTCTCACAGCCCCGTCTTCTGCAATTGAAAATGCCAGGGTGACAAAGGAGCTGCAGTGCAAGAATAAACGATTCTGACTGAAAGGACCTAACTATCCCTGTCATCCTCGTGTACCACGCTTCGATTAGACAAAAGTTCTACAATTAAACGAATGATACCACATGAGAAAATGTCAAGCAAATATTATTTTTCAGCAATCTTTGTTGACCGTTTCTGAGAATCAAAGAGGACTCAAATATATGTGAATATTAATGGGTTATAAATGTTATAGATGGAGCTTAATGGCATGACAAGATTCATGAGGAAATGAAGTCTTATTAAGAATGTGACGGAAAACTCAACATCCTCCTCCTGCGGTACTCAACATCCTCCTCCTGCGGTTTTCTCTCCTCTTTCTCTGAGGAACCTGACTGAAAGACCACTATCCTGTCCTATGAGTCCTGTCAAATTAATGAGCTTGGTGGACCTGTCATTATTAGAAGGATGGAGAAAACCGGAAGCAAAATTATTTCATCCATGATCTCTCTTAGTTCTTCAGGAGAAAGGCCCTAGAACCATCCTAAAATATCTTAATGATATGATACAATGATTACAATGCAGGTTTTTTTTTTTTTCTGCAATGCTCTTTTAACCAAGAATCAAGTATCTATTTAAAAAGGAATAAGGGATGGGTCAGAGTCATTGTTTTAGAGGGCTCTTTACATTGTTGCTTTTCCTACGTGTAGTTGGGAAGAATTTAACGACATCAGAAGTGTGAAGGAGTTGTTTCTTTACATCACAACAGACAGAAAGCAGAGGACTTTGAAGGACAAGTCCCACAATGATACAATGTGCCGACCTCTGCTTCAGTAGTTCATGTCTTCCCGCTTGGTCACCTTACTTCCCATTTCTTGAAGCTCTCTAGGGCATCTCCCACTAAGAACCAGTTGTTCAGTCCATGACCCTTTAGGGGGATCTTATCATTGAAACCATAACAGTACCCTGTAGTTAGGATGTTTAGTCTAGTTCCCCTCCATGTCACAAGCCGTAGGTTAGCAATTGCATGTTAAGGAAAGTTTCGGTTTGACAATGAATCACACAGGAATTATTAACAGAGTTTTGGTTTTCTCTTCTGCCTATTCTTATTATTTCTCACATAGCTATAATGTATTTGCAAAATTTATCTTATAACAATAATATTGATTAATGTGCAGACTTTATTTAAGTCCATGTGATTTTCTGTACCATAATGTGAGCTTCATGGAATTTTCTCACCGCTTCTTCTAAAGAAGTTCGTCATTACTGTTATTCTCTTATTATTTCTATCCTTATTATGTCAACGATTAAAAGTCATTTTACAAATCCTTGCCATACGTATTTGTCCTGTATTTTAACATAATTGTATACTGATTAGACATCAGCAATTATTTGCAAGTAATATACAAAGGCAAAAAATGATTATTTTTCAGCGTATAATATAATGATAAGCAAACTATCCACGATGTGACTGATGACATAAACTTTGAACCTGAAATGCTGCTTCCAAGATTCACCATTGCAAGCATGCCTTTTTTTCTTTTTCCTCAGCAGATGCTAAATATTTTAGCAAACATGTTTTGAACATATGTGCACATTGTGAGTGGGTTCGATGTCCCCGCATTGTTGTAGTGTCTGTCAGTCATGCTTTTTCTGTAATTTCTTCACTGTTTTATAGTTTAGAATCCCCCTTTTACAATTCTTTGAGAACTTAGTTTTGTAGACTAGGAGAGGACATCTGACCCAGAAACAATAACAGCCCTAGCAGCTGAAAGGCAACAAGCCTCCAGACAAGGACACTGATTTGCTGATGTCTTGATTTTAGTGGAGTTTGGAGGAACTGAATCAGCTTTTGATTTGCCTTACAGTTTTTTTTTTTTATTCTGCATTCAGTTTTATTGATTTTTTTCCACCCCTTTCTTAAGTTTGCTTTGAATTTAGTTTCTCCTCTCTTTCCAGTTTGGTAAGCTGCAAGTGTAGGTTAAGTTGACATGTCTTTTTAAATAGAAATTATAAGTATTCTCCTTCCCAGTCATTTAACTACATTTTACATTTTTGAAATGCTGTTCAGTAAAACAAAGCATATCTTAATGTTCTAGAAAGTTCTTTTTAAATTCATGTTACTAACAAGTATGAAACTCATGTTATAAGCAGTCAGGAAATCCCCTTACATACCCCTGATTTTATTCATCTGTGATTTTATTATGTGTGATCTCTAGTGCAGACAAACACATTGTATCAGTGAATGGTGTCTACACACTTTGGATATTCCATGTATGCTTAAATTTAGATTCAGTTATATTTGTGTAAAATATTAGACTATTTATAAAATCAGGTCCAAATTTATTGGACCCTAGATTCATTCAATGTAAGTGTTTTAATAATTTGAGAAGTATCAATGATTTTGTGAAATAATCACCTGCATATAAGAATTGTACAATATTTTTATAGGATGTGATTCATCGATAAGGACAAAATTTACAACTCCTTTGGTTAGAAATTATCAATTATTTTTTTCTGTTTTCTCTCATTCCTTTCCTTTTTTTTGATTGCTTTGGATATGAAAATAAAAGAATCCTTAAATCATTGAACCTCAGATTTAACCCTAACATTTACAAAACTGAAATTTGTAGCTGGCCTGTCAATCAATATTTCCTGATATAGATTCTTTTGTCTCTATCTCAGGTATGCTAAAACTAGTAGTACTTCTTACAAAATGTCTATCTCCATTTCAAATTTTTTTTTCTAGTTCTTTGATAATTTCAGCAACACATGCACTAACCTGAAAAAGTACAGAGCAGATTATCAGGTGACTTTTACTTATTTCTACTTTTAATCAATAAAATGATGAAGGATTATTCTGTCAACAGCTTAAACACTATATTATAGCTACAATTTTTGTTCAAATTGTAATTTATGATTTTAATACAGAATGTAAATTTTCCCTAAATACAGATGGAGTTCCTTCAACATATTCAACATCAATGAAGTTGCAAAAGTCATCGAGCTTTATCACAGAGTATCTCTCAGAATTACCATGAAATTACTTATACTTGACTGTTTCAAAAATCAAAAGTAATATATTGTTTTCTTCTAGTATTATCCTGAAAAGAAATCTCATTTTAGATTCTTTATGGCTTCTGTCCTAATTGGCAGAATTGTGTATTCTACCTAATTGGAATAGATATATGGGTAGCCTCATGAAAAAGAATTACTTACTTGGTTTTTTCAATAACAGACTTGGGTTTGGAGTATGCACAGACTGTATGAGCCTACTGCTTGCAACTCCTCAGCCCTCTAAGTCAGGTTGGAGTGCTGTGTTTCTTCCTGTGTTTCCTTAGCTCTGCAGAAAGATCTTCCTCTGTCTGCTCTGATGTTCACTTTGCACTTTCAGGAGCGGCTTCAAATGCACGTTTGCTTTCATTAAGTAAATGCTTTGCTTCAATATTCCAAAAACATGCTCCATTGAAAACAAGCACAAATGCCAAAAGTGAAATTGTAACTTACCATACATGCTGTAGTGGCAGTCACTATAAACCTTAGGTAAGTTTTCTATCTTCAGCGCTCAAACATCAGGGCATAGAGGCAATCTTTTAATGGAGCACAGTCAAATACTGAGAAACAGAGAATCAATCAGAGGAACTGAAAGTGTGAGTCCATTATTAGTTAGCACTGAACACTGAAGAACATAACATTGCTTGTGCTGCAGATTCCAAATATCCTGTAAGTTCTTTCCATAGCCAATTCAAGCAATAAATAAAGTTCACCTATTTTAATTGCAATGCCAAATGACCTCCATAAGCCTAGATTTTATGTTGTGCCAGTTCTAGATTTTGTGCTTTGGTTGCCAATTGTATGGCAACAGCCTTCATTCATTCCCATTATGATGTTTCTAGAAAACAACAACAACAACAACAAAACTGGCAACATTTTATCATAAGAATCTTGTGATTCCTCAGATATGAAGTAAGTTATATCTCCTCAACTAAAGAATATCATCAGAAATCCATTTTATATGAATACATGGTGACAGACTTTAGGAATGAGTCTTAGACTATGGCCTATAATACATTCTAATTCTGTCTCTTAAAAACCTCAACTCAAAAGCCATACTATGCCAAATTATTATTAATATACCTGAATGATTAACATTAGACATTACATAAGGGTAAATTGAGGCTAACTGAATTATGATGAAACTTTTTAAAAATATAATACAAAATTGAAATGACTAAAACAATTATGTTTGCAGAATTAAATGCCAACATTAAGAAAAAGAAAATCTCTGGAAATGAAGTCAATGAAAGTCCATATAGGCAGGAGATGGAACGAAACATGACAGCAGTGATCTCTTGCATCACTCTTCATAAAGAAATTGGCCCTTCTCATTTATCTATAGTTCTGTTACAGGTGGAACCCTGTGAAATTTACCCCTTCCATGATAGAAGGTCTATTAGGGTCCTGTTTAGGCAGTCTAGTAGTTTAAGTATCATTAGTGTAGCTTCTCTGTCATTTCTAGGATACTGGATCTCACAATAGGATCTTGATTTCCTGTCTAGTTAATTTTTAATTATCCATAGCCTTACCATATAACCAGTCAATCCTACTTTATCTTATATGTCCAAAAGAATTAAAAGCAGTTTCTAACACAAGAAAATTGAGATAAACAATTTAAATCCATTCAATGAGCTTGAAGCAGTAATAAAAGTCACCCAACACAGAATAGCTCAACTCAAATAGAGTCACTAATCAATTTTCCCAGCTATCAAAAGAAGGACTAACACCCATGTTCTTCTAACTGCTCTGAAAAAGATCTTATCAATATAACTTCTTAAACAAGAAATTAACAATAACAACACCCAATGATATATCCACGTGAATAGGGGAAAATCACATGAGTCTCCAATCCTAAGCCATAAGCAATTAACATTTGATGAAAGAGCATTTGTTTTCCCCAAGGATTGTCCCGCTAAATGGTTATGAATGGCCATAATCACAGAAAGGGATTATTAAGAGAAGAATTAGTCATTCCCACACATGACCCCCCTGGTTGATTATCTACATCATAAGGGTTATTTCCCCAAATTAGACACATATAAGCAACACTAAACAGACTCAGCAGGTTTAACATAAGTATTTATGAATTTATACATCTATGTAACAATAACGAAGAAAAGGCCATGATTTTTAAAGGAAGTGAGGTTGGGGGACATGGAAGGGACAAGAGGGAGGAAGGGGAATGTGGGAAATGATGCGATTACATTTTTATTTAAAATAAAAACAATAATTTAATTTTTTTAAAAATGAAAATGATCCTTTCTACTTGGGTTCACAGAGATTAAAACATAACTGATATCTACAATTTTTGTTCTGTTTTCTCATTACTTTCATATACTATCACCGTTTGACAATGACACACATGAACGTAATACACTCTGACCGCTGTTCTTTCCACCAGCCCTGTTTCCCTAACTTCCCTGTTCACTCATTCTTTGCCCACGAATTGAATTCTCACATTTATATCTGCTTTGTTTTGTGACCCACTGAGCCTTACTAGGGCTGTCTGTGTGACCACGCATTTGTACTTACCCACGGGAGCCTGGTAAGGTCAACAGTAGATACACAAATGAAGACATTGACTTGCCCTCACAGAATCTATCAAAACCCCATGTTTCCTGGACTCTTCCATGGATGATTTTGACAACACCAGTCTCATGCGGGTCCTTTATCAGGTAGTGCAGTTGTGGACTGACTGTGGTATATGAGGTTGAGAGTGGAATATTCTAAGGTCTGAGGAAGATTTTGAGGTCTTTTATCAGAAACGAGCACATATTGACCCCACAAAGCAGCTATAACATGTGGATCTGGAGGCAGAAGAGGTTTTGGAGCCAGGATGAGAAAACTACAATATTTTAAGGATTGTTTTAAAACTTTGTCTATACATTTAAAGCTTTTAGGGTGATAATGATTCTTATGGAATTTTTATTTTTTTCATTTCTTTTGAATTTACATTTTGGCATTCTACTACGGCATGCATGTGATAATCAGAGAACACCTATTTTGGAGCCTTTCTTCCCCTTTGCCATGTAGGTCTGAGGATAAAACTAAACTAAGGTTATCATGCTTGATTCGCATAAGGTCATATATTTGAATGCTTAGGGAGAGTTAGTAGGAGGCGTGGCCTTCTTGGATGGAGTGTGTCAGTGGGGTAGGTTCTTGAATTAAACAACCTGAGTTCCATCTCATGAGCATGAAAGGGGGCAACCACCTCCATTATGAAATCCTTTGAACACCAGTCCTCGCACCTGCATGCCTCTTTCTGTCTCCCTCCCTCCATCTTTCTCACACAGATAAATAAAAACATTTTTTAAAACTTTTAAAAGATGTGAGCAAATGTCAAATGTGATTAAATAGTAATTTATGGTATAAAATAGTAAAATGCAAATATATTTTGTATTCTGTGAAATTTCTGAGAAGAGAAGCTATAATTATGTGTGCATTTATCAGATTCCTCTCATTGAGTAGTTAAAACAATTGATGCCTAAGGCATGGTGAAATGAGGTTTAAATGCTTGTGATATTCAATAAGAATAAAATATTGATATCCGATTATGAGGAAATTCATGTTTGAACATGAGGTATGAATGTACTTTGGAGTAGTTATGGCTTGTTAATTATTAAGTGCTTTAATATAATATATGAAATAACTTAGAGAATTACTTTCCAACATTTCAAGTAATTTAAAAATCTCTGGCTACATCATTAATAAATATCAGTATCTGGTTCATTAAATTGCTTCTCTTGCTAATGCTCAAGGCATAGATTTAAATGAATCAATGTAGAGTACAGGAATGGTGTTTGTGAGCTGAGTTAAGGAAATACTAGCACACACTTTGATAAAAGACTTTAAAACTCATGCAGAGGTAGCTGCAGAAATGGCTCAGTGGTTAAAAGCTTTGGTTCTCAGCACCCATGCAGTGGCTCAAAACAATCACTGACTTTAGTTCCTAAAGACCCAATTATTCTACATCTGCAGGTAGCAAGCACACATATATGTGTTGCATATATACATATACATCCAAACTCTCATATTCATGAAATATGTTTTAATTTTATAGCAGATGCAGAAATCAGAATGTCCTTATAAAAAGATAGGCACGTTCTGGCCTTCAAATATAAAGTATGTGTCATCTGTGTGCCTAAGATCTTATTTTAGTTTTATCTTAATATACTGTAACATTTTCTTCATGACTCAACTCCTGTGAAGGACATTATTTTAATGTCAAAAACATCAGATATGAACACCATATAATATATAAAATAAATCTCTAATAGTAGGAACACACACTTAAAAGGTTTGCACATAAATATGTATAAGAAGAATTACTAAAGAAGACATGTACAAGGAGGGAGTACTGGAGTCTTTAGAGAAAGGACAGTGAGGGCATAGTTGGTGTATTATATTATACTTTCAAAACTAAAAGAAAAATAATTTGAATAATGAAAAATCCCCTTTATTAAGAGGTCTTCCAAATATAGTTTGATGTTTTATATTTCAAATAAGCTAAATAAACATAACATTTTTTCCTCTCAGAAACTACATAATGGAAGATGACAGAAGTACAATCCATGTATTTACTTAAAAACAATCTGTGAATGGAATATGAATAAAATGTGAAAGGTCAATTGCGTGAGATTATATGATGACAAGATTACTCTCACAAAAGACACAAAGCCACATGGAGAGAAAATTCAGAAAATGCACTGGACCAGGACAAGTTATGCCTTGAGAAAATAAACTATAGTTTCAGAGATGGGTTATCCAGGAAAGGCTGAAGGAGGGTACATAGGAGAAATTGAGAGACAAATACAGTTCTCTCTCTCTCTCTCTCTCTCTCTCTGTGTGTGAGTCTAGAGGTGCTGTCTACAGTTGCTACAACTTTAGTATTTGCATTTGCTCTGATGGTGTTGAAAATCATAGAAAGAAGTTTTATATATTTCTCAGCAACAACGATCTGCTACTAAGAAAGCGGGCCGTTGTGTGTGTTCACGTATGTTCAAATATTATATTGTCTACTGCCTGACTTTGGGTTCCTGCTTGAGATTCAATAATAAAGACATGAAGGTATTTGTATAGTATAAGGCAGACTTTTGACTGGGGCAGTCTCTCAGGGAGCCTCTTCCTTAACCCCACTCCTCAGCCATTGTGTTTCTCCAAGTGACTCACTGCTCTACCTCTCTATCTTCCTGTCTCCCTTCTGACCCCTGGCTCTGTCCTGCTTTCCATGATTCTGCCCCAGCTCCAGCTGCCAGCTCTTTATATTACTCAAAGAACCATATCCCACACTCCTACACTTGGCCTTAAGGGTAGGTACCATGGCTTTCCCCACAGCAGCTTGCCTTGCTTTTTTCTGCAGGTAAGGAAATGACAAATATTTGTATAACCTGCTAGCCAGGCAGCACCAGCTCAGCAATAAAACACTGAGAATACAGGGACACATTTTCATAAATAGTTGGTACAATATGGGCGGCCTATCCCAGCAAGTGTCTATGATATCTAGGGAGAACTGAGTGCAAATATAATTCACTAACAAATAACATCTATCCTATGTCAGTGTGAATTATTATTTGAAGTTTCCTGCTATATATGTTTTCTGTTGACTTGTTGCTTAAGAGGGTAAAAAGCAGTAATGACTGATAATGTAGACACCTTCGGATGAGACACATGCTAGTAAGTGAAGTTCTGTGGATGGTATTCCCAGGAATGTGACTCCCATGAAGTTCTGATGTTGATCTTCTAAACTTCAGTACTATAAACATGGTCATCTTTATTAATTTTAGGCTTCAAAGTTGTGCTTTCATAAGTACACGAGCTGTGTTGAATTGTCAGATTGTATTATTATGACATCTGTACATCATATTTATTGCTATATTTGTAATTGCAACATGTTCTCTATTAACCCCTACCATCTTTGTTCTTTTCTAAGAGCTCTCCAGTCTTCTTCTTCACAACAAAGTTTCTCCATTGTCCTTTAAAGATGAACAAACACAAAACACACACATGCACACACATACCTAATTTTGAATGAGAGGAAGGATGCACATTTTGCCTGTGTTTTCTTCCCAGTAAGTTTCCTGGTCCCTCATTGTGTCCCTTTGTCCTTGTTGTCCTGCCTAGTAGTTGCCTTCTATTTTCTTCTCTAGTGTGTGTAGATTCATGGATGGTTGAATACATACATAGACAGGAACTATTTTATAATTATTTTATAGTTATAAAATAGTATATATTATAATTATATTTATGTACAAATATGTAAATTATGTTATATAATATCTAATATATAAATATTTAAATATTTACATAATTATATATTTAATATATTAGCAGTATATCATATATCAATGACACATCCTGTATCCTACTATCCTATATCCAATATGCTTTATCATATATCATATATCATATTATATATTACATATTTTAAATAATCATATATCATAAATTACATAACACATATCATATATCACGTTATATGTTACATATGATATATTGTACATTATACATTTTATATATTGTTATATGTTATATGCCATATGCTACATGTTTTATATGTTATATGTCATATGCCAGTTATTATGTGTCATATATCATGTGTCATCTATCATATATTTTATATCTTATTACATGTCATTAATCATGCCATATATCATACGTCATATATTATATATTATACATTGTTTTATACTATATATAATATAGTATATATCATGTGTCATATGTGATGTATCACATGTCATATATCATTTATTATGTATTATATATGTGTATTACATACTTATTACATATTATATATTTTGCATTTTGTTTTACATATTTATTATATTATAATCTATTATATATCATATCATATTTCATATGTCATTTATCATGTGTTATACATCATAGATTATGCATATATATTATATGTTAACATATGTTATATATAACTAGATAGATAGACAGATGGGAAAGAGAAATCTTGTATGTTTCAGAAAACTTGAGATGTATCATCCTTTTTTGAATTTTTTTTTTTTTTGCTTAAGAGTGATACAATATCATTTGCAGGAAAAATGGTTAGAATAGCCATAATTATGCTAAACCATATACAGACATGTTTAGAGACAACATTCTCATTGGAGTGGGCAAGTTAAAGTGAGGTTATCAGCCCAGGTCAAATCTAACTACTGTCTGTACAAGAAATGTTTATATGAATCCTAAGCAGCCTAGTCAGAAAGGATATGCTAACCTTGATGCAAAAGTCTAGCCTCAAGGATGGTGATGGGAACACTCCATTGTTTGCTGTAATCACAAATACAACCAGCCTCACAAAGAGAAGCGCACTGAGATCCACACAGTTACAGGTTTATTGACATCAGAGTGTTAGATAAGGAATGACACCAAAATAATTCTTGAAATCATGATTAGGGTGGAATTGTGGTTTGAAATATGACAATGGAAATTCAGTGACTTTGATTATCAGTGCAAAACAGAGTAAGGGGCCAGATGGTCATGGTTTAACAAGGAAGTAGTTGACACAAATTAAGTGACAATCCACCTGTACTTAGCACATCATAACCAGCTGTGTTGAGTCAAGGATTAAACTGGAAGCTGAATAGTATCCAATGACCTTTGCTGATACTGAATGGGGTTGTCAGAAGAAAGGTGTTTGTTCAAAGGAAGCATTAACTGAGAGGGAACTGTTCCCATTACATAATGAAATATTTGTTAAGAAATCATGGTTTTAGTTAGCATCAAAGAAGAGAAGCATTGAAAACAATGAAAGGAATTAACTATCAAGGTATTATCGTTTCCAAAGAGCACATTGAGAGAGTCTCAGGAGTCAGGTAAGTAAGGCCATGAAACTGCCTGGAGGCTATAGAACTTGGTAGAGATGGGCTGAGTGTCTCAGGGTCCTGGGAATAAGTCATGCAAACGAACAGTTAAGGCACAAAAAAGGTTTTTCCTCATCACATAAGGCAAAATACAGTGTTATCATTTTTAAATGATCCACACAAGCAACACATGCATGTACTACCTTACATACAGCAAAATTTTACTTGTCATGTAATTCATTATATGTAAAGCCTTTACGGTTAGTTAATTCTCTGTATGTGTTTAAAGGGGCATTTTTCCAGTACACATTTACTACCAGAAATTAAAAGTAGAAAGTCTACTTATAAGTACACAGAACACATAAAAATTGAGACTGTTTTGAAATTAAAATATTCTTATTTATTTCCTCATACTTGTAGAACTATGAGAAGAGATTATTTAATTTGACATTCTTGTGAAGGCTACATTTTTCAGCATCAGTGATTAGAGGAATTCTGTCTTATCTTTACATTGAATAATTGATAAATGTAGGGTGGACTATACAGCGCAATGTATAATTTTATTGGGTTTTGGTCTAACGCTGCTAGGCATTCACATGGTAAATACTGGCCCCTAAGACCTGGTTGCCCTATGAGCAGATCCTCATGTACACCAAATAATGTTATGCAAACTTTACTCCCCAATGTAATGTTATTGGCTAAATAAAACTGGCTACAGCCAGTTACTGGGGTGAATAGAGATAGAATTTCAGTTACTGGGTTGGGGTAGCAGGCAGGAACTATGAAGAGAAAGGATACAGAGAGAAGAGGAAATCTCCATTAATTGGGATGGGCCAGGAGCACATGGCCCAGTGAAATGCCCCCTGAGGACAGACTGATAACCTAGGCTAGACTCTAAAAGCAAGTACTTGGGGAGTACAGCTGAGAAGTAGTCTAGCATATAGAAGTGTAGGGTAATCCCCCAGTAGTTGTGCTAAGCTGAATAAATAAATCTATAGGAATCTGCCTCAATTATTGGGGGCTCGACATCTCATATTAATAACAGAGAGTTATTAAATAACTACGAAAATTACATATTTTGTTATATGTATGCATTGTAAAAAGATGAAATCAAGTTACATAGCATATTCACCACATTATTAACATTAGGATGTAGGTCTGGTGATATTGTGAATGAACTATTCTTTTGTCAACTATGCCACATATGATTACTAACTGCTGTTCCCTGCACTGCAACAGATGACTGGAAGCCATCTCTGAAAGTCAAACTGAAAAGTGGGATCATGTATAATTCTTGCCCACTTCATTCCTACATTTCTACTCTCACTTTCAAAAAAATGACTCTTTTTAGATTTCACATATATATGAAATCTTGGAATATTTGTCTGTTGTGCCTGATATATAATTCACCATTTATCTCCTTTCTTACTGTACAGTAACCTCCATTTCTCTCTTCTCTCTCTCTCTCTCTCTCTCTCTCTCTCTCTCTCTCTGTCTGTGTGTGTGTGTGTGTGTGTGTGTAGGGGAGTGTACATATATGTGAACACTTTCTCCCCACTCAACCCTTGTTGGACACTTACAATATTTTCATAATTTTAATCTTAACAATACTGAGATGAACTTGAGTGTGTGAGAGTGACGATCTCTCTCTTCACTGTAGGGATCCTAAAGCTTTCAGATATCTAACCAGAAGTAAGATTGATGGCTCATTTCATTTAGAAATTCTAATTATTTTTTGAGATATTCCCATACTGTTTTCCACAATAGGTATGGTTATTCACATCCCTGTCCCCAATGTGCAGGAGTTCCCTTTTCTCTACATCCTTGCCAAAGTTTGTTATCAATCTGCATTTTGATAGCCCTTCTAACAGGTGTGAAGCAATACCTCCTAGGAGTTTAATTTTGGATATAATTGATGACATAAATCATCAAGCCTGTACTCATCTGCTGTCTGTCTGTCTAGTTTTGTAATTTGCCTTTTTAGATGCTTTGCACATTTTAAATATTGGTGTTATGTTTATAAAAAGATAAAGATATATATGTTCTATGGGTGTAGGAGAAGGTAGGTGTGGGGGAAGGGCGTGACTCAGTGGACCCATGCAGAGGCATCCCTTCCCCCTGAGGGACCAGCCACACAGGAAGGTATAGTATAGAAATAGAGTTTATTTAGGGCATGCGGAGGGGAGTTAAGAGGGTAGTAGAGGCAGAGAAAGGCAGAAAGAGGGAGAGAGAAGTAAAAGAGTAGAGAGTAGAGAAGTGGAGAGGCCGGCCATGAAGACATGGAGAGAAGGGGGGAAGGGAATGGGAGAGGTAAGAGATGCAAGAGAGAGGCAGGAGATAAGAGAGAGAGGAGGGGCAAGCAGCCCCTTTTATAGTGGGCCAGGCTCATCTGGCTGTTGCCAGGCAACTGTGGGGAGGAGCATACCTGGCTATTGCCAGGTAACTGTGGGGTGGAGTTTAGACAAAATGCTAACATTCCCCCATTTTCATTTAATTAAAAAAGAAAAAATTAGAAAGAGGCAATGGCAAAGCAGAAATAGGATCATCTTAAGATCTGACTGCTTCATGCTGGCATTAGGGGCAAGGTGTCTTTGGGGAACCTAGAAGAATGTGTGTGTGGGGGTGTTTGTCCAGTCCTAAGAGAGTTGGCAGTTTCCTTGCTGTCCTGGGTCTGTGGAGCTGTCTGAGGATAGGTCAAGGAACAGGTTCAGTAGAAGCGTCTGTGTCTGAGAGGAGATTGAAGAATCTGAAGGTTGCTTCTCTAGAGCTGTCCTGGGTGTAGTAAGTGCCTGGGCTTGACAAGAAACGCATTATTTTAGGTAGAGAAATAAGGTTAAGTAGGTTTGGGAGAAAGGAAAAAAATGTCTTAAGATGTCTATTTTAAACCCAGAAGAATCTTACCCTTCCAACTGAGTTATTTACACCGTTCACATGGTCTAGATACTAGCTTTCGACAGCTGCATACTAGCACATATTTCTCCCACTGTGAACATTCTCTTTTTGCAGTACTAAATTTTCTTTTGTGTGTGGAAACATTTTGGTTTAATTTCATTTTCTTTCTTCTCTTTAATTCTGGCTGTTTTTGCTTTCAGAGTCTTTAATATATATTGTTATCCAGATCAGTGTTGTAGATCTGTTGCCCCACCAGTTTCTTCTAGCATCTTTACAACTTCAATTTTTAATCTGACTGCAACGAACCTGAGTATGTATTTGAAAGCAAATTTGACAAATAAAACGTCTGACAGATGAAGGAAACAAAAGCTGTTCCCTACAAAATGAATGGAGCTATGCTTCACCTTTTTTTGGTTAGCAAGGATAACAGGCCTTTTACCTAACATGTGATTTATAGAGTGCTACTGCAAAACATATTATTCAAGAACCCACTTGAACTTAAGGTGATTTATTAGACTTATATTAACTGGGTTAATGAATCATGGCTAGGTAGAATCTCGTGGTCTTCAAAATTAAGGGTAAATATGACAGACCTCTCAAGTCCAAAGATATATAAGCCTTCTAATCCTTAATGGCAATTTATGTCCCTGGTTAGCTTTTATGATCTGTCTTAAATCCCACTTTCATTCTAGGAGCTATGGTCCTGAGCTCCTAAAAGTCGGTTTCTACGGTTACCTGAGAGCATTGAATGCGTAGAGAAGTAATTTAATGCTGTCACTTTCAAGTTCAATAATGCATTAGTAATTGTAGCAGAGTATGCTTTGATTATACAAACATGGGCATAAACAAGATACAAGACATGGTTTCACAGGAGCTTGTTTCCTAAACTCTATGACTGCTTGCTTCCCACAGATGTGCAGCAACTGTTTAGAATTCATGGAAGGCGGTGTTATCTGACCAACTTTACAACACAAATTACGTGCTATTCGTCCGACTTCAACTCTGTTCATTGTCTAACTCTTATCTAAGAAGTCTTTCTAAATAATCGAAAGGCACAGCCTTTTAACATGGATTAAGCTATTTAACATAATCTCTTGTAGGTATAATTAGTAATGGACTACTTTCAACCACATTTGACCTTGAAAAGCATGACAAACAAATAGTCACACTATTCCTTTTATTTTTCCTGACCAACAATAGGTATACTTTATAAGCTGGTTTTAAGGTTTATATTTAACAAACAATGTAGCTACTCTTTCTGGATTGCCATATGATTAAGTCACACTTTGCTTCTCTTGATTCTTTAGGGAGATGCATCTAAAAACTGTATAGTAATGTGTTAGGAGGCGTCCACATTTCCTTGCCATTGTTTTACAATGTAAGGAGTCTGAGTTAGCCCAGGGAATGCTAAAAGATTCCTACTGGGACACAGAATTTAAATACATTGTGAGTGCCAGACCAAGTGGATAAATCCCTGTTGACATTTTTAAACTTGAGCCAGATTCCAAGGAGAGCCCTATTAACAAAGAATCATCTAATTCACACTTCTAACACAAAACCATGCAAGCACATTACTCAGTCTTTGTTCCTGGATTATTTTAGACAGAAAGTTTAATTAATCTTATGTTTGTCAGTTGCTAGTTTATTTCCCTGTATTAAAGCCATTTCTAAATATTTTATAAAAAGAAACATGACAAAACAACGGTGAAAACCAAGCCAAATCTAAGTTAGTATGCACAAAGCATCCTGTTATTTACAATACACATAAATTAACTGCAAAAGAGAAATGAGTAATATGTTTAATTAATGCTGGGATTTCTGTGACTGCCTTAGGGACAAAATTTATGCAATAAAGGTAAATATGCCAAATTGATCTCTCACTGTGACAATGAATATTGGAGGCACACTGTGGCCTCATTCAGGTTTTCAGAGGACTGTAGGGTCAGCTTAAGCTTTGCCTCCTGATTCTAAGAAAAGTCAGCCAGAAACAGGCTCTCCATTGTACAGAAACCTGTACTTTAGCATAGAGAATTGTTCTTCACTATGCCTTAAATTATACAATAGCACTGATATAGTAACTTATAGAACATGGAATGTGTGGTTCCATAAGCCTCCTATCTTCCCCTGTGTTGACTGGAGGTTCCTATCACCCTTTTCTGTTGTTGTTTTCTAAATTTTTAAAGATTTCTTTTTTTTTCTCTTAAAAGTATGGTCTTTCTTACGCTAACTCTTTTGTTACTCACGACTTTCATCAGGGCATACAGAGGTAGGTTGGCTTCTAGCGAGCTAGATTTCCCAAAAGTTCAAAAACAAATATCTCAAGCACCACTTCCCAGCTCTTTATCCAGAAAACATTTTGAATATTCAACTGGTAATTTCATAAATATCAATACTATGTTCCTGCTTTTCAAATATTATATTTGTTCTGTTTGAAAAACAACCAAATTTGTCTGTGTGTATTTGTCATGTGATGATTGCCAACAAACACGTTTTTTAAACATATACTGTTTTACTACTTTGTTTTGTGTTCTCAACACACAATCAAAATTTGATATGAATTTGGCTCTGTTTCTTTCCCCAATTCAATTATTATTATTATTATTATTATTATTATTATTATTATTATTATTATCATCATTGGCCAAGGTTCTTTTAGTCGGGAGTCTACTTCTGTCAAATCAACAGCTATATTTCTTCATCAAGCCTAACATAATGACGCCTTCCTCGATTGCTATAACTTCATTAATTTTAATAACTTGTTAACTATACAAACACATAATATTCTGTGTCTATAAACTATTACTTATGGTATATTAATTAAAAAATTATAGTGTATGTATTAGAAAATACGACTTGTGTGATAGTGTCAATTATTTACATATTTGTATTTATGATTTTCTCACCAATAGTGTTTTACTATAATATTATATTTTTGGTACATTATTTTCTATACAACTAGAAGTAAACAAATAAAATTAAGTTCCAAAAAAATGCATCAAGTATCTATTTAACTTATACATTGGTTCTTAATATATTATAAGCTATCTGAATTAATCTGTTGATGAAAATATTATTTAATAATGACCAATACTACTGAAAATACAATGCAAGCCCTAGTACTCATTGCCAAAAGTTTTAATTGAGTAGCTGTGTAGTAATAAATATAATAATAAGAATAAATTTAGAGATAGAAATGTAATATAGCCATGTATTTTCAATTACCACAATCTGTTGTGTTTCATTAATATTATAAGCTGCTCTTATTTTCCTCAGAATATCAAGTGGCCTGGGTTTTTATTTCAGAGATGAAACACGATTTTTAGTTGACAGAGTTCTTTATTCCTCTGTCTTTTTTGTTTGTTTGCTTGTTTCAGGTATTTTATTGTTATTTTTACTCCTATCTTAGGTCTTGACTTTGAGTAGTTATTTCAACATGCAAGAATTTTAAGATGTTAAGAAATGCTGGTTTTATTAAATTTAATTGATTTTTATTTGAAAATAGTTCTATTCTGTCCATGAAGGAATTAGCATCATCAAAAGAAATTTGAAGTATATCTTAGATGAGCTGTGTAAAAGTATCTTTTAATCACCTGAAATAATTATAATCTCAAATGATAACTATTGAATAAATTCATTCTTTCTAGTTCTTTCTGAACTCTGCCTGGCTGGTTCAACTAAACTGCTCTGATTCAAACTCCCTTCTAAGCTGACTGATTCAACCTGGCTTCTCTCAGCTTCTCAGTGAATTGCTCTGCTTGGCTTCAAACTAACTCTGGCAATTTGTTCTAATCTGGTTCTTTCTTAATCTCTGGCTTCAAGTGCCTCTGCTGCACAAACTGAATGGTACTGAGTTCAACTCCACTGCACTGCTTCCTGCACTGACTGACTGAATATATGGACTGAACTGACTGAACTGTATGAACTGAACTAACTTCATTCAACTCCCTCAACTGACTAAACTCAACTCAACTCAACTGAACTCCACTCACTGAACTGCCCTCCCATAGATGCCAATTTCAAATTTGACTGTTTCCTTATTTATATTATTTGGCCATAAAGGTATGTAATAAGGGTGTGTCTATATTCCAACCAGATCATACAGTAATCCAGTGTTTGTGTATATTTCAGATAGACCATATAGATCTAGAAGGTCTTTGGAGGTGATTTCTTGCCAGAGCAACCAAGTTTCTAGATTAAAATTCCTCTACAGAGCTTTAAGAAAGAGACCTTGAAATTTAGCTTTCCTGAACTTCCCCCTAGATATAGGTAATGGGAATCAAGAAAATAATGGAAAGACTTACTGGTTGGAATCCTATATGTGGAATATTAGTGGTTTGAAAAGATATTGTTAAGTCAATGGATATACTTGCTTTATTTTTTCAATTATTCAAAAAATATTTCTAAAACCTTGTCTATCTGAATGCAATTCTAAAAAGGACCAACATTCATTTTTCCTGTTTTCTTCCAACTGTAAACAAATAGCAAGCCACAATCTTACAAATATATATAATAAAAAATGCTTTATACATAAACATCCTCAAACCCATGATGGATTAAACACCAATGTCATATGACATTTATTTTTAAACTAACAGTAAGTGGATTCAGAAATGAAATTTCTTCTTGTGGTAACATAAGTCAACCATTTTCCAATTTAAGATATTGAACAAAGTGCACCGGTGGTAGCAGTTAATAGAACTATGCTATGATATTTTCAGCAATAAAACATGTTTTATCCCTCTTTGCCATTCTTTATAGATGAGGGCATCCAGGTTCATATGCTATCCATCTAAGGTTCTCCTATAAATACCATAAAATTAGGTATAAAATTTAAAGCGTATGATTTTTCTAATAAATGATTAAATTCTATACAGATTAAGATGAAGAAATAAAAGGATAATAAAAGATAAACCTATCACATACGATGTTTTTGTAGTATGGATTTCTCCAATCAATATACCATGATGACATGCTGCACAGAATATCTAGGCTAAGTAGTCATAATAGTATTGGAGATATATTTTCCAGTCGATGGAGTAGAGGGGAAGAGGAACCTAGGAGTTCAGCTATGACTTCTCCCTGCCTTCCCACAGGTGCAGCTGATCTTGGAAGATAACAGACTACATAGGAAATAGAAAGTTAATTGAAAAGGACTTTAGGATATGACTTCATCCTCCTTGATGGTGTGAGAGATTTTGTTGTCACTACAGTGGGATCCCTCATGCTATAAGGAATCCCTTGCCTGTGCTTCGTGGGTAATTACAATAAACTCAGTGGTTTGCCAAGTTAGAACTTCCTTAGAAAGTCCTACTTTGTTCTGTATTTGTAGCTCTATCTGAATGGAGTGGTTTTGTTGTTGTTGTTGTTTGTTTTTACCTCCAACAATGAACTAACCCAACAGAATCGTATAACTTACTAATAAAACAAGTACAAAAGCCTCTAGGGAAAAAAACAGAAAAGAATATGAGATAATAAAATTATATAATATTTATAGTTAGAGGATATCAAAAAAATACAACAGAACAAAATTTGAAGTAACAAATGAGTAACATAATCTTGTTCGTATTTCTATCTTATATATATAACAAGTTTATACACGTATATGCATGCTTTTTCATATCAATATTATGATCTATGTCATGAACCTTTTCTTTATGCTGAATAATATTTCCTAATGTTTATCAGGGTTTATCAAGGTTTGTTCTCTCAATGTAAGGGTCTAGAAATTGTAGGAAATAGGTAAAATACAGTTGTTAGATCCCTCATCTACTTTGACCCTAAGAAGACAAATCTGAAAACAGAGACACCCTCCTACACACACACACACACACACACACACACACACACACACGAAAATGCACATGCACAGTCTGTGTCATACGAAGCCTAACTACTCAATAGCCAAAGAAATCCTGGTTTCTGTGACTTAGTGCAAGTAATCTGTGTCTCGGTGCTTTGTCTTGTCTCATTGAATAGGCTGAATATTAACTGTCTGCTTCCACATGGTGGCCTTAAACTGTTATATTTTTATTATCTTTTGATGAACTGCTCTAGAGAAGCAAATTTCATGTTTAAATTATTTTATATATTATATTTTTGCATAGAACTAAAAGTTTAAAGTAGCTTCACATGGCAGTAATTACATACTCTAGTCATTATAAAATATTCTTTTATGCTTGACTTTTTAAAGCATTTGTTGATACTGTTATGAGTGTTATGAAAAAAGAATACTTTATAGCTGTTGAAGTAATGAGAAGAAGGTAATAAACTACTATTTTTCTGTAGCTGTTTGGATGTATGACATGATCTCCATTAGAGTTTCTGAACCCTCTTAATGTAGGACAGAAAGACACTGTAAATTATTGATTTGAATTTTGTTCAAATTAATGAAAAAAGAAGAAAAATATAATTCATTCACTTTAAAAATAGGTTTGTACAATATGAAAAAAATACTTAAAACCTTAGGCTTTCCCACACAATTTTCTAGATTCCAATTAGGATCTCTAAGGAAACCAAGGAGAAATAGTTAAAGTTAATTGGGGCACAACAAGATGATTAAAATGCAGAGAGGTAATTAAATCCAATTAAATTACTGCTAAATATTTTGGTTACCTTAATCATCAATGATCTCAGTATGACACACACCAATCTGTTATTATATAACTGTGTTTTCTATTTGTAGGATGCGAAAAGTAATTACACATGCAAAGATTATCAGAATCAGGTAATGTAGAAGTATTTTTAAACATTTCTTTATCATATCCTGTTTTGCTGTATGAAATTTATTTAAAATATTGAAATTCAAAGTCAACATTATCTTAAGTAAAATCTTGCTTTGAAAACTACATATGATTAGAGTATACTGAACTTATAAATTTTCTCTTCCATTTTTCCTTTATGCTTTTTGTATCTTTTCTTCATTCCTCCACATATTTCTTAGTTCTTTTTTGTTTTGTTTTTTTGTTTTTTCGAGATAGGGTTTCTCTGTATAGCCCTGGCTGTCCTGGAACTCACTCTGTAGACTAGACTGGCCTCGAACTCAGAAATCCGCCTGTCTCTGCCTCCCAAGTGCTAGAATTAAAGGCGTGTGCCACCACTGCCTGGTTTTCTTAGTTCTTGATACTCCTAACTCTACAATATTCTTCCACTCAGTTTATAATTCTGATTCTTATCAGATTCATTGACATATCCAGTAGTCTTCTATTTCTCCTAAAATATGATCAGTTACTGAAATCATCTACCCTCTTCTGAAAATGGGAGTAGAGAATATTAACCAATATTACATACTTCATGGGAAAGACCCAGAAAATAATAGACATAAACCAATAATACTGGAAAAAGCAGAGGGACTAAGAACCGGAGGACTTACCACTGCTAAACACACACTTGTGTGTGTTTCCTCAACATTTTACATGAGTGTGTCTCCTCAAAATTTAAATTTGAAAGGTTCCAAATTTATAGAAAAGTTTATGAATAATTTAGTTAATATTTACAAAATATGGACTTAATCCTCTGTTATAATTCTAATTTTCACTAGTCTTAAACTTTATTAAACTATCTTTATACACAATAATTATTTATCTATTTAATGACTGTGTGTGTGTGTGTGTGTGTGCATATACTCAATTTTGGGGAATACAGTGAGTGGTGGTCTTAGTAAATATAATTTCCAGTTGTACAGAAATTTGATGTAGTTATTATTCTATAGAATTTTGGAAGTATGGAGGATAATCAGCCTGATGTATTTTGCTAAAACTATACTTATCTTCTAAAATATTATTTACTTTCCATAGTTAGATGAAACTTCATGATTCTTGAGAAAATATTATCCTTACTCAGGATATGTGAGAAAAAAAACACATATAGAGAGATTCACATGCAGTATGAAGATAACTGAATAGACAGGTGTCAATGATAAAGGAAACATACAACTGACTTGAAGAAACACCATTTTCTGGGGCAGCTGAGGTCTAGCCTTACCCCAATATTGTCTGTGGAGTCTTTTGAATTCTTTTTGAAACTGCACAAAGTATTCACAGACTCCAGACAAATCAGAGTAGACCCAATTATTTAAGAGAATTAAATAGTAAAGGAACACTTAGGAATCAATATATATAAAAGCAATAAAAATTAGAAATATAACCATTTGAATAAATGAAATATAGGTGAAAATAAAGGTTAGCAATTTTCCACCAAAAACAAACATATGAAACTGAAATAAGAAGAATTAATTCTAATTGTTATAGGTATAAAACATGAATAAAATAAGTAACTATTATTTAAATTCCAGACTTGATTGTTTTTCTTATAAATATTTCTAATTATTTAAGATAAAAATAATAACAAGTTTGCATGGATATTTTCTTACCAGATGAAAGATGAACTAATTAAAATGACTTAAACATTAGCATGGGATACCATGACAGTTATGATGAGAATGAGAAGTTACCTAAGCTCTCAGGCATCTGAGTGCTTGGTCCATTGTTATGATGCTGATTGTACAGGTGGTGTCTTATTGAAGAAATCCATCTCTGGGGTGGACTTTTAGAGCTTAAAGACCCTGCCATTTCTAGTTCACTCTTTCTGCTTCACGCATTTTGTTCAAGATGTGAGCACCCAGACTTCTGTTTGAGCCAAATTTCCTGATACCTCCTGCCTCTAGTCTCCAGCATAGATTTTTCCCCCTCTGAACCTGTATGTGTAAACAAGCTTTTCATAAATTGCCCTAGTCATGACGTTTTACCACAGCAATAAAAATATAACTAATACAAACAATCAAAATACCAACCTATTCCTATAGCCAAGTAGCACCTACCCATAGCATAAATGTGTCATAGAGTGCTGACTGCATCCTAGAGACAGCGTCAGATTATGCAATATTCATTCTACTCAATCCATGTGAAATTTAACCATTAATAGCTTTATTTATTCTTCTTCCAGGCCATGTCTGACTATAAGTAAATGAAACTTTAAGATTAAATCATAGTTAATGAGGTAGTTAAAAGTCTTTAAATATATAAATCATTAACATTTTTAAAAAATGTGTAACCTTTTAACAAATTGTGTGTGTGTGTGTGTGTGTGTGTGTGTGTGTGTGTGTGCATAATACTTGGATCCAAGTAATGGCACTGTTTTAATGGGTAAAGGATATATGGTTTTGCTGGAATAAGTACGTACTAAGACCAGTACTGAGAGTTTAAAAGCTCAGGTCTTTTATACTATGTCTGCTTAGTGCTTTCAGTTCAAGATGTAAGCCCTTCCTTAGCTTTCTACAAACATACACACACACACACACACACACACACACACACACACACACACACACGTGTTGCCTCCTACACCTGTAACACTAAAACTTATCAGGTAAAAAGGGAAACTTTAGGAACTTGTTACCAGTGTAAGCAAAATGTAATTTATCGTAATGTTAAGCTATTAATCTCCACAAATTAGTATTCTAAAGAATATGAATCAGGTATAAACAACTTAGCTTCATTTTTACAATGTAATTATATAATTACTTTGTGCAAACTAAGTAAATACTAAAAGTTTTTGAAATGTAAAGGATGAAGAATATAAGAGAAATCTCCATCTAACAAGGGATGGTGGGGTTATTGAAGAGTTTAGCAAATCTCAGCCCAGAAAACATAAAATTGAGGGGAAAAGTCACAGAAAAAAAGTCACAGAAACAATTTTATTTTCTGGAAATAGGCCACATGGAAATTAGACAAAAAAAAAAAAAAAAAGAGCATTCATGTGTTAAAGCTGCCCAAATTTAGGTCAGAAATGAGGCATCCATGGCATCTTTGCCTGGAGCTGCTTCAGTTACAACACTTCCCTGTCCCATGTCTACATTAGTTTACACAGCAATGTTCCCAAGGCAAAACTGGCTGTGAATACTAGCAGCTTTATAGCTGAAGAAGTCTGGCTACATTTAGATAAGCACACAGAGATTTGTGCTTGTTGGTGTTATCAGGAAGAACAACAGCATTGATAGAAAACTGTGGGGATATCGCATATCCATAAGCCCAAGGTTATAATCACACATTCATTGAGTATAGATCAGGAGCAAGTAGAATTTTAGAGGCTGATTCTTATAGGCTATGCATATAAGACAGAAAATATAAAAAATCATGATGAATTAGTTTATATACCCACCAAGTACACATTTATAAGAGGCATCCATTTTTCCACTTCCAAAACATTTACTGTCATTTGTATTCTTGATAATATCCATATTAACTATAGCAAGATGTAGTAATAAAATAGTTTTTATCTTCCTTTTCCTGATGGTTAAAAAGGAAGAAGACAATAAGTCACTTAGTAGCATTTATATTTCCCCTTGAGAACTTTGTTCAATTGCATAGCTATTTTTAATTGAGTAGTTTCTTTTTCTTCTTTCTTTTCCTTTTTTTATTGGTTATTTTCTTTATTTATATTTCAAATGTTATCCTCTTTCCTTGTTTCCCCTCTGGTGAAATTGCCTATCCCATCCACACCCCTGCTTTTATGAGGGTATTCCTCCACCCACCAACCCATTCCTGTCTTCCTGCCTTGGCATTCTCCTACTGAGACACTGAGCCTTCACAGGACCAAGGGCCTCTCTTCCCATTGATGCCTGACAAGGCCAAACTCTGCTACATATGCAGCTGGAGCCATGGATACCTCCATGTGTACTCTTTGGCTTGTGGTTTAGACCCTGGGAGCTCTGGGGGGTCTGGTTGGTTGATATTGTTGTTCTTCCTATGGGGGTGGGGGTGGTTGCAAACCCCTTCCGCTCCTTCAGTCCTTTCTCTAATTCCTCCATTGGGGACCCAGTACTCAGTCTAATGGTTGGCTGCAAGAATCTATATCTGTATTGGTTAGGCTCTGGCCAAACCTCTCAGGGGACAGCTATACCAAGCTCCTGTCAACAAGCTCTTTTTGGCATCCACAATAGTGTCTGGGTTTGGTGACTACATATGGGATGGAACTATTTAGATTTTTGAGTTGGTAGTGTAATTAAGACTCCAATCCTTAGTCAGTTACATATCTTGCAGTGATCGTCTATTTTCTGGTCTGCCTCTTCACTAGATTGACAGTTTCTTTGGCTGCACTGATCAGTTTTAATTGTTAATTTATCAATTGTTCCTAATGATATGTTCAGAAAGTCCATACCTCTGTCTATATCTTAGAGTGTACTCCCTGCTTATTTTCTTTAGCAGATTCAACTTAAAATGTCTTCTGTTGAGGTCAAATTGGAGTTGATTTCAGCGTAGTAGGAAAGAAGAGAATTTGCTTTTACTACTGTACATATATCAATCAAGTATTCCCAGCCCCAATGGTTGAAGACACTATGTTTTCTGGAGTATGTACTCTTTAAAGCTTTTTGTCAAAAGTCAGGTCCCTGTGGTTAAAATAGTTATATCTGTGTCCTCTATTCTATTCTATTAATCTATGTTCTTGAGTCCATATCATGTTTTTAATTACTATGCCCTATAGAACAACTTAAGACCAGATTAGTGATTCCTCTTGCAGTATAAACATGAGGAAGTATAAACAAATATAACTACTTTGGATATAAATCTTAAGGTTTTTCAAAAAACTAGAAATGGTACTTTCACATGACTCAGCTAGATCTTTTCTGGGAACATATCCAAATGACTATCACCCTACAGAGATATATGGGCATCCCTGTTGGTTCTTGCTCTATCCAAAACATCTAGGAATCAGAAGCAGCTGAAATGTCTATTAGCTAATTAAAGGGTAATGAAAATGTGGTAAACATTGAAGTTTAATTTAACTGTGTAGAAATTATAAAATTCGCAGATAAATAAGGGAACCTGAAAAATAATGCACTAGACTCAGGGACAAAAAGTGCATATCCTTTGTCAAATGTGAAGCCCAGCTTCAAATCATTAGTTATATGTGTTTGCATGGGAGTATCTGTTGAAAGAGGTCATAGTGGAAAAGATGGAAACTTTCTACATCCTGTCACCTATGGGAAGAGATCATTACAAACACTGATAAAATGAAAGAACAGAAGGAAGATACTAGAGATCATGGGGATCAATGGCAAGGTACTGGTAGTCTGGGTAAAATGAGAATATAGAAAGTAGGTAAACCAAAAAAGAAGGAAAAGAATGAAGAGAAGGAAGAGGAAGAAGAAAAAGAGGAGGAAGAGGATGAGGAGGAGGAGGAGAAGGAAAGAAAAAAGGACTTACAAAAAGATCAAGTGTCTTATCTAAAAACAATGAAAACTGAGTTATAAGGGAGATAGTTTCCATTTGATTGTACCTATTAAAAAAGAAGTTATTATGTAGTGGGTGGAGCTTGAAAAGGGTGGCATACTTAGTTCCTGATTTCTAGAGAAGAGAGCATTTTCCTGATTCGGAAAAGAAAACAAAATTCCTTACTGAATTTGTTCTTTGGAAAATCTCACACACATGTTGTAGATTGTTATGACTGTCACACTGACCTCTTGTTTCCCCTCCACCTCTACAGTTCCACATACATGTGTTCCTATCTTGTTTATGATTCACTGAGTTTACCTGGGGCTGCTGACGTGACCAAGGGCTGTTTTAGAACATGGCAAATCTGTCCATGGGTGCTTAGCTGATATGCATGTCTATCCCTCTTCAGAATCTTTTGATAGCTCCTAGTTCCACATGGAGAGGTTGGGCTACATGAGTCCTATACTGATCCATGATTGACTGAAAGGCTGAAAACTAATTAGTGCCTAATAAATCATTAGGCATTATTATAATGATATAAAGATTATCTGAATCCAGGAATTTGTTTTGGAAAATGCAGCTTGCTCTTCTTAAATAACTTGAAATTTATAAGTTGTATAGTTTCCCAAATTGCTGATACTCAGGGTCATATAAGTCTATTACTCTCCTTTATTTTTAAGCTGTTAAGATGTAACAACAGTAGAAAAATTGTTTATGTGGCAAGAACCTATTTCTAAGAATGTAAATGGGCCTCTGAAATTTGTAAATCATATATATGCTTTCTTAAAATAAATTTGCTGACCTGAAAAGGATATATGTTATAAGCAATGGGAAAAACAAAATTAAAGATTGACTTCAATTTTAAAAATGTTAGTTTTCTTAGAATCTCAAGCATTGAATCTTTCCACGTGTTAGAAAGAATTATGTACTCCAAATTAGTTATTGCAATCTGAGGTGTCATGAGAATTTAATGAAGCTTGTGAATGATGTTGATGATTATGACAATTTAGTCTGTCAAATTAGTGATCTAATTGGGCATAAAACCAAAGAACAAGGTACCAAAGGGTTTATAATTTTTAAAACCTTTCTTATATTTGTAAACATACTAAGACTTGTAATTCAATTAAGAGTTATAAGCAATAATATCTTAAATACACCAATGAGAAAATAAATATTAAACATAAAATATGACAGGGTGTTTTTTTAAGTAAATCTTTTGTAAATTTGAGTGTTTGTCAACAACGGATGAGCATATATGTGACTGTTGATTGGAAATTCTTAAAGATACCTGCCTTTCCTGTCAAATGTAAACTTACTTTGTTTAGTTCATTCTGTGAGATACATAATAGCTCAATATGTAACATTAGATTAAACATGGATCCAAAAAGAAAGACAGACTCCTGATGAAATTCAGGATTAATATATTGGCAAAAATATACAAAACATAATTAGAAGTGATATAAGACTCTAACATTAAATTCCAAACAGGATCAGAGTATACACTGACATCAAAAAATGAAAATAGACAAGATTAGGTATTGGAAATTCAGAAACAAACTCCAATTAAGATTTCTTAAATATACCTCTTATAACATTGATTCTATACTAAATTAATATGAAACATACAAGCACACAATAACTGTATTATTTTGAGTAACAGATCTTTATTACTTAATCTTTAGAAGTAAATTTACAGATTATATATTAGTTTATATATCCATATATGTGTATTATGTAAAACTGCATGTACAGTATGTCAAACCAAAATAGATAAACAAGAAAGGGAAATGAAATAACAAAAAGCTGTAAATAAGGAGAGCACATGTAAAAATCTGTAAACAAATAAGTATGAAATAAGAATGATTTGGGTAAAATATTTTTTCCTGATTTATTTAGGTCAATCTAGATCACCTATAGGATGACAAACACACTAATGACATATTTACATAAACCAAAGATAAAAGTTAATATAGATTGATTGAGATGAGTAGAGCTATTTAATATTTAATGAATTGGTGCATACTTGGCTGTTGAGACATTATTTTACATTTTTGGAGATTTGGACATCCTTATACTTACAACTTTTGTTGAGAGAATTCTACAGTCTATCTTGATGTTAGGAGGGCAAAGACACATTGAACGTGGTATATTTGTTCAGTACAGCAATTGGATGATGAGTACTGCTGTGCTCTGGGCTGGTTTTGGTGGCATCGTGTGAAATAAGTTAACACATGAATATATGAAATACATTTCTCATGTAAACATCATAATGCTGATGAACTGATCATTTCTTTTAAAATTCTAGCTTTTTGAATAATGAATGCATATTATTGAAGAATAAACTTTGTATGTTGTAAACTATAGCTCTCAAAGTTTGTATAGTCAAATCACTCCATACATATATATAAATGCACCACTTAGAGTTAAGGGGTGAGTTACTAGCACAGTTGTGAAACAGCACACCGGTGTACTGTTTACTAGCTTGGTGACCTTCTACAGGGCAAACTTCTCTTCCTTATTTCCTTTGTCCCCCTGAAATATGCACTCATCTTTAAAATTCTTTATAACACATGGATCTTATTAGCTTATTAGATACATATAATAATGTAATGTTTGTAAATCTGCTGTAACTACAGGTACATAGTGGGCCAAAGATAATATTTGTTTTTCAAAGGCAATCATTAAAAAGGAAAAAAAGACAGAAAAAAAGATAATAAAAATTCTCACTTATCTCCAATTTATCTTGTCATCTTGAAAAAGATATTTTTTGCTAAAACAAGTTATTTTTAAATAGATATGTATTTCACTCTAAGAAAAATGCTTTTTTTTTTTTTTTTTGTTTTTCGGGACAGTGTTTCTCTGTGTAGCCCTGGCTGTCCTGGAACTCAATCTGTAGACCAGGCTGGCCTTGAACTCAGAAATCCACTTGCCTTGACTCCCAAGTGCTGGGATTAAAGGCGTGTGCCACCACTGCCCAGCAGAAAAATGCATCTTAAAGCAATCATCTTTAATGGTATGTAAAATTATTTAGCACAATAATATTTCTATTGCAATATCCACTATTATATAATTCTTTTTGAAGATGAAGTTTGATAATTACAATTTGAAAGTCCTGTTTCAGGCCAAATACCCATGATTATGGCAGCTGAGATACTAGCAGTGAACTAATTGCTTTTGTATTTCAATATGGCCACTATTATTCTTGAGTATAATTTAAGTTGATACATTCAGCAATATTCTTTTTGAGAAGGATTTCATTGGATTAGCTAGGCTTTGTGGCACGCATATATATTGTTTAAAGATTTTTTTTTTTTCTAATTCTGAAGAAAATAATACTGGCCTTTGAGGACATTACATTGAATTTGCAGATTGTTTTTGGTAGGTTGGCCATTTTAATAATATTTAATTTAACAATTCCATATCCTAGTGTCTTCTTCAAGTCCTGTCTTTTGTGTTTTAAAGTTTTCTTCTATATGCCTTTCAATTCCTTGGTAAGGATTATTGACAGTAATTATTAAATATTAATTTAAATCTTTATGCTATGTTTTAAATTTAATAATATATTTATAATATGTTTAATATTTTAAATGTATAAATATGTTTAATAAATATGTTTGTATGACTGAGCCTGTGTGAGTTCAACTAATTCACCCATGTGCAAGCAGAAAGACATACTGCTTGGTGCTCAACGGAACTAGAATTTGAAGCAGTTGTGAGCCACTTGGTTTGGTACTGGAAACTGAATTCAGGTGCTCTAAAACATGAATATTTATTTATTTATTTATTTATTTATTTATTTATTTATTTATTTATTTTACATCCCAATATCTATCCCTCCTCTCCTGCCAGTCTTCCCTCCCCAGAAACATCTCTTTCCTCCATTCTCCCCTCTCCTTCTCCTCTAAGAAGTGGGATGCCTTCCCTGGGTGATAACCCAGCCCTTGCACATCAAGTCTATTCAGTAATAGGCACACCCTCTCCCACTGAGGCCAGACAAGACAGACTAATTAGGGTAACAAGATTCACAGATAGTAAACAAATTCAGGGACAGTCTCTGCTCCAGTAGTTGGCCATTACCTGCCTCCTTCTCTGTTCCAGCTTTTTCCCTGCACATTTTGCAGTCAGGACATATTTTCTTATTTATTTATTTTTTTGATACTTTATTTACATTTCAAATGTTTCCCTCTTTCCAGATCTCCACTTTGGAACCTCCCCATTTCCTCTCCTCCCCCTGTCACTATGGGGGTATTCTCCCACCCACCCATCCATACACTCTTCTCTTCCCTCCTTGGCATTCTCCTATAGTGGGGGATCTAACACCCCTATGCTCCACCTGATATCTAACAAGACCCTCCTCTGCCGCATTTGTGGCCAGCACCATGGGTCCCTCCATATGTATTCTTTGGTTGGTGATTCAGTCTCCAGGAGCATCGAGGAGTCAGGCCAGCTGCCACTGTTGCTCCCTCCATGGGGATGCAAACTCCCTCTGCTCCTTCAGTTTCTTCTCCAAGTCCTCCATCTGGGAACTCACACTCAGCCCTACTGTGATAAGAAGTTAGACACCAATAACCCAAATAACCCAATTAATAAATGGGGTAAAGAGGAAGGAAAATTTTTAACAACTGAGCCATCTCTCTAGGCCAATCCCAAGATATTTTAATTAATCAAATGTATTATCTTATATGTTGTAAAAGTCATACATTTCTTTTGTTAGATTTATTCAAAAATAGTTTTGAGGCTTTGGTGAATGGACTCTTTACCTGATTATATTCTTGCTATGTTTCATATAAGAATGTAAGAAAACAATTTATATTTTTGTGTGTGCATTTTCTTTTCTTTTTTTATTTTATTTAATTTTTTTTACAGTTCAGATTTTATCCCCTTCTGACTATATAAATGAATATATACATATACATATACATATATGTATATACATATACATATATACATACATACATACACACATACACACATGCACACATGTATATGAGTGCGTGTATGTGGGGGCCATTTATCTTTTTCCTTTTTTCCTTTAGATTTTTCTATTTGGTGAAACGTGAATTTTTTTAAAGAGTATGTCCTTATGATTTTAATCAGTTTACCAAAAGGATGCTCAATCTTTCCAAAGAACAAAATCTAATTTCATTGAAACTTTCTATTGTGTGTTTCTTGTTTCTGTTGCATTATTTCAGCTCTAATTTTGATTACCGTTTCCCATTTACTTTTGAGGTATCTTTTGTTTTTTCTTGACCTTCAGCTACATAATCAATTATGAATGCAATGATTAATTAATTAACCACTTTGTGATTACTCACATTTATTGACATAGATACTTGGTGTTGTAAATTTTCTTCTTAGGAATGCATTCAGTGACAGGGGCAAATTGGGATCCAGCTCAAGGGGAGGCCCCAAGGTCTGGCACTATTACTGAGGCTATGGGGTGCTAACAAACAGAGGCTTTTACTTCAGTATCTGCTCTACACTTTGTCTCCATATTTGCTCCCGTGAGTATTTTGGTCCCTTTTCTAAGAATCACTGAAGCACCAACACTTTGGCCTTCTTTCTTCTTGAACTTCATGTGGTCTGTGAACTGTATCTTGGGTATTCTAAGCTTTTGGGCTAATTTCCACTTATTAGTGAGTACATACGATATATGTTATTTTGTGATTGGGTTACCTCACTAAGGATGATATTTTCTAGTTGCATCCATTTGCCTGAGAATTTCATGATGCCCCTCCTGAGGATCCAGCCCATATACTGTCACCAAAGCCAGATACTGTTGTGGATGCCAAGACGTGCTTGCTGACAGGAGTCTGATATAACTGTCTCCTGAGAGACTCTGCCAGAGCCTTTACAAATTCTGAACAATATAAGGAAAAGGAGTTTGTTAAAATATTCACTTAATAACATAAAAATGATGTTACCTTGTTTAGAATCATCCATAGCTCTTAAAGTAAAAAAGTTTCTAAATGAAATCCAAGAGGAATAAAATCACTTCTCAGGAAGAATTATTCCATTCTTTGGCTTTCACTAATGCAGCATGATAGGGAAAACTGTGTATTCTAGAATATTTTACTGAAAGATACCAGAAAATATGCAACTTTTTCCATCCTGGATGATAGCAGCACATATTGAATGTCTTAGAAATGTCTAAGACAAATAATAGATGCCAGGTCTTTCAATTATTTATAATGCAGTTCAGTTCTCAGTTCTTCAGTGAATTTTACATTTCTGTATACAAAAGGGTGATCATTTCCAATGCTCCTATTTCAGGTGTTTATTTACAAAGAAAAATTGAACAGAACTCTGCCTAATATAAAAAAAAAGTCAACTTCTATTCTCTGTTATTGCTTCTGCTGATATGTGTTTGTTTTTATGCCACAATATTGTTCTTCATTAAACTTCAAAGTTTACACTGTTTGAAGAGAAAATTATAAATTTTAGATCATTAGCTCTGAAACACTTTATTTTAGGCTGAGTTTTCTATATTTCTAATTTCCAGCAAATTAATTTTATCATTTACTTACAAATATCTTTCTTTATTACTTGATTTTCTTCAAGATTTATGAGGTAACCTCTGATACTTATGCAATATAATATATTTTTTGAAAGGAGCATATGTTGCAATTTGAAACAACTCAACTTATAATGATTTTCCTTCTGTACATTGCCACTAAAATCTGTTGATAAATGTATGGTTTTTTCTTCTTTTTAAATAACTTAGTACATTTAGGCCTATTTCAGTTCATTAGTATTTCTTCCCAAATTAGTAAAATATTTGGTTCATTGTTCAATATTATTTTCTGAAATGACTATTCAATTACATTGATATATTTAAAATCAGACAAGATTGTACTCAATAGCAGGTAGGAACCTAGAGCTTTATGACATCACTATTGAGAGTGGATGGGTGGGTGGGTGGGTGAAGGAATACCGCCATAGTGGCTGGGGAAGGGGGGGAGAGAATGGGGAGGTTCCAAAGGGGAGATCTGGAAAGGGGGAAACATTTGAAATGACATTACTATTGTGAACTTTTGAACAGGCATAAGCATAAAGCAAGGTATTCCCTAATGTGGAAGAGGCCTCAGATCTAATCATAACATGGTTTGCTATTTTACAATACTATTACAATTATTGTAGTTCATCCTGTCTCTTCTTTCCTTTAAAATATACACAAATGTATATTTTCTTTTCTGGAAGAAATGGATTATAATTTTTAAATTAAGATGTATTTAAGTGTCTAATCAGTAAAATTTTGAGACTCATTCTTTGACCAAATGCATATTATATCTGTGAAATAAAATAGGCTAATGTATGAAGATGCTTTATTCAAATCTCAATGATAGGATAAGAACAAGAAATATTTTTTGATTATAGATCTACTAAAATGTGATCAATGTATTTAATTGTTACTTATTTTTCTTTAAATGTTTTATTTAAATAAACAATTAACTAGAATGTGGAAAGAATTAGCATAAACATATGAGATACCAAGCTTCATTCAACATTTCTTTCAAAGCATCTTAGATTTATGGACTAGATACTGTTTTCCTACTTTGTTTTGCCATTTAAAAAGTAATCTACTGCATTTCAAGAATGAAAACATCTTGAGAACTCAGTGGGATGAAGCATATTATGTCTGTATTGAATGCATCTAGCAGGGAAAGCATTAAAATCATATACAGACACAAGTCAAACTGTGATAATCGGTCTGCATGGGATAAGCTATTATACATTATTTAGGAGTTCTGTTGGGGAGCTGTGTTTTTTTCTATTTTCTTAATACAAACTCTATTTGGAAGAGTAAATTATATTTAAGTGTATATAATCTAATGATTACCAGTTGAAAAGTTATATTCTTAATTACCAGCAATGAGCAAGTTTCATGTTGAGCAAATTTTCCCTTGTTCAGGGATGGGGCCACCCACCCCTTCTCAAAATTTTATCCCCGAGTTGCTCCTGTCTAAAGGAAATACAGGGATAAAGAGTGAAGCAGAGACAGAAGGAAAGGCCATCCAGAGACTACCCCACCTGGGGATCCATCCCATATGCAGCCACCAAACCCAGGCACTCCCAGAAGTACTTGCTGACAGTAGTCCCATATGAATGTCTCCTGAGAGGCTCTGTCAGAGTCTGACAAATACAGATGTGGATGCTTGCAGCCAACCATCAGACTGAGTGCAGGGACCCCAATGGAGGAGTTAGGGGAAGGAATGAAGGAGCTGAAAAGGTTTGCAACCCCATAGGAAGAACAACAATATCAACCAATCAGACTCCCCCAGTGCTTTCAGGGACAAAACCACCAAACAAACAGTAAACATGGAGGAACCCATGGCTCCAGCAGCATATGTAGCAAAGGATGGCCTTGTCTGGCATCAAAGGGAGGGAAGGCCCTTGATCCTTTGAAGCCTTGATGCCCCAACACAGGTGAATGCTAGGGCAATGGGGAGTGAGGGGGCTTGCCTATATACTGAATATGTTCTCTTCAGGTTCTATACCCCTTTGTTGGGCATTTCAGCTAATGTGATTCCCTTTGGGTCCTGGGAGCCTATCAATTCCCTGGCATCTGGGACTTTCTACTGGCTACCTCCAGTTCTCCATCCCTCACTGCTACATATTCTATTCAATTTCTTGACCCTCTGTACTTCTCTCCTGTCCCTTTCAATATCTGATCCCATCACACCTTTTCATCTTCTCTCACTTCCAGGTCCCTCACTCCTTCTATTTCCTGTGATTATTATGTTCTCCGTTCTACATGAGACTGAAACATCCATACTTTGGTCTACCTTATTAATCTTCATATGGTTTGAAAGTTGTATCATGGGCATACTGAACATTTGGGCTAAGCTCAAATCCAAGTGGATTAAGTACCTCTACATAAAACCAGACAAGCTGAGCCTAATAAAAAAGAATATGGGAATGAGCCTCAAACACTTCAGCACAGGGGAAATTTTCCTGAATAGAACACCAGTAGCTCAGGCTGTACAATCAACAATTGACAATGGGATCTCATAAATTTTCAAAGCTTCTGTAAGGCAAAGGACACTGTCAATAGGACAAAATGACAACCAACAGATTGTGAAAGATCTTTATCAACACTTCTTCTGATAGAGGGCTAACATCCGAAATATACAAAGAACACAAGAAGTTAGACTCCAGAAAAACCAAATAACCCTATTAAAAAATGTGGGTACAGAGCTAAACAAAGAATTCCCAACTGAGGAATCTTGAATGGCTGAGAAGCACTTAAGGAAATGTTTAACATCCCTAGTCATCAGGGAAATGTAAATCAAAATGACTCTGAGATTCCACCTCACACCAATCAGAATGGCTAAGACCAAAAGATCAGGTAACACAGATGCTGACAAAGATATGGAAAAAGAGAAACACTCCTCAATTGCTGGTAGAATTGTTATCTGGTAAAACCACTTTGGAAAGCAATCTGGTGGTTCCTCAGAAAACTGGAAATAGTTCTACCTAAAGACCTAGCTATACCAGTACTAGGCAAATATATTCAAAACATGCTCCAATATATAACAAAAATACATGGTCCACTATGTTTATAGCAGTCTTATTTATAATAATCAGAAGCTGTAAACCTCCCTGATGTCCCTCAACAGACGAATGGATACTGAAAATGTGGTACATTTACACAATGGATTGCTACTCAGCTATTAAAAACTCTGACTTCATAAACTTCACAGGTAAATGGATAGAACAAGAAGATATAATCCTGAGTGAGGTAACCCAGACACAAAAGAACACACATGGTATGTACTCACTGATAAGTGGATATTATCCCATTTTTTAAAATTTCTCTATCTATAAGCTATCTTTAGAATTATTTGAAGGGGCTATGGTATATATTTAGCAAAAGTTACCCTCTCTCTCATAGTATCTAGTAATACTTCTCCTTTTAAAATTCTCTCTAAACAAACATTTTCTGGCATTCAAATTTACCTTTGCTTAAGAAACACAACTTTCTTATCCATCTGTAAAGCATTTCTTTGGTGAATTCAACTAATGTCTCTTGAATACACATGTACATTAATTGTTTTGAGATCTTGTGCTTTCAGCAGGACAAGCTGAAAAGGCTTTGAAGAGCATGCCTCTCCTCACTGTGATACATAAGCACACAAATGATATGTAACATAAAAGCCTTAGATAATTACTATTTAGAATTGGCAATAACAAACATGATATTTGATCTCAACAACATGAAATAAACATTTTGTAAATTAGATATTTAGAGTAGAAATCTAGTTCCTTGAGTTTCCAAATAGTTTTTTGTCTTATACAACTGAAGCTTAAGGTACTTTGAATATTATGAATACTAAATCAATTAGTGTATGTATCTTTAGAAACTTAGTTTTCCAATTTTAAGTCAGTCTGACAGACATTCAAGTGGCATTGACATACTTTTAGACTATTGAACATATATTTATTAAAACATTTCTAAAATCATTTTATACACTAACCAATATTAGCACTTATTCAAATGCCTGGTTATTTTCAAGGATCTAGAAATATAAATCTACTCTTATCAATGATCAAGATCAGTAAATATAACAACTTCTAAATAGTCTTTGAGGAAAAAAGAGAAAGCTATTCAGAAGGATGTAAATTTAATTCTGTGAATCACTCACATTCTCGTGAAAATATTGACTGAAGAATTAAAAACACAGAATGGTAAACCAATAGATTAAACAAAGCAATGGATAAAAGCTACTAGAGCCATGGTAGTTGTGGCTATTACTAGTATTGTTGCCATTTCTATGGCCATTTCTGGAAACGAGAAAACAAAATATAACTAAATAACAATGGGTATAAATATTATACCCATTATAAAATATTTGATAGTGCTACCTGTAAAATAATGTAGAACAAAGAATCTGATGAATGTAGTTTACAATCTTCCTTCTGGAGCAAGAAACAACAGTAGAACAGCTATTGGTCTGAGAGATACCTGATGTCTCTAACATAATGATGAAAATAATCTAAAAATTTAATTTAGGCATAAATTGAATTCTCAAACTTTTCAACCCTTTTGTACATCCTATGACTTTGTACAACAGCAAAATTACACAGCCATTAAAACCATGACTTAAAAAGTAGGCAATTGTGTTAGATGTGTTTTCTCCTGACTAGTATAACAAAGTGGGAATAAGACGTAAACTTTCTCATATTTTTGTTGTAAAATGTTAAACCTGGAAGCCATAGAATTGCATTAAGAACAGTTAAGTGTCACCACAGTGGTTAACTGTCACTGAGCTGTCACCATTTACAGGAAGAAGAGCAAAGATACTGTGAGTCTCTTTGTATTCTACAATCTTTCCACAAGGCAGGCAGGAGAGAATGAATAGATACCTCAAAACAATTACTAAGAAAAGCCAAGCTTTGTCCTGGAGCTCAAAGGAACAGATCATGTTGAGGACAGCACACACTGCATCAGACTACCTTTGTTGCTGATCAAATTCATCAGTAGCAACCCCACCAGTGATTCTTAATTTTTACATCTTTCCACAGAACCTTGGCTATTCAGTCTTCCTTCCTATGCAGTGTGCTTTAGACTACTGCCATACTTATTTCTACTCAGTCTTTGTTATGTCATATTTCATGTCACATTTAATATCATGCTCTATTTTATTATATTTTGAATCTCTTAAGCTACTGTGATCACTTTTCAAAGGCATGAAATTGAATTCTACACATGGTCTTTGGAATGTCATATTTGCTTATTAGTTTTAATTAAAATTAAGTTACTGGATGAACAATATTTAGAAGAGAAAGTAATTAAATTAGAATTCATAAAATCTCCATCAAAACAAACACAAATTTCATGTCCTATCAAATATATAGGTCTTTCCCACAAATCATTATATAACAAAAAATGGAACTGCCAATCACGTTTCTTTCCAGAGTCATCATTTTTTATAAAAATTTTATCTTACTTCTACTTTTTTCTCTTAATGTTAATCTTGTGCTTTTCATGTTATTAATGAAAAGCCATTTAGATTTACTTTTAAAAACATGCAAATTGCTAAACACTTATAAGAAGCTTTTATTTATTTTTTAATTCTTTTAAGAAAATGGAATAATACTCTCCAAATAAATAGCAAACTATGTAGTCAATAAGTCAATATTTTTTCTCCTTTTACCAATCTGTCTTGGTAGACATCCTTTAATCAACCTTAGATATTAACAGCACTGACAAAATAAAATTGGAAATAGCCATCTGTTCAACATTCTGTTATCAATCTGCCCTAATGCTATAACAGTAGGATATTTTGAGAACTGCAGGGAAAAGAGGTGACTCATAGAAAAATGTGTCTGTTATTGCTATCCTGAACATTCTAGAAATATAGAAATTTAAAATAGGATGAATTATTAGATAAAATTGAAGTTTAGGTCATCTTTGGAAACTTTAAGAGAAATTTTTTAAAAGAATATTTATAGTAATTTAAATCTCTTTTATTTCCAGACACTTCCTATTACCTCCAATCATTGAAGAAAGAAAATAATTTAGGCTTTCTAAAGTGTTTGAATAATTCTGGGCTTTCAAAATATGGCCAAGATCTTAAAAGAATATATTTAAACAAGGCTATTGTTATTTACATCTACTATGACTCATTTGCAGTATTCTCCTATAGTTTTGTGCATATACAAAAGTTAGATTGAATTTTAAAATCTTTAAAATAAATTTTTTTCTCTAATATATGTACAAATATACAGTAGAACATAAGGTTAATTATATAGGTTTTGATGGTAAATATTTGCAGTAGAATGGGAGTAGTAAGTCCACAACTTGGGTGGTGTAAGCAAAAAATTAAGTGTTTAAATACCATTTGTGCTAAATAGCAAGAAACTGTTCCAAAAAAATCAAGATAAATTAATTAGGGTAATATAAATTTGCATTGTCCTAACATAATAAATCGCAATACAAGTCAGAAAGTAAGACTTAGAGGGAAATGTTTTCAAAGTAGTTGTTTCTGTGGTTGTTTTAGATAAACTGTTATCTTATATAGTATATTCAATAAGCATCTATCTAATAAACATGGTTTCAAAATATTAAGATAACTTCCATCCCCAACGAAAACTAAAATGTCAATGCAAACTATTGGGAGTGTACCAAAGATTTAACAATAAAATACTGTTAAGTGGTTATTAGCCCAAAAGTTTGAAATACCCAAGAGTCACTTCACAGCAAAAGTAGGGCTGAATGTGAAGTCCCAGATGGAGGACTTGGAGAAGGGACTGAAGGAGCTAAGGGAGTTTGTATCCCTAGGGAGGCAGCAACAGTGGCAACTGGCCTGACCTCCCCGACCCCCCCACCATACTCCTGGAGACTGATCCACCAACCAAAGAATACACATGGAGGGACCCATGTTGCTGGCAACATATGCTGCAGAGGAGGGTCTTGTTGGCCATCGGGGAAGGAGAGGCCCTTAGGCCTGAGAGTGTTAGATCCCCCAGTATAGGAGAATGCCAAGGAGAGAAGACAAGAGTGGGTGGGGTGGGTGGGTGGGAGAATACCCCCATAGTGGCAGATGGAGGGGGGAGGGAATGGGGAGGTTCCAAAGGGGAGATCTGGAAAGGGGGAAACATTTGAAATGTAAATAAAATATGAAAAATAAATAAATTAAAAAAAATATCTAAAACTTTTTAAAAAAACCAACAACAACAAAATCTAACTATGTAACATTTGGAACTTGAGTGTGTGAAGGCTTGTTGTATATTGTTTGTTACCCCTTAAACCCTCAAATATCTAGGTTGAAAATGTATATTTTATTGAAGCATTACCTACTAATGTCATTTTATATTCAAATGCAGTAAATATTCTGATAGGAGCTTTATTATTATCCCATGTGACAGAAAAGAAGCAGATCCTCATGACCAAATCTATAACGTTACATGTGTCCTCTCTTTTTTGGATTATTTCTTCAATTTTTGAGATTATAATATAATTACATCATCAATCACTTTTTTACTTCCTCCCTCTAAGACTTCCAATATAGTCTATATTGCTATTTTTCACATTCACGGCTTATTTTTCATTATTTGTTTTTATACATGTATATATGTTTATTTCTAAATACATAAATACAACATGCTTGATCTGTACAATATTAATTATGTATGCATTTCTTTAGGACTGATCCCTGGGTATTCAAAACTTAATTGGTATGCTTTGTATTCTAATAATTGTTTCTCCTACTCTCAGCTTTCCGTAGTAGGTCTTTGTGTATAGTTAAGGACTCATGAGATTCCTTTGTCCATATTAACACACCTTTTGGTATCATCTTGATTCAGCTCCCTACATGTCATACTATTGTCCCTTCATTTTATCCTGTGAGGAACCCAGCAAAGGAAAATACTACTATACCAAGTCTAATGCCCCTAAACCTCAACAATTAAAAACCAAACTTACAATCACCAATCTGTCTTTGTCTTAGGTGTTACACTTCTGAATAAAAGTGAAATGTGTGTGTGTGTGTGTGTGTGTGTGTGTGTGTGTGTATGATTTTTAATTGCTGGTATGAATGTTTCTTCTATTTACTTTTGACTTGTGTCTATTATACATTTTTAAGGAAATGAGGGAACACACTTTAGGAATGGCAGATTCAAATAAATCACTGCATTCAGTAACACTTGCATGTATAGCTTTTCCTTCCAAAAGAGTAACTTAATCAGTTAAATAAATGTTTACTTTAACTCATCATATCTCGTTTTGGTGTATTATATACAATGATTCTATTCAAAACTCACTTACATATCCAAACATTACACACCTACATAAATGTCTTGACTACAGTGCTTGTTTCTTAGACAATAAAAATACTTTAAAGATAATGACTAAGAAATCCATTTGACAGGAATCATGTATGTGTAGCTAGAGTCAAGCAATATTATGTCCTGGCATGTTAGTAGTCAACTGGATTTTGAGGACAGTTTGATAATGGTTGTTAAAGCATGAGGAATTGTTAAGTTTTCAGTATATATTTAGTATCACTATTTATTTGCTCTTATATCTTCAAATAACTTGTTTCCAGTGCAAATGTATTGGAAGAAAGAACGCTACCCTTTTACAAATCTTTACAAAAAATATTTAAAAAATATTAACTTATGTAGTAGAGGAATATGATTTTCAAAAATAAAACTTATAAAATGTACAATAAGAAATATGTGTGGTGCCAAAATGGTTTACATCATTCCCTAAAACTAAAACTTTGATTCATAATAAAAAAAGCAACAAAATTTTTCTTCTATTCAGTCTTCCATTTTTGCTTTCTGGTGCATTATACCTTACAGGCAAGGCATAATATATTCTAGTCAGAATCATTCATAATATTTTGTAAATTATTCTTCTAACTCTTCACAGACATTTTATCAAAATACATTTGCAATTTGTCATGATTAAAGACCATTTTGTACTTTACGTCCTAGAGACTTTCCGTTTCAGATATGTTGAGAGCAATATAACTGCCCCGTGTAAACAAGAACATTCAGCTGATTCGTCAGCTGTTATTTCCAAAGTTAGCATTCATGTGAATAATAAATTATACCTAAAGTGATGACATTCTTTATGATTTACTAAGCATGATAATAAATTTCAGTGCACAATAATTCAGCCTCACTCTTTCTAGAAAGGAATCAAGAAAGGAGTTTGAGGAGAACAAGGAAAACTGTATTTTTTTTTTTTTTGTCAGACTGTGGTGGATATTTTAAAATAATGTATATATAATGTAAATAATGGGAAGATGGATCATTCTCCCAGTAGATTTCTTTCAATCATTTTTCAGGAAGATTCTTTTTATTTTATTACTAAATAGCCTCAAAGTTTTGGCCTCAGACTCATAATCTTATTCCCTCAGGACTTACTACTAGCAGTATTGGGATCTATTCCTAATGCCAGGAAAAATCATAAAAACTCATTCATGATATATATGACAAATATAAACTTTTAAAATATAAATATATTTACCTTTATAATGGTAATCTATAATTATTCATACTTATTTCAGTTGCTTACTACTGAAAATATACAAGTCAACTTTGTGTTACTGGAACAATGTCTGTAATAATCATGTTATAATAAGCACAGGATTATTTTTCTTTCATGGATATTGAGGATTTTGCTAGTCATCAGTTCAGCTAGTTTTGTTGGCTAGTCTGCTAAAGCACTCTTGCTAAAATCATGGCTGCAAAGGGAGAGAATGAAGAGGTTAAACTCATACTATGCACTTTAAGTACATAAATGAAGTGACCTGAAAACCTTATTTGGCATTCCATCTTCAGGCTGATGTTAACTCTTATTAGTGCCAAATTAGGGACCAAGTCATGAACATTTGTAGATCTGTTCAGTTGCAAACCATGACAAAGCTTATGAAGTCTTCTCAATGCTGTCATCTCTGCTGGTTAATTTTGACATATAAGTTGTATCACTTAATACAAGTCACTAAGTATATTCATTAAAAACATGATGTCCCTCAATAGATGAATTGATACAAAAAATGTAGTACATTTACACAATGGAATACTACACAGCTATTAAAAACAATGACTTCATGAAATTCACAGACAAATGGATGGAACTTGAAAATATCATCCTGAGTGAGGTAAGGTAGTCACAAAAGAATGAACATGGAATGTACTCACGGATATGTGGTTATTAGCCCAAAAGTTTGAAATATCCAAGAGTCACTTCGCAGCAACAGTAGGGCTGAGTGTGAGGATACAGATGGAGGACTTGGAGAAGGGACTGAAAGAGCAGAGGGAGTTTGCAGCCTCAGGGAGGGAGTAACAGTGGCAACTGGCCTGACCCCTCAATACTCTCAGAGACTAAATCACCAACCACAGAATACACATGGAAGGACCCATGATACTGGCCACGTATGTGGCAGAGGAGGGTCTTGTTAGCCATCAGGGGGAGGAGAGGCCCTTGGGTCTGAGGGTGTTAGATCCCCCAGTATAGGAGAATGCTGAGGAGGGAAGCTGAGAGTGGGTGGGTGGGTGTGTTGGGGAATACTCCCATAGTGGCAGTGGGAGGTGGAGGGAATGGGGAGGTTCCAAAGGGGAGATCTGGAAAGGGGGAAACATTTGAAATGTAAATAAAGTATGAAAAAAATAAATAAAAAAATCATGACATTTAAATTAATGATGATATATATGTACTCTTGCTTGGAAATTATATAAACTGACTTATTTTTTTTCTGAAGCATAGCTAATGATACTACATTATGCTAGAGATTGGTACACTCAACTGAAAACCATGACTGGCAGATTGAGGATGATAATAGGAAATGCAGAAAGAAAATTCAAAAGACAGAGTTGAAGGGCTCCTGGCTAATACCATGTCAGTGAGCAAGTGTGTTTTCTCTGTGGCTTTTAAAGGCAAGCAACAAAATACATGGTAAATTCCAGAAATATAAACAATGGTCACAATTGCTTACATGGCAAGTTTATGGTACACTGTATCTACGTTTGACTGAGGACATTTCCTTCAGGATTAAACACTCTCTAAAGAACATATGAAAAATGGGAAGAACCTGGCAAGGTATAACATATGTGTTAAAATAAAAGACAGATGTCAGTAGACTCACTCAAGATTAATCACAAGGAAAAAGTTATCCAAAGTTAACTCCAAAAGTGCTTGGTACGTGTTTTCCCCTTTCCCTTTATTTTATTTTATTTTATTTTATTTTATTTTATTTTTTTATCTATGTAAACCAACACTTTTCAGCTATTGGTGCAGAAAGACTGTGCCTGTCTTAATTGTTCCCTCAAGAAGTATGGACCTCACAAATCATTGGTACATGACTCCTAGCATTCATGCCCTGTCTTAGGTTGATCTACCTCTAATAGAATCTTGTCTATCTCTTTTTATTTATAAGAGGCACTTTATCAGTCACAGAGCAGAGTGCTGTGCCTGTCTTAGGTTGTCATCTGAAAACATACCTAACCTGTCATTAGCATATGCATAATCTTGTATTTGTGGCACGTCTTAGGTTGAGAATTCAAGATGATCTTACCCATCATTGACTACCAAATTCTGCTATGGAAGATGTTGGAGTTTATGTAACTCTCCTTTGACAACTGTAAAAGCTCTGAGGATTACTCTGGGGGAACAAAACAGGCAATAGAAATGACATAAAAAGAACCATAAAGCCAAGTCCTCCTATGCCCAATAAGAGAGATGTATACAAGGACCATGAAGGAAAAACAGCCTGTAGCTTTTTCATTCTATCATTAGCAGTGCTAGCAATGTCCAAAAAAAGGCTTTGAATTACTTAAACTTATAATCTCTTTATGTAGGGTAATAGCTCTAAAGAAGTATTAGTATTATACAAAATATCCAGAAGATGTGTTTTTACTCAGGTTCACTTATTGTGACTCTCATTATACATTTTTAGAGTTACACAAATCTGGAGATGTCAAGTCCGACATTCCAAATGGCTTCTGATTTTCATTCCTTGTAACTCAACTCCCATAATCTGCAATATATTATAAAATGTGTCAATTCTTTGTTCTAGCCATTTATCCAAATCCTCTTGTATGTTCAGGGAATTGGTTACATTTTATGCAATATGATTTTTTTTAAACAACTAGCTGTTTGCACTTCTTGTGCTAAAGCTAATGTAGAAGTAATAGCATTAGCTATAAGTGCTAAGAGAGCAGCAACATTGACAATGATGAGCCCAACTATATGTTTGTTCCTTGCCAGAGTGTGATCTAATTCTTCCAATATTTGTATTCTTTTTTCAGAATACCAGGGTTAAGATAAATGTATAAGAATGATAATAAAATTTGATTGATATACTGCCATTACAGATTGGCCATCATAAATGCAGAAACACTATTGGACAAAATACAATTAAAACAAGTGATACTGAGGTCATTATCAAAGCCAGTAACAAGGGTAATATTTCCAATTAGTAAAAGATTAGCTGTGGTAATGCAGCATGTTGCATTTCCCTTAACCTTAGAACCTGTTCTACTTTTAGTTACAGGAACATATCATTAAAGCCAGCTTCCAATTTTCAAATATATCTCAGAAAATGTCCAGAACCAGATCTCCAATTTCCCACTGTCATTTCCTTGTGTCTACTATTGAACTGATTTCCAGGTCATTCCATGATTGAGTTGGAATAACCGTCCACATTAAACAAGAATTTTATTGTTTAATTCTATTGATAAACCATAAGTGTTAAAATATAATCATAAATTGAATATACTTTGAAAATGGTAATATCTTATAGTGTTCAGTTTTTCTAAGTAAATATTGTATGCTTGTTAAGTATCTCAAATATTTCATTGATAGTTCGAGAGTGGGTTTAGTGTGTACTATGTTATCAAAGGTTTTAATGTCACTGCCACTTTTCCTATAAAAATTCAATCCTAGAAATTTAGTATGACTTGAGTTTCCATTAAATTAAAAAAATATTAATATCTCCTCTCTGTTAAATGATGTATAGGGCCATTCATAGTTTTGGATTTTTTCTATCCAGATATTTTACTAGAAATGTAAAAATACTTTAAGACTATGGTCATTTATATACCTATGAATTTTAAAACAATGATGGTATGTAGATATTTATCAATTTTAATAATTTTGTATTTAATGTCAGTATAGTAATATTTATAACAATCATATAATTGAGGCTTACCTACTATTTCTCTCCTGTCAGAATCTATAATACTTATTTTAAAGTTTATTCTCCTATCTCTTTCAGTGCTATTTTATAATACCTATAATAAAATTTCAGATGAACACTAAAGATTATTCTTTCATGTAAAATAGGACATTTATTGAGATTTACATTTTACTACTCTTGAAAGGAAATAGTGGTATTTTTCAATTTACTATATATTTTCCAATAAAAAAATCATTTTAATTTTATTAATAAGAAATACCATTTAAATACAGGTTTTGTGTTTATAAATACTGACCTCATTTTTCAGATACTAATATTAGCCAATTCCTTGTAAATTATGTATATTATATATTTTATACTCTCCAATAAATTCAACAAATGTATCCCAGAAGAAGGGGCAGGCACATATTAGGAAATTGTATCTACACATTTATAGCCATTACCCTAAACTTAGTACTTGAATTAAATAAAAGTATAAGGCATGAGAATAGATGAACTATATATTGCAAAGATACAAAACAATAACCACAACTGTACTTAATTATGATGAAAGGATATTCACAGATATTTCAAAATAACTTATTACTCACATGTTAAAGTCTATTGGAAAAGTTGAGTTATACATTAGCTCATGGAGCTAATATTGCCAAAGAGATAAGAATGTACAAAATAAAATGCTGGACATGATCAAAGAGTGAAAAAATGTAATTCATGAGTCAAAAGAGAACTTGAAGAAAGATCAATAGAATCCACTCAAAAAGAAACAAAGAGATAAACAAGCAAAAAGCTAAAGAAGAGAAGATCTGATACCCATGGAACATTAGTGACTCATTCAATGCAAAAAGATACAGAGGAGAGCATGTAATATCCATGTAACATTATTAGTTCATTCAATGCAGGTGCTTCTCCAGTACTATAAGAGATGGAGAAGAGAGAAAGGGAAAACAAACAAACAAACAAACAAAACCAACAACAACAAAAAAAAAAAAACAAAGCAAAAGAATTATTTGAAGCAAAAAAAAAATGGCTTTACATTTCTTTAAGTTAACACACGTAGCAGGTCATCAGCCTTAGTACATGCACAGAAAATAATACATGCTAACAAGGAAAAAAAACTATCAATTTATTGATTGCTCAAAGTATAGGCATTAGCAATAGATTCATTTCTTAGTAAAAGAATCCAGGACTCAGTTATATATTGTACCTCAGGTTTATGTGAGAATTTGCAAGAACAAAACTGCAGATTGAAGAAAATTAGTGTTGATCAAGTTTAGCATAGGGAGGAGACAGGTTTACCAGAGAGAATACATGAGGCAAACATGGGCATTATGTTTCTTATGTATGATATTATATATAACAAATTATAGCTTTCAAAATTGGTTGAAGGGAAATTACTGAATGCAAATAACATCTATCAATATCTAAAAATGAAAAAAATATTTGAAATTAACAAATGAATATTACTACTACTAAAAAAAGTATTACTATCAAAAAAGTATGTGAAGAAATGAACAGGCTTTGATAAATTTAGAAACAACTATATTACTAAATGTTGAAAGGCTTGAGTGGAGAATATACATGCACCTTGCATATCTCCTGGTTGTGCCTTTTCTCCCAGCATGAACTTGTAAACCACATATGTTTTGGTCTGTTGAAAATTAATGTAGCATAAAACTAATAGCCACTAATAGAAAATAGAGGAACAAAAACAGGAAATGGCTAAAAACATTAGAAAAATCATAGCATAAATATTGTACTTAGTTAAAAATATTAATGTGAGCAGATATAACACCCTATGTGTATACATTTAAGAACAGGAATGTCTTACATGTACTCTATAAACTCTACAGTACATATGTCCTGATTTTGGAGATTGGCTCACCTAGTAATATGTTTGCATTGTAAAGACCGGAGCCCTTTAACAAATAATAAATTTGATCCATATATTATTAAAAAGTCCAATAACTGCATCATTCATAAAAAAACAAAGCAGCTGGGAGTTTCAGAGTATACTAGGTTGAGTGTCTCAGAAGTTCCAGTCTGGCAGGGAAGGCCAAGAGGTCCTTGGAGAGTCACAGGTTTATGGTTACTTAAGTAAAGGAATTATCATCAGTAATGATAGAGGAAATTAACCTAGCATTGAGAATGCAAATAAAACAATTGCAAGTTCACACACATATGTACATGTATTCACACATAAATATAAAGTACAATACAAAAGAACAGTATCCAGATGCATTTTAAGAGACAATGCAGACATACTCATTTTTTAACTCTACTTTCTGAAAGTGACTAGTCACAGTGATTATTCAACAGGAAAGACAATACACAGGGTTTGTAAATAGTTCAGCTTAAGGAGTTCTTATCTAGTACACACAAAGTACTGGATCTGATTCCTTGACATAGGACTGGGTGGATCATGAATAGGACACCAGCAGAATGTGAAGACAAGTGTTTCAGAAATCCAATACTTAACTCAGCTTCATAGTGAATTGGCAAACACTCTAAGAAATTCAAACCCTGTCTATAAAAGAACACAAAAAATAAAGCAATACAAAAAATGTTCCATACCACATACTCAGAAATTCCCTGATATAAACTGTTCTCTATAAGTAGGTCTAATTGTGAAAATGGTAACAGAACAGTGCAGATAATGTTGTGGTAAAGTGTATATGTGCCACTAGCAAGGGAGTGTTGTCAAATAAGTGATCATATTTCATGATAATCAGAGCCAAATATGAGTTCATACATATATACATGAATAGCTTGATGGCTAAGTACATAGAAATTATTTCATAATTCTTTATTCCAAAACAATTTTATTTTAGACATGCATAATAAAACATATCATTAGAATAACTCAAAAATAATTTCAGAGCCCATTAGCGATGGGACACTCCTATAAACACAGCTTGGTGTTATGGAGGAAATGATGGTGGAGGCTAACATGGTAGGTCCAGACTACCAAGAACTATATAAAAAATTTTAGTCCTTGTATAAAAAAAAGTAAGCATTTAGCTAAACATATGAATACAAAAAGAATAGGTAAAACAATAATAAGAGCATAAAGTAATCTCTGTAGTAAGATATATTTGGAGTAAAAAATATAAAGGTTGAATATTCCAACAAAATTCTATATAAATTGTATAATCACATTACAGTGAAAATTTAGTAAGTTCCAAGAGAAAGGCTTTTTCAGTGTCTATTGAAATGATAATATGACTTTCCCCTTAAGTTTGTTTATATAATGTATTATATTGATGGTTTTAATGTTAATGTATTCTTGGATTTGGTTTGTGATTTCTTACTTGAGTGTGTATGCATCGATATGCATAAGTGAAATTGGCCCGAAGTTCTCTTTTCTTCGTGGGCCTTTGTGCGTTTTGGGTGTCAGAGTAACTATGGCTTCAAAGAATGAATTAGGTATTGACCCTTCTGTTTCTATTTTGTGGAATATTTTGAGGAATATTGGTACTAGCTCTTCTTTGAAGGTCTGGTAGAATTATGCGCTAAAACTATCTGGCCCTGTGATTTTTCTGGTTGGGAAGTTTTTAATAAATACTTCAATTTCTTTAGGAGTTATGGGACTGTTTAAATAGTCTACCTAATCTTAATTTAACTTTGGTACATTGTATATGCCTAGAAAATCATCCATTTCATTTAGATTTTCCAGTTTTGTTGAGTATAGGCTTTTGTAGTAAGATCTGATGATATTTTTTAATTTCCTCAGTTTCTGTTGTTGTGTCTTCCTGATTTTGTTATTTTCGAATTTGATTTGTTAATTCTGAATTTTTTAATTTAGATACTGTCTCTGTGCCCTTTAGTTAGTTTGGCTAAGGGCTTATTTATCTTGATGACATTCTCAAAGAGCCAGTTTTGGATTTTGTTGATTCTTTCGTATCATTCTCTGTTTCTAATTGGTTGATTTCAGCCTTGAGTTTGACTATTTCCTGCCATTTACTTCTCTTATTTGTGTTTGCTTCTTTCTGTTCTATAGATTTCAGGTGTGCTGTGAAGTGGCTAGTATGAAATCTCTCCAATTTCTTTATGAAGGCACTCAATGCTATGAATTTTCCTCTTAACACAGCTTTCATTGTGCCCCATAAGTTTCAGAGAATGAAAGATCAGTCAATGGAATTGAATCAAAGACTCATAAATAAACCCAATCACATATGGACACTTGATTTTTGATACAGAAAATGTGATTAATATACACAATGGAATGCTATTCAGCTGTTAAGAACGAGGATATCATGAATTTTGCAGGCAAATGGATGGAACTAGAAAATATTATCCTGAGTGAGATAACCCAGACTCAAAAGGATATGCATAGTATGTACTTACTGAGTGGTGAATATTAGCCAAAAATTACAAAATACCTAGTATACAACCCACAGACAATAACAAGTTTAACTGGTAGAGAGGCCCAAGAGAATATATTTCAATGCCACTTAGAAGCAGGAACAAAATAATCATGGAGGCAGAGGGAGGGAGATATCTAGACTGGGGAGGGCAAGGAGAAAGGGAGAACTGGATCAGGTTGGGAATGGACAGAATAGCCCAAAGGACCAGGAGAATGAATGGAAATATTCAGTTTCTAGGTGTGGGAGGCTGGGGGCCTTCTAGAAAGTCCCAGAAACCTGGAAGTTGAGAGAATCTCAGGACTCAATGGGGGTAACCTTAGCCAAAATGCCTACCAGAGGGAAGAGGGAACTGGATGAATACAAGTCCAATAGATAGACAAGGCTCAAATAGAGAGAGGGGCCTACAACCCACAGTCAAAATTTCTGACCCATATTTGATCCTGTCTAAAATAACTACAGGGGTAAAAATGGAGAAGAGACAGTAGGAAAGGCTGTCCAGTGACTGGCCCAACTTGGAATACATCTCATGGAGAGACACCAAGGCATGACATTATTACTGATGCTATGATGTGTTTAAAGAGAGGAGCCTAGCATGGCTGTCCTCTGAGAGATAATACCAGCAGCTGACTGAGACAGATGCAGATGCTTATACCCAATCATTGGACTGAAGTTAGGGACCCTTATGGAGGAATTTGGGGAAAGATTGAAGGATTTGAACAACAAGGTGACCCTAAAGGTAGACCAGAAGTCTCAACTAACCCAGACCCTTAGGAGATCACAGAGACTGAGCCACTAACTAGGCAGCATACACAGTCTGGTCTGAGGCCTCAAGTACAGATGTAGCAGAGGACTGCCTGGTCTGGTCTCAATGGGAGAAAATGAGCCTAATTCTAGAGAGTTCCAAGGGAAAGGGAATAGAGGGGAGGTGTAGAGGGGGAGCACTCTCTCTGTGAAGATGGAAAGGGTAATGGGGTAAGAGATTGTGAGATGGCAGGAGAGGGTATAATAGCTAGAATGAAAATAAACAAAATGATTGAGAGAGAGAGAGAGAGAGAGAGAGAGAGAGAGAGAGAGAGAGAGATGCAAACATTTTGAATTGGGAGGCAACAAGAACAAAAAGGGCCAAGTGATCTAGTCCTAAACTGATTTTATATGGAAAGTAATTAAGGATAATAAATAGCTATACAAATATATATGCTGGATTGGAAATCTCATGTCATAATGAAAATGCTGGCAAAGTATTTTTCTAATATATAGGAAAGAAGACATATTTAAGTGTGTAGTTTCAGCATTAAGTGAGTGCCAGTCCAGAGCATTGTATAGAGTCACTTAAAAATCAGGAAATCAAATTCTGTAGTGGTATGTATAGTAAAACCTTTGTCTGGCTTTAAAGAAAATTGAACAAAGGTCAACTGCCTGGAAGACAGCTGTACTCACCATTATACTATCAACTCACCAAGAAATGGCACCACTGTTGGAACATTGATTAGTGTTGGTCATAGGTATCATAGCAGAAAACGGCAGCTCTCGAAGATGATAAGCCTTCAGTCTTTGAAGGAACAGATAGGTACAGCCTTTGGGGAAGGCTGACACCAAACTAGCTCACTCCATTGACTTAATTCAAATATCATACAATGTATATTGGGGCTGAAAAACAGTACCAACTACCAAAGTTACCTTGCCATTGCTGCCCATGAGAGCAAACAACCCACATAAATCTCAGTTCCTTTTATTTTTTCTTTTCTTTTTTTTTTGGGGGGGGGGTGGTGGTGGATATTTTATGTATTTGCATTTCCTATGTTATCCCCTTTCCTCATTTCCCCTCTGGAACCCCCATTCCCCATCCACTCTCTCTCTGCTATTATGAGGATGCTCCCCCTCCCACCCTCCCTCTCCCACTTCACTGCCCTGGCATTTCCCTACACTGTGGAATCAAGGTTCACAAGACTAAGGGCCTCTTCTCCCATTGTTCCCTACAAGGCCATCCTCTGCTACACATGCGGCTGGAGTCATGGTTCTCTCCATGTGCACTCCTTGGTTGGCCATTTAGTCCCTGGGAGCTCTGGGGTATCTGGTTGGTTGGATTGATATTGTTCTTCCTATGGGGCTGCAAAATCCTTCAGCTTCTTAAGTCCTTCTCTAACTCCTCCATTAGAGATCCCATGCTCAGTCCAACGATTGGCTTTGAGCATCTACATATTTGTCAGGTTCTGGCAGAGCCTCTCAGGAGACAGTTATAACAGGCTCCTGTCAGCATGCACTTCCTGGCATCCACAATAGTGTGCATTTGGTGACTGTATATGGGATGTATCCCCAGGTGGGGCAGTCTCTGGATGGCCATCCCTTCTGGGTTAAAAATTTGGAAATGAGTGGATGGCCCCCTCCTCCAACTAGGGGCCTTGCCTAAACTCTGGATACGATCTCTACAGGTTCTCACTCTCCTTTGTTGGGCATTTCAGCTAATCTCATCCCTAATAAGAAAGAAATCAAAGGTCTCAGTAGATGGAAAAATCTCCCATGCTCATGGATTGGCAGAAATAATACAGTAAAAATGGCCATCTTTCTCAAAGCAGTCTACAGATTCAATGCAATGCCTATCAAAATTCCAACTCAATTCTTCATAGAATTAGAAAGAGCAATTTGCAAATTCATTTGGAATAACCAAAAACCCAGGATAGCAAAAACTATTTTCAACAATAAAAGAACTTCTGGGGGGGAATCACCTTCCCTGACCTCAAGCTGTATTACAGAGCAATAGTTGTAGAAACTGCATGGTATTGGTACAGTAATCAATGGAATAGAATTGAAAACCCAGAAATGAACCCACATACTTATGGGCACTTGATCTTTGACAAAGGAATTAAAACCATCCAGTGAGAAAAAAGAAAGCCTTTTTCAACAAATGTTGGTTCAATTGGCAATCAGCACGTAGAAGAGTGTACATTGATCCTTTCTTATCTCCTTGTTACAAAGCTCAAGAATAAGTGGATCAAGGACCTCATTTAAAACCAAATGCATTTTCATGATGGATGATTTTTTTGCTGTGTTCTTGTATTCAATTTTCGAAAATTTTATTGAGAATTTTTGCATCAATATTAATAAAGGGAATTGGTCTGAAGTTCTCTTTCTTTGTTGGGTCTTTGTGCTGCTTAGGTATAAGCATACTTGTGGGTTCATATAATGAATTGTTTCTATTTTGTGTAATAGTTTGAAGGGTATTGTTATTAGGTCTTCTTTGAAGGTCTGATAGAATTCTGCACTAAACATTTCTGGTCCTGAGCTTTTTTTTGGTTGGGAGACTTCTAATGATTGCTTATATTTCTTTAGAGGTTATGGGACTGTTTAAATGGTTTATCTGATCCTGATTTAAATTTGGTACCTAGTATTTGTCTAGAAACTAAAACTATTAGAAGAGAAAGTGGGGAAGAGCATGGAACACATGGGTACAGGAGAAAAATTTCATGAACAGAACACTAATGACTTATACTCTAAGATCAACAACTGGCAAATAGGACCTCACAAAATTGAAAAGCTTCTGTAAGGCAAAGGAGATTGTCAATAGGACAAATGGTAACCAACAGATTGGGGAAAGATCTTTCCCAACCTTACATCCAATAGAGGGCTAATATCCAATGCATACAAAGAACTCAAGAAGTTAGAGTGCAGAGAGCCAGAGAACCTGTTAAAAAATGGGGTGCAGGGCTAAGAAAAAAAATTCTCAACTGAGGAGACGTGAATGGCTGAGAAGCACCTAAGAAATTCTCAACATCCTTAGTCATCAGGGAAACGCAAATCAAAAAGAACCTTGAGATTCTACCTTATACCAGTCAAAATGGTTAAGTTAAAAAACTCAGGTGACAGCAGATGCTGGTGAGGATGTGGAGAAAGAGGAACATTCTTCCATTGTTTGTGGGATTACAAGCTGGTACAACCACTCTGCAAACCAGAAAACTGGACATAGTACTACGTGAGGACCCAGCTATACCTCTCCTGGGAATATACCCAAAAGATGCTCCAACCTCTAACAAGGACATATGCTCATAGCAGCCATATTTATAATAGACAGAAGCTGGAGACAATCCAGAAGTCCTTTAACAGAAGAATGGATACAGAAAATGTGGTACATTTACACAATAGATTACTACTCAGCTTTTCATTTATTCATGAAATTCTTAGGCAAATGGTTGGAACTGGAAAATATCCTGAGTGAGGTAAGCCAGTCACAAAAGAACACACATTGTATGCACTCATTTGCTAAGTGAATATTGGCCCCAAAGTTCAGAAATCCCATGATACAATTCACAGACCATATGAATCTCAAGAAGAAGGAAGACCAAAGTGTGGGTGCTTTAGTCCTTCTAAGAAGGGGAAACAAAATATTCATGGGACGTAGAGGGTGGGAGGGACTTGGGAGGAAGGGAGGAAGAGGAGGGGAAGAGGAAACAGGATCAGGTATGAGAGGAGAAAGGGATGATATAGAGAAGGTCAGAAATTTGAGCAGAGGTGTGTGGCAATAGGGGATAGGGAACTCTAGGTAGCCACTAGTAAGTTCCAGATACCAAGAAACAAGAGGCTCTCAGTTACTTTTAACCATAGCTTGTCACAGGTTTGACTTAGGATCTTAGACCTTAGGATGTTAGGTCCTTAGAGCAAAGGTTTGTGTACCTGCAAGCTGTCAAGTAGCACCAAGTACAGATTCTTTAGGTAAACAATATTTCTTCAAGGTTTAAACACTCTCAAAACAAATTTTCAGTCTATACTGATTTACTCAAACACAGCAAAGATTTTTCTGAAACAAAGCCAGACACAAAGGCTTTATTATACATTTCATTTGAAGCCAGACATAAAGAATTTACTATACATATCACTAAAATCTCCATCAAACACACAAACCATTCTGACCAATCTTAGGTGTCATCTCTACATATTATTTGGAAACCAGTGTAGCCATACATATCAGGGTAATAGAAGAATTTCCTATTAGGCAACATACAGACACAATACTCTTGTAAAAACCAGAAAGGGTAACAGACACCAAGGAACAAACTACCCACTCAACCAAGACAAGACCATATATAAGCACTCAGAATTACAATCTTCCCAATTCCATATGCTTAGATGATAGTAGATCTTGGGTGTTGTCATATAGCTGAAGCAAAAGTCAAAAACTTTAAAAATCGTTTATGAATAAAATAGAGATTTTTAAAGAGGAAATAAATACCTTAAAGAATTCAATTGAAATAAAATGAAAAGAAATGAATAAAACTATTTAAGACTGCATGTAGAAATAGAATCAATTAAGAAAACCCAAACTGATAGGAAACTGAGTGAATTTAGGAAACGTAAAAGTAAGGAACTCAAACAGGAACCACAGATGCAAGCTTCACCATCAGAGTGCAAGAGACAGAAGAAAGAAACTCAGGAATTGAAGACAAAGTAGAAAAGAATGGATACCTGTATCATCTCTCTTTCTCTCTCTCTCTCTCTCTCTCTCTCTCTCTCTCTCTCTCTTTCTTTCTCTCTCTCTCTCACACACACACAAAACATTAAATGTAAAATATTATTGACTGAAAACACCTAGGAAATCTGGGACACTATGAAAAGACAATATCTAACAATAATAGGAAAAAATATAAGAATTCACAGAAACGTTTTCAACAAAATCAGAAAGGTAAATTTACCTAACCTAAATGAGATAACTATAAAGGTACAGAAAGCATACAGAACACCAAAAGAATTAGACCAGGAAAGTAATTTCCCTCTGCACATGATAATCAAAACACTAAATGTATACAACAAAGGAAGAATGTTAAAAGTTGCAAGGAAAAAAGAAAGTAACATATGAAGGAATACCTTTTAGCATAACATATAATTTCTCAGTTGAGATATTTAAACCCAGAAGGTCCTGGACAGATGTGCTGTAGGCTATAAGAGACCATAGATACCACCACAGGCTATTGTACTCAGCAAAACTTTCGATCCCCAGAGATGGAGAAATATGAGGTTCCATGATAAAACCAAATATAAACAATATCTATCTACAAGTCCAACCTTACATAAGGTAAAAGAATATCTCTAACTTAAAGTAGTTAACTACATGTAAGAATATGCAGGAATAAATAATTCCAAATGAGCAAATCAAGATAAAAATACAAATACAACCCACCAGCCCCCAAGAAAATAACAGCATTAACATATACTGCTGATTGATATTATTCAACATCAATGTTCTCAATCCCAATATAAAATGATAAAATAAATGAAAGAAAAAGGATCCATCCATTTTGTACATCCAACAAACAAAGCTTCCCATCAAGGGTGGATACTAACATCATCTCAGAATAATAGGATAGGAAAGAATATACCAATCAGACAGATCTAGAAAGCAATTCAATTTAGCCATTGAAATAGCTGGCAAGATGGACCTTAAACCAAAATTAATCACAAGAGATATGGAAGGACATTTACCAAAGGTAAATCCCCTTACCAGGACATTGGAACTTTTAAATCTACATACCAAACACAAGAGCACCCACGTTCATAAAACAAACTACTATTGTTTGGATCACATGTTGATTTTACACACTAATACTTGTTGACTTCACCACCCCACTCTCACCAATATACAGGTCATCCAGACAAAGCAAAACAGAGAAATGATGGAACTAATTGGTACTATAAACCAAGTGAACCTAACAGATATGCACAGAAATTTTCAAACAAACAGCAGCAAAAATACCTACTTCCCAATACTCAGGAAACTTTCTTCAAAATTGACCATATACTACCAGACAAAATAAATCTTAATAGGTACAAGAATCTTTAAAAAAAATACAATATTTATTTATTTTATGTACACTGTAGCTGTCTTCATACACACCAGAATGGGGCATTAGATCCCATTACAGATGGTTGTGAGCCACCATGTGGTTGCTGAGAATTGAACTCAGAGCCTCTGGAAGACCAGTTAGTGCTCTTAACTGCTGAGCCATCGCTCCAGCCCCCAGACACAAGAATCTTGAAATAACATCCTGAATACCATATAACTAGCATTAGTTAAAGCAAGATATCACCAACAGAAACAAAAGAAATCTTGCACACTTATGAAAACTGAACAACACATCATTGAATGAAAACAATAAAAACAAAGTGGTCAAGACAAATTAAGATTGCCTGAAACCTAGATTGCCTGAAAATGAATATACAAAATAGCAAAAGTTATGGGCATGTACAGAAGTGTGAAGTTTAAGGCACTAAGAGTTAACAGTGAGAGAGAGAGAGAGAGAGAGAGAGAGAGAGAGAGAGAGATCACATACTAGTAACGTAACAGCTTACCTGAAACTCAAGAACAAAAAGCCAACCACCAATCACATGCAAAGCAGTAGATGATAAAATTGGAGGTTCCTCAGAAAATTTGAAATAGATCTACCTAAAGACCCAACTAGACCACTCTTGGGAATATTCCCAAAAGATTCCCCACCATGCCACAAGAAGCATGTGTTCCACTATGTTTATAGAGGCCTTATTTGTGATTGCCAGAAGCTGTAAACAACCCAGATGCACCACAACTGAAGAATAGATACAGAAAATGGGGTTCATTTACACTATGGTATACATCTATTAAAAACGAGAGCATCATGAGTTTCGCAAGCAAATGGACAGAACTAGAAAATATCATCCTGAGTGAGGTAACTCAGACCCAAAAGGACATGCATGGTATGTACTCACTAACAAATGGATATTAGCCAAAAAATGTACAGAATACCCAGGATACAATCCATAGAACTCATGAAAGTTAACAAGCTGAAAGGCCCAAGTGAGGATGTCTCAATCCCACTTGGGTGGGAAAAGAAGGCAATCATGGAGGACTGATAGGGAGGGAGGTACATGGGTGGGAGAGCAAACAAGGATGGGGGAAAGGGAATATGATCACCACATATTGGGGGAGAACCGGACTGAAGCCCTAAGGACTAGCAGAATGAATGGAAACAGGCATCCTCAGGAGGTATAAGGTGGGAGGTCCCTATAGAATGTTCCAGAGCCCTGGGAAGTGAGATACTAGATGAAATGTTGTAAAGTGGGGAGAGGGAACTTGTAATGTCCATCTCCAGTGGAAAGATGGGGCATCAAGTGGAGGGATGGGAGACTCGAGGACCTAGGGAATGGGGAGGCCTGGCAGGGTGTGGAGTGAGGACATTCTGTTTGAGATGGGTGAGGAGGAAAGGGTTGAGGAACTGATTGAGGGAGGACCTGGATGGAGATAATGACTAGACTGTAAAAAATGATTAAAGATAATTAAAAATACATACATACATATATACATACATAATCTTAAGTATGTTCACATTCTTAAAATATATGTGAAAAAAAGAGTTGGTATATTAAGAAAATGAATTAAATCAATGGGAGGAATCAGGTGTAAGAAAAGCAGGGGAGAGAAAACAGAAATTGGCATGGGGGAGGGCAGTCACGAAGATATGTAAGAAACCTGGGAGAGACCCCTGAAGGTCTATGGGGGCGAGTCTGGTATTCCTAGCAGTGAGGGATATAAATCTGGAAGTGTCCACTTCCGGTAGCCAGGTAAGATGCCCAGTGGATGGATAAGGACAACTCACCCAAAAACCTTACAACCCAAAATGTGTCCTGCATATAAGATGTCTAGGAACAAAAAGAGTAGAGATGAGAGAAATGGCCAACCAATGGCTGGCCCAAATTTAAACCGGTGGCACTGACACTATTAATGATAGTCTGTTATGCTCCCAGTCAGAAGAGATGGACAGACCTATAGCCAAACATTATGTAGAGCTAGTAGAGTCTTACGGCAGTGTTAAGGGAAGAATTGAGGGACATGAAAAAGACAGGGACTCCACAGGAAGACCAAAAAACACAACTAACCTGGACCCTTTGGGGGCTCCCAGAGACCTACCACCAACAAAAGAGCAAGCACTGGCTAGACCTAGTAGCAAGAGTGCATCTTCCTTTGCTAGCAGGACCCCCAACAACTGGAGGTGGGAGACAGTCCCTGAATTTGATGCCTGCCTGTGGATCCCCTAACTGGGCTGTCTTGTCTGGCCTCAGAGGAAAAGGATAGGGGCTAGTCCTGCAATGACTTGATATACAGGGAGGTGTAATAGAGGTGGCGGTTGGAGTATAGAGAGTGGAGGAGGATCCAGGGACATTGGGGCTTCCCTTTCTTAGTTGGGAAGGGGAAAGATGAATGTGGGAAGGCTCTGTGTGAGGAAATAGTGGGAAGAGCAGGGGGTAGATATTAGGAAGTAAAATAGATAAGTAAATAAATTTAAAAAAAGAAAAATGAAGAAGAAAATCAATAAGATTGATACTCCACCAAAAACTAAATGGCAGAAAGAGAATATGCTGTTAAAAGAATTAGAGGTGACAAGAGGATGTAACAACAGACACTGATGAAATCTAGAGACTCATAAGGGCATAATTTAAAAACTAGTACTCCACCAGATTAAAAATAATCTAAAAGAAATGCATAATTTTCTTTATATATACCATTGACAAATGTTAAATCAAAATTAGATTAGCAAATTAAACAGACATATAATGACTACTGAAAGAGAAATAGTCTCCTACTCCTCCAAAAAGTTCAAGACCAGTTGGCTTTACCACAAAATTCTATCAGAATTTCAAAGAATAATTAGCCCCAGCAATCCTCAAATTATTTCACAGAATAGAAACAGAAAGAACATTGCCCACTTTGCTTTGCAAGGACAGAGTGACACTGATTTTCAAACCATATAAAGACCTGACAAAGAAACAGTATTATAGGCCAATTTTCCTCATCAATATAGATGCAAAAATTCTCGATGTCCTTGGAAAATGAATTTAAAAACAATCAAAAGGATCATTAAGAAGTACATTTCATCACAGAAATGCTGGGATGGTTCAATATGTAAACTGATAAATGAAATCTACCCTATAAATGAAATGAAAGAACACAAAAATGGAAAAATCATTTTATTAGATGCATAAAAGTACTTCGACAAAATTCAACACACATTCATGATAAAATTACTCGAGTGGTTAGGGGTTTAAAGAACATATATAAATACAATAAAGTAAAGCCAGTTATTAGAAAGCCCATAGCCAATGTCTTAGTTAAGATTTTGTTGTTATGAAGAGATACAATGACCAAGGGAAACCTTATAAAGAAAACATTTAATTGGGGCTGGCTAACAGTTTCAGAAATTTAGCAGCATCCAGACAGACATAGTACAGACAGCTCTCAGAAGGAGCTGACAAATCTTCATCTTGATCTGCAGGTAGCAGAAGATTTCATGCCACATTGGCCATAGCTTGACTATAGGAGACCTGAAAGCCTTCTCCCATAGTTGAACACTTCCTTCAAAAAGACCACACCTACTCTAAGAAGGCTATACCTCTTAATAGTGCAACTCCCTATGGGCCAAGCATTTGAATACATGAGTGTATGGGGGCCCTACTTATTCAAGCCACCACATTTAATTCCCTAACCTCCATAGGCTTGTAGCCATAACAATGCAAAATGCATTTAGTCCAACTTGAAAAGTACCTGTAGTCTATCACAGTCTCAATAATGTATAAAAGCACTAAGTCTCTTCTGAGATTCATGCAATTTCTTAACTTAATTCCCTATAAAACCAAAACAAAAAAGAGATCACACACTTCCAATGTATAATTGCACAGTACACACATTGCCATTCCAGAATCTATAGAAGGGAGCATAGTGAGAAAATACTGGACCAAAGCAAGACCTAAGACCAGCTAAAAAAACCTCCAAACTCAGCATCTCCATGTCTGAGGTCAAAATGTTCTTTAGATTTCCAACTTCGATCAGCTTTGTTGACTACAACACACTTCTTTCTCTTGGGCAGGATCTACTCAACGCTAGCAGCTTTCCTTGGCAAGTATCCCATGGCTGTGTCCTTGAGCACTCCATGGCAATTCAGGATTTATATTCAGTGCTTCACCCAACGGCCTTTCTAGTCCTCTGTGCAGGGACATGCCCTGACATATACCTGGTACCAGTAACTTTCCATAACACCTTTTATTCATTTTATTTATTTATTTATTTATTTATTTATTTATTTATTTTTACCTTAATTCCAGAACTACATGGCCAAAGCTATCAAGTTCTGCTGCTTGCTGGGGCTGTAACTTGGTCCCCATGCTCAAATATATCCTCACCAGCTTTCTGTTTTCAATGGTTTCCTTCACTGCATAAGCTTGGCTGTCTTGGAACTTGCTCTGCAGACCAGACTGACCTTGAATTCAGAGGTCTGTATTTTCTGTCTCCTGAGTACAGGGATTAAAGAAGTTAAGACCAGACCGGTACCCAAGCTATTCTTTAATTCCCTGTTGCAAGATGGAAACATAGCAAGGGGGGATCTTGCTTGGAGGTCACCACTCTTTTTATTCTATTTAATATCTTTAATCTTTTTATCTCCTTGGAAACAGGATTTAGCTCCATTTCACTTCCTGGTGCCCCTTTTCTCCTTGAATCATACATTTTGTATTTTTCCTTTCTCACTTGCTCCTTTTCTTCAGACTCTTTGAACAAGGGCAAAAGGCAGCCACATTCTTCACTAAAATATTACAAAAACAATCTCTAGGCAATATATTAAAACTTTTCTCCTCTGAAACCTCCAGAGTCAGGCCCTTATGGTTCAAATCACCCTCATCCTTCTATGCTTCCACTACTATGGACCATTAAGGCTCTCTTTAAAGCATTCCACTGCTTTTGTAATCCAACGATCCAAAATCCACATTTCTCCCAACAAAATCCTCCAGCCTATCACAGCAATAACTTCTGTCTTAGGGTTTTATTGCTGTGAAAATACACAATGAGCAAAGTAACTCTTATAAAAGTAAAACATTTGACTGGTCCTAGCTTACAGCTAGGTTTAATCCATTATCATCACGGTGGGAGGCATGGCAGCATCCAGGCAGACATGGTGCTGGAGAAGGAGCTGAGAGATCTGCATTTTGATATGCAGGCAGCAGAAGGGATTCTGCGGCACACTGGGCACAGAATAAGCATAAGAGGTCTTGATGTCTGCTCTCTAATTGATGCACTTCCTCTAACAAGACTACACCTAATCCAATAGTGCCATACCTCCAAATAGTGCCACTCAGTAAAGGAGAAGCATTCACATACATGAGTCTATGGGGGCATTTCCATTCAAATCACCACACTAATATCAACTTAAATACAGGGAAATTAAAAACCAATTCCATTAAAATTAGAAACAAAACAAGATTTTTCTCACTTTTTCCATATGTATTCAATATAATTCATGATGTCTTAGAGAAATACGGCAACTGAGAGATCAAATGTATACATTGAACCATAAAGACACTTGCTCAACCATGCTCATTGCTGATCTGTTCCTAATAGACAGAAAAAGGAAATAACTAATATGTCCTTCAACAGAAGAATAAACAAAAAAGTGGAATATTTATGCCATGTATATTACTCAGTCATTAAAAATAATGAAGTTGTGAAATTCACAGATAAGTAGTAGAACTAGAAAAAATATCACGCTGAGTGAAGAATCCCAGAACCAGAAAGACAAATATACTATGCATTCACTTATGTGTTGATATTAGCTGTTAAATCAATATTAACCAAGCTAGATCCAAAGGTCCGCAGAGGCACAGGTAGAGAGTAAAGAGGCAGAGATCTAATAGATTTAGTTATGAAAGGGAATTTGAATACAGATGGGGGAAGATGGAAGGAAGGATCAAGTGAAGTGTTGTTTTATAAACACAAAAATCCCAGACCATTTTTCCAATTTGTATCAATGAGAACTTAAGATGCAGACACTGGTGAAAACCTGCTAGCAAGGAGAGGCAGAAAAAGTACCCCACTGTCCTTCCTACTCCACCAATGTCCCAGAAGGAAAATTCTTTCTTGTCTCCAAGCTGTCTTAGTACCTTCCAACTCAATGTTCCTTGCTCATGTTTACTTATGTTCACTCTCTGTCATCTGGTTGTTTGCTCTGCCTCTTGACCTAAGTTTGATTTTATTTAGCTCTTGGGTTAAAGATGAGTGGTAGGGCTGAGCCATACTACAGCAAGGTTTTTCCAGTTACAATCTTGGGGACCACTACGTGAGCAAATATCTTGGAAACATGAGGGTAGGGAAAAAGGGAAGAGGGAGGAATACAGAATGAGACAGTTAATTTAATGGTCATTTGAGTGATAGTAAGGGAACCCAACACAGGAAACTTGCTAAAATATATACATACATGACCACAATATAATAAAATCACCAAAATAATTGGGATAAAGAATCCTAACTGGACGTATCTTGTGACCAAAAGAAGATTTCTGTACCAGAATTTGGTCACATCTAATTGAGTTATTGGCCAAAGGAGTCCCATGGGATTCCTAAACAACCCAGGTTGTACATGAGCTGTCAGCAATGCTCCATTGCTGAAGACAAAACCTACACATGTGGAGATATGGAGCTTTTGCTTATACGGAGCCTTCATTCTTCAGTTCTAGCATTTTTGCTACAGGAAGGTCCTCTGCATACTATCAGAGTAGAAACATAAACACTAAGCTAGCCACAAATCACAATGATATTCTGCCTAGAAGATATCCTAATTCAATGTTGACATAAAATCTGTTGGAGTAACCAACTAATATCTGACTTGAGCTCAGGACCACTTCATGACCTGACACTGCTCAGGTGACCAATAACCTGAGACTGGATAACACAGGAATGTATAATAAATTAAAATATCACTATTATTAAAAATATGCGTGAAAAATGACTCCAAATGATATTCTACTATACATGTAGGTAAGTTCTTTGCTCAGCCATTGTTACAGAAGCTTCCTGCAGCCAATGGGAACAAATAAAGAGAGCCACATCCTGTCAGTATGCACAGAGGGAGATACCTTGGAATACTCAGTGCTAAAAGGATGGTTTCCATCCAATCCTCCTTCTCCTAAGTGTTCAGGAAGCCCTGAAGTCAAGGCAGAGGAGTATAAGAGGCAGAAGCTGAAGGATGCCAAGAAAACAGATGCTCTAAGTCAGCATGAGTAAATCTCAGATGAATTTACAGAGATGGAGGCAGCATGCATAGGGCCTGAATGGATCTACCACAGGTCCTCTGCATATGTATTATGACGTCCAGTTTAGGGTTTTTATGGGATACTGAGTTTGGGAATGAATAGGTTTCTGATTCTTAAACCTTCTTTTGTGTTCTTTTTCTTCTTTTTTGTTTTGTGTTTTTTGCTTGTTTGTTTTCCAATTCAAATATGTCCTTTTTGCTTTATCTTATATATTTTATTATATTTTACTTTATAATTATCTATTAGACTCCTGTTTTCTTCTTTCTTAATAAGAGAGTGGTAGAGAGTGGAGCTGGATGTGAGGGGAGGTAGAGAGGAACTGAAAGGAGTAGAGGGAAGAGAAACCATAATCAGGAAATTTTATATGATAAAAAAATTTCAGTTTTCAATTTAAAAAATACACAGTAAGTTAGTAAAGCCAACAGGTCAATTTCCTTATATTGTAAGGTCTAAGCTTCAAATCACTTTGCTGTTTCCACAATATAGATAGTCATCACTTATTCATGAACATTGATGGGATTTATGCTGGTGTTGAAGAAACACTTGAAATGCAACAATTCAATGCGCATTGCAATGTGGAAAGTTAGCAAACATACCTTGTCGCAATACTACATCTGTATGCATGGAAAATTCAGGGTAGGCATATATTTATCTTAACTATACACACCACCAACAATAACTTTCACAAAACATGATGTCTTTTTATATAGTGTTAGCCAGCAAGGCATTCTTATTCATAACAGGATAAATTTCCCCTGTTCCTGGAAACAAATTTTACAGGGCAAAAGGTCCTTGCACACACAGATACTGGAGAAGTCTGGAAAAATTAAATACACAGCTTACTTCTGATGGGATGAGGATTGCATAGCTGCTCTTTCTGGATTTCCACAAATGTGTAGTTTTATAACCTGGTGATCCTATGCTGTGAACTGAAGTAGGCTCTGCCCATATTGCCCAGAATCTGCTTAACCCAGACAATATCCTTAAACAAATCCTTTCTCTATAAAACATTGAGCATTACTTTTAGGCCATCAAAGCTATTGCTGTGAGTGATGTCACTTGTGATTTACAAGGGTGTTTATGTTATTTTAGGGCCAGGCCAATCCTGACACCCACAGGCTCTATGTCAAGTTCTCTAGACCTGAAAATGTAGACACAATTTCTAAGTCAGCAGTACCCATTTTTGTGAACAAAGCTAGGTGTACTTTGTAAAGAATCATAGGAAAAGGTCTGTTTTCAATTTAAAAAAATTACACAATCAGGAAATAAAGCCAACAGGTCAATTTCTTTATATTGTAAAACATAAGCTTCAAATCATTTTTGCTGTTTCCAAAAAATAGATTATCATCTAAAAGTGTTTGTTATTTGAGACTGAGTGAACTGTTATATAAATATTCTTTCCCACAATTGTACTGTTCTTAAACATGGCTAAAGTAAAATGACATGTGCCAGACTCTAGAAGTCCTGGTTCAGTAGCAGGACAATAATATCATGCTGAGATGAGTTTCATTCTTATTGCAATGTATTTTCCTTTCCTCATGTAAAGCCTGCAGGGAAATTACCATGAAAAATTCCTATATATGTTAGATATAGCAGAAAACCATGGCTGTATACACATATTCTGTACCCAATTTTATTCTACAAATTTCAGAACTTTCTTTTCATGAAAGACAAGAAATCAAACTAATTAAAATGGAAAATACAATTACAAAACAGAACTAGTGTAATAGTGTCTTGGGTTGAAGTTGAGTTCATTGTCTTTCCATAACAAAACTGCTCACTAAGAGCAGTAGAAAACAGGAAGCAAAGACTCAATAAAAAATAATATCAGCTCCTGAATACAGACAGATATCTTGAAAATGAGTTGTTAAGTGGTGCTATTTATGGATGTGGCCTTTTTATATCCTAGGAATGACTAATTTTGTAATTTACTTGGGTAAATTATATATCAAGAGTAGATGAATCGGATTGGTTAAGTTGAACATTTATTGGGAATTTAGATATGTAGTTGAGAGGTTGAGTAAAGGATCTCAGGTTCAGAAAAACCTTCCCCCCAAAGTAAAGACCTACCTAATAACACTAAGTCATGAACAGAGCAAAGGCTAGCTGATGAGTGAGGACATTTTAGGTTTTAGTATTTTAAGTCACAAATTCGGTGGCATATCGCCATTTTTTTCTGAATATTTATACATTCAGTTTTCCTCTGACCTGTAACCATTACCTATATCTACAGAATGGATTGTATTGGTCTTAATTCTTATATAAGACCAATCTTATATATTCATATATTATGGAATTATTTTTTGTTGAAGTAGCAGGAAGTACATTTGAGAATATATCTTCACATGTCTGAAGGATGCCTTCATTAAGTGGAATGAGGGCAAAAGAATTTGATGTGGATGTGGTGTTGTTTGCAATTAAATCATTTCTCTACATAATCATTGTGTGTGACAATTTTTATAAATAATAATATTGAGGGTAAGAGACTGTTGGAATGAGTGAATTTTAAATGAATTATCTAGGGGTAGTAAGATGACTAAGTGGATACAGGTGTTTGCCTTTAAACACCTACGACTATCTAACAGGACCCACATGCTCTATGGGGAGAACATTAGTAAACTTGTTATGAAGTGACAACTGTGGCCAATTTAAATGAAGTCAACAAAGGATGTCCCTGTGAGAATGAGAGAATGGAAGATGGTAAAGCATAGGACCTGTTGCAATTTGTCTTTTGACTCTGATAACATCAACTGACAGAATGATTGAAACTCTTCTGAGGAATGAGATGCCCCCTGTCCCATCTACCAACACAAACAGCATCCACATTCTCCACCAGAAGGGCAATGTGCATGTTCCCAAGCCACCTTTTATCTCTGATTTACTCAAGACATCCTTGATGTTGCTGTGGCCTAGCTTGAGTGGAACACAAAACAGATACTAAGAGAAAAGTTATGTATTCCTTAGGGATATGTAGAAGCATCTGTTCAGTAAATGGGAGAGTAGGAAAGCAGACAAGTATGTGTTAGCAGTCTTTTAGTCTGTACTCGTCTGCATAAGAATTAGACGTGGGCCCATGACACACTATCACCAGGAGAGAAAGTTTCTGAACAGCTCTTACCAAGCTTATCATCTTTTGTGAGAATTCTTTCTTTCCTCAAGCTTCTTGTTTGCTCCTTTGTACTGCTTAGCTTGTAAATCAGTGGCCCTCAGGCATGCCCTCAGCTTTCCCTATTTCAGAGAAAGGTCAGATCTTTTTGCTTTTCTATGCAGGAAGGACATGTTCAATAGCCCTGCATCAGATGGTTGCCTGATATCCTGCTAACCATGAGGGGCTGCAGCACTCTGTTAAAGCTGACTTTGATCTAACTCTGCTCTCTAAAGTTAGATTTTTCCATCCAGTTCTTGACTGTGTTGTGTTTCTATTGATGACTCTAGTATGCAATTCAATGGACTCAAGTGCTTGGAATCTTGCTCAGGATTGACAAACTTGCTATTATGCTGCAGAAGTTAAATCAAGATTCAGGGAATTTTGAAACTGCAACACTAATCTGACTTCTATGACTAATAGATATTTTAAGACAATAATTTCATGGTAAGAAAATTTGAGGCCAATCAAGTGTAGTGATTCATTTCTGTAATCACAAAACTTAATTGAGAAAATAATATTATTAGTTTGATCTATAGCAGTGGTTTTCAACCTGTGGCACATTACTGTTGGGAGCCGCCTGAGCACCCACATCCGCCATTACAAGATGGCGCCTACATTCGGCCGAGGACAAGTTGTAAACAGGCTAGTGCGCATGCACCTGGTAATTTTCCACTTCAGAATCTCAGCCTCTCTCGTGGCGGCATCTGGCCTGGTGTGCGGGAGCCAATGGGGAAGCTCCATGTCCCAGGCAAGCGCTGTGACCCATATAAAGGGCGGGTATTCTATTGTTCTGAGTCTCCACTCGTGGCAAGCTTATGCTCTCCCTCTCAAGAGGCATTAAAGCTTTACTGCAGAAGGATCCTATGTGTGCCGCGTCGTTCTTGCTGGCGAGACCGTAGCGCGGGACACATTACCCCATTTGAACCTGTATATCATATACCCAGCCTATCAGATATTTACATTACAATTAAGAAGTTATGAAAAATATTTGAGTAGCAAAATTACAGTTATAAAATAGCAGCAAAATAATTTTCTGATTGGGGTCACCATTACAAGAAGGATTACGTCAATATATTGCAGCCTTAGAAAGATTGAGAACCATTGGTCTCTAGGCAAGTGAGCAAGGCACTTTTGTGTTTACTGGTTGATGTGGGACAGCCCACACCTGTAAAGATTAAGTGGTGTTATTTTATATAAAACAGCAAAATATGTAAGCCAGGAAGAACAACCAATAGTCTTCTATGGCTTCTGCTTCAGTTAGAGCCTCCGGGTGTCTGACATGCTTTCTTGCCTGACTTTTCTAAATGATGCATGACCATTACCTAAAGGTATGGAATGACATAATCTCTTTGTACCCCAAGTTGTTGTGTATCATAGTCTTTATCACAGCAGTAAAAACCCTAACTTAGACTGTCATCTCTCTCTCTCTCTCTCCCTCTCTCTCTCTCTTCATCCATCTGTCTATCTACCTATTATTCTATTTATCTATCAATTGTCTATCTATATAGTTTTTATATATATGAAAAATATATATAAAGCATATAAAATGGTAATTTAAAATTCTTTGCTGTAAAATACTAAATCTGTCTTAAGAAGATAACAGACAGGGATGATAATGGGTGATCCTAAGCTTTAAGTGTTTATCAGAAAAATGGTTTATACTTTTATATAAATAGTTCTTTTGAAGGCCATTCAGGTAAGCTGATGTGAATAGAGGAGATTAATGCTTCCAAATTCCTAAAGCTGGGGAAAGAATAGAATGACTTTTATTTCCTGGGAGGAAATTGAAACTACATTCTTTTCATTGGTGTTCAAAGTAAAAAAACCTAGAAAAGAAATAGATGCCAACAATGAATTACTTACTACACCAATCACTTCACTGATAAGATAACAATCTAACCTCAGTTGAAATACAGATTTAGCCAACAATTTATTAGAGTTACGGTCTAAAGGAAAGTTAAATAAAAATGAAAGTATGTGAAAAATTGCTCTATCATTCAGAGACCCCCCTAATTCTAATTTTTGAAAGAGTTTTGATTTTTAAGAGGATGTTCCAGATGAAGGATTAGGTACAGAATGGGACACTACAGCATATATTTCACAGTCACATATATGACATACTTCAAATGAATTTAGCCTAAAGCAAAGTTACCATCTGTAAATAATAATTGAGTTTGAGGAAACGACATTTTGAACACATCTGGAATACTCCTAAAGTAGTACCTCTATTTCAAAATTGTGTGCCCTGAATGCTCTAAAAACATAGTTGCAACTTTATTTTCTTGAAAAGAAAGATCATTAGTTTAGTATACAGAATATATAACAATCTGAAAATTCTCATTGTTTCTCATAGATATTTATTAGGTAGCAATATGAATTATGATACTTTGGGTTTGTTTGTGTTTCCATTACTGTGATAAAAACTATGACCGATAGTAATTTCGAGCACAAAAATGCTTATATCAGCTTACTGGTTAACCATTCATCATTGAGGAAAACCATGTCAGGAACTTAAGATAAGAACTGAATTTGAAACTGAGATGCTGCTTATGATCTCATTCTGTAGAAGTTGCTTAGATAGCTTTCTTATGAAGTCTGAATCCAATGGCCTAAGAATGGTGCTTTCCATGGTGGATTAGACTTTTTCACATTAATCATTCATCAAGACATTATCTCACAGTGATGATTACAGACCATTTTAATAAACACAATTATTCAGTGCAGGTTCCTTTTTCCCAGGTGACCATGGTGACCCTAGGTTCTGTCAAGTTGACAAAACTCATTAACCAGAATACCTCCATGAGTAATTTACCAAATTGAGTTTTAAAAAATTATATTTCTTAAACTTGCATCATTTTGATATATTGATAAATGTTTTAATAACTAGAAATGCATTTCTATTTGATTGTAACAATGAAGTTTACCAATCACTTAAGGAAAAGGACATGATCAAAATATACACTTTCCAGAGAACATATTTTCCAAATCTGTTTCTGAAGACAATATTCACATTCCCCAGATAGAAAAGGATGTCACAGGCAGAAAGTCTTCATAAGTGAAATAAAAATGACTGTTAGCTGTTCTTTATGAACATCAACAAATAAATTGATTTTTGAATCTGATAATAAAACTAGGTAAGAAACAATTCACAACATCAGCAAACAGCATAAAATACAGAAAACGTCATCTCTTACTAACAATTGTTAACAAATATATATGAAAAACTATTATTGTGGATGATACATAGATTAGAATGAAAATCTCTAGTGTAATAAGTATGTGGTATTATTTATTTGCATGTGTGATTTCTGTGGTGATGCAGTTGGGGAGATAAATTTAAAACACTCAATTTTGAGAAGAACAACATGGAATATTGCATACTATTTGATTACAAAGTTATCTTTTTCAATGGATAATTAATATATGTGCCAAATTTCATCAGCAAATATGTAAAATATCAGAAATTTTCTGTATTCTTAATGGAATCTTTCATGTAAATTACATGTAACTGAATGAATATTTATTGCACACTTGGGCACTGTAAATTACACTTATTCTGTATTGGAAGTATCGTTTATATCTAAACCTATCATATAACTTTACCAGCAATCATTAGTATTAAAATTATACAATCATTAGAATTAAAATTTTCATAGATAAATTTAATGGCTTTCTCTGGATTGCCCTGTCATCAAATACTCATATTAAGTAATAAGAGCAGATATGCAGATTCAAATAATTTTCTGCTTTGAGTAGTAGCATGGGATGCTGGTAGACACTGTGTTAGAAAGAAAGGAATGTAGGAAGTAAATAGTGTTCTCAATATTAGAGATCTCAGAAAAAAATGGTGGAATAAGGAAAAGCATAATATAATATAATATAATATAATATAATATAATGCAATGTTTTGTTAATAGAGGGAACAGATTAAATATGACTTCATACCCTTACATGAGATGCTATTTGTCTTGGGACAAAAGTTGATACTGTAAAGGATAGCCATTGTCTAATGGGTTACCATATAAGAAAATAAGAAAGCAAGACAACTTCTCTTGAAAACAGTAAAAAAAAAAAAAAAAAAAAAAGAAAAAGTCTTGAGGGTAATGATATACACAGAGGTTAATGACAATTATATGATGCTAACATTCAAGAGGAGACATGTCCACTAAAGTAGTGTCAAACAACTTGACATCATAACATCTAAAATAAATTTAGAAAGAAAGAAATTCACTGACTGTACTTTTGACTAGGGAAATCTTTTAAAGATATATTTTGATACTTTCAATCAGTACAAATCTTTTTCTCATTAGGATTGAATGGAATCTATGTATGAGAAACACTGATGTAGTTTACTTGCGGCATCAACTTGAAAAATGACTTTGGGCAATATCGACAATGGAATTGTAAACTTCATCTTGTAGCTAGAGGATTAAAGATTAAAGATACTTTTCTATGAGAATGTTTAGAAGTGCCATTTAGGAAATTGTTCCTGAAAATACATTGGAATGGCAAGAGACTATAGGAGACACTATCTAAGAAAAAATGAGTAAAACTCAAATAGCATTTAGAATGACTAGAAATTGTAGTGACAAATGTGAGAATAACTCTAAAAATGCAGTAGCAAATGTGTACTTTATCAATAACCAATGGCTCCCCAAATGCTCAATAAGAGATAAACCATGTGTAGTAACGGAAACTTAGGTGTTTCCCCAGTGTTAATGAAGTCATGGGCATTAGAAAAGAACCTACAACTGCTACTGCACTAAACCATCGAGTCCCTACTAACATTCTAAGTATTTATCCTTACACCCACAGGTAAGTGTAGCTGCCACTCTTCATCAAGGAAAGTTGTCTTTGTGACAGATGGATACCATTGCAGAAAAGTTCATCCAATCAAAATGTAGAATTGTAGGAGTCATTTTCTAGGATACAGGAACAGTTCAACTCCCACACCTAAGCACCAGGGATCCTTTCTAAAGGAGAAGCACGATTGTAAAAACCAGAGGAACAAGGATTTCAAAGTGAGATTATATCTCCCAGAAATGTCAGAAACTACATCCATAATTTTGCTAACATGACAGCCTAAGCATGACCTGAAAAGATGGAGTAAAAGCTAGGAGGCCTAAACTATACACACAGAACTACGTGCAATGAAGCAATGCTGAGAACTGGAGAAACAGTGGTTACCTAACACCAAATGGTAAGCACAGAAAACATGCACACAACTAATATTTTACTGACTAAGATTTATTTTTACATTTAGTTTATTCATATATGAATAAAGCAGCAATGGATTTGAAAGAGAGCAAGAAGAATATTTGGGAAGGTTTGAGCAGAAGAAAGGGGAAGAAGAAATGATTCAATTATATTATAATCTCAAAAAGCAGTCACTAAACAAGAGAATGAGAAATAAAGATCAGCTTCCTATAAGAATGGAGAATAAAGTCTGAAAACTGTGTTTCCAGATCAATGTAAACAAAAATATAATAAAAAATCATTTCACATTTGTATGAAAACATTAAAAATGATTAAAGAGTTTAAAAGTGTTAAAAATTTTGCTCATAAAAATTTTAGAATATAAAACATGTAGTATAAGACATACAAGAAAAAGAAGTTCTATAAATTTTTACCGTATCATATGTGAGATGAGTAATGTTCAAATTTTTAAGTGGAGATTAATTTTTTGCTATGTAAGCATACAACCCTTCAATATTAAACTCGAGTGTGGGAGATTTGTTTTAATATTCATTTTTATCTATATGTGTGATTGTGTGTGCTGTGTGTGAGTGTATGTTTGTTTGTGTGTGTGAGTGTGTGTGTGTGTGTGTGTGTGTGTGTGTGTCTGCCTACAGAGATCAGAAGGTCTAAGACACTCAGAGCTGCAGTTCCAGGTTGTAAGTTACCTGATGTGGATGCTACAAATTGAATTAAGGTCTTCTTAAGAGCAGTAAGTACTCTTAACCTTGCAGCTGTCTCTCAAGCTCCCACGTGGTTTGTTTTTATTCCCTTGATCCCCTGAGTCTTCTATTCTGCCAGATGTGAAGAATTGAATCTTACTTGTATTTCCCACTCATACCAAGACTGAGTGTAAAGAAGTGGATAGGCGCTTATCTGTTTCCCAGTCATTGGTCTGTCAACTGCCAGATAATGGAACATATACACAACTATGTTTTTTTTTCTTTTTAAATAATGTTTGTGGATCCTAGATATCTCCTTACTTCAGTCATCCTCATATATGCATATGAAACCTTCTCTGATCATTCTGGAGTTCCCAAAGTTTTTGGAGCCAACTAATACTATTTCTTGTTATAATTGGATGTCATATGTTACTCTATTTTGTCCAGATCTATGCTGAAATGTGTGTACATTGTTGAAGCATTCTTGATAATTTATACTGCTATACAGCTCTCATTTCTTCCACATAGGGATTCTTGCTGTCTCTGTGAGCTGTGAACTATAACAGACGAAGCAGTGTCCACAGAAAAATTCCTCTTATTGAAATGGATATTTCTGATGTGATACTTATCTCAAAGTCTTTTCCTCTCATTTGAAGTATCATTTTTAATCCTAAGGCTGAAAATAGTCTGTTGCTATGTTGGAATTCCCTCCTTGAGTCAGCCAGTAAAAGAGGGTGACATATGATGACAAAGAGTCAGAAAGCAATGGAGAGAGATGCAGTTCCTACTTAGTCTACGGCATAGATGAGGAAAGCAGCTGGAGGAGCAACATTCATGAGAACAATTTTAAACATGTTAGGCTAGCCAGTATTATTTTACTTTGGCTCCAAATACAAAATATCAAAGTTGGTGGTGGCAAACTGTAGACACTTATTCTTGCATACTTCCAGAGGCTCAGCAACCATGATTAGATGCATCAGTGATAGTCTCCAGAGCAGTCTCTCCTCCTAGGCTTGTAAACTGGTACTTTCTTACAGTGTCCAGAAAAGGCTAGTCTTCCTGTTCTTTTCATTTCCTTAGAGCTACGCAAGTCCTTTGGGAATAGTGTTCCATCTTTATGACAGCAGTTCATCTTAACTATCTCTCCTAAGCCCCAACTCTTAATGCAGAGATTCAAAGGTCTAGGGAATCAGTGTATAAATTTTACACATGTACAAGTGAGCTGATAGCAATAACTCATTAAATTTTTACTTTGCAACAGTAGCCTTCATTTTCTTCATAGCTTCCTGTAGTGGCTATTCCTGATTGCCTATCTGGAGTTACCTACAATCCAGAATTAGAAGGCCTACCTGTGATCTAGATCTTGAGTCTGGGAGACACAAGTTTCAGGTATGGTGTTACACACACCTTTAATCTGGGCCACACCTGCTGCTGGAGACCTACATTAGGACACTGGAAGAAGGAAGATTCACTCTTCGCCTGTGTGCCTTGTGGAATTAAGCAATTGCTAGATCCTCATATATTCATTCACAGTTGCTGATGACCATTGTTGGGGAGTTGGCTTACAGACTGTAAGTCATCAACAGATTCCCTTACTATAGAGAGACTACCTATAAGTTCAGTGACTCTAGAGAACCCTGACTAAAACACTTACCTTTCCATTGACGTTATTTGGTAAACAGGAAGCTTTTTGTGGTTTTAGAGGAAAGAATAGATTTATAGTAGCAAATAACAATCACAAAGTTTTAATTTAATATTTCTGTTTTATGTATATCTAAGCATTGTCCAGAGACTTTAGCAAATTTTTCTTAACATGTTATATGAAGTAATAAATTTGTGCTGAAATACTTGTGTGATGGGACCAGAGTTAAGCATGCAGAACACTCATGTGAGGATTCTGAATTGTTGGGCTAGAGACAATTCTTTTCCAGTTTTCAGGAAGCTGGGACATTTTCATAACAACGGAGACAGTATTGAATGCATTCAATTTTGTAAGTAAAAACATTCTAAGGACTAACTCATTAAATTCCTCACTCTTCCCTCTCTCAGCCAGAACATTTCTGCTTAGAAATCTACATTTTACTTTCCTAGGGCTTCTTGCAAAGTACTGCTGGGTTGCTTACAAGAAATCTTTGCCTCAGAGCCCTGGAGGCAGGAGTCTGGGGCAACATAGCTGGCAGCTGTATTTCCCTTTGAGATCTGTGAGAAAAGAATCTGTGTAAGGCAGTGCTTTGGGTCCTTTCTCTACCTCTATCCCTACACTGACCCCTCCCCTTCTTTTGCTCCCCTGGTCTTTTTTCCTTGTGCTGGGGATCACATTCAAGACCATACACAGGACAGGCAGTTGCCTTATGACCAAGCTGCAGTTACAGCCTGGGATTATGTCAACTTTATGAGGACAGTAGTCATCCTAGACTGCAGTCCACATGAATGAACCTACCTGAATTTGATTGCATTTGTAAAAATCTCAGCCTCCAAATATAATAGCATCACGGGAACTAACCTGAAAATTATAATTGTAAAAAAGAACACTTTATTCTGAACAAAAGTTCACATTATTGTTTAAATCATCGATGTAAGTGTTAAATATTCCTACTGTGCTCTGAGGGTGAAATGCCCTAGTAGATGCCTGTGTTTGAATATTTTGTACCCAGATCTTGGTGTTATTTTGGAAATTTGTAGAACTTTATTGTGAAGGCAAGCCTTGAGGCATCCAGATATACTCCCTGCCTGCTCTTTGCTTTCTCATTTCTCTGTGACTCCTGCTTCCATGCCTTCTTTCTGTCCATGATGAACCACATATGTAGCAATTGAAAAAGTACCTGTTAGTGCTTTTAGTGGTTCCTTCTGGCTGTCTGACCAAAGAAACAACAAAATTAATCCTCCCTGTTGATTTTTTTCTGAATCCTTACATTTGAATTCACAGAATAAATAGCTTATTACCCAAATAGTTTATCCAAAATATTAATGTTAAATGGTGAAAATCATAAATGATCTGAAACAAGCTTAACCACAGAAAGTTATCGATTAGTTAAGGTCATTTCACATTATCAGAAAAAGTGACTATAGACTCATTAAGGCTCGCTAAATTTACCACCAATGCCATACACACTTGTGTGGATTAAGCAAGTTTTATTACCTAATGCAGATTAGCTAATTTGTATTGAATAGTTGCCAAAGCAAAGCCTGTAGTAAACTAGAGATACAGTTCCCATTGTGACTTGGTATACTTCCATATTTCACTATTCTAAATATGTATATTTCAACATTTTAATTATGGGGAATGAAAACAGTTGAAATTTGATTTTCCTGTGTAAAGAACAGTTTGAATTCTTCAAGAAGAAAGCAAGTAAATATGAACTGTGGGATGAAACTCATTATGGAGTTAGATTTTCATTTCCCATGCAAGCAGTAAATCTCTTTTCCCTTCCACACATAACAATTAGTGTCATTATCTGCTGCTTTATCAGAATGCTCTGTATGCCAACCTGTAAATTATCCAAACATTCAAAAGCTGCAAATGACAGGAGTAAAGTATCATTTCTTGATCTTTTACACTTTCTATATTCTGCTGATGAATGTAGCCCTTTGCCCACTGAGATATCAAATCCCGCAGAATATAATGCCTAGCTGAGAAGATCCACAAATGGAGATGATTCACAGGAGTGATGCATGGACATGATTTCATTGTTTTGTCTGCCAGTATACTGTAAGAGGATTTACGTTCTAAAACATGACAGAAATACGTCAGTTTTAATGATATTTATAGTCAATGAGGTTCTAACATTACACTGACATAATAAAAGGTACTCAGTCTTAGACTTCTGACCAGAACACCTAAAAATGACTGCAAACATTATTACTACATCTGTTTCTGTAAAATATATCAAACACATCCAACACCATGTGGGACATGATAGCTTAGGGCCAGAATATATGAGACTCTATAGCCTAAATGAATTAGCAACCATCTCTCTTAAACCTGAACAAAAGACATCATACAAAACTTTAGATTTTAAAAGGAAATTCCTTTACCTACAGAAAAAAATAAAGTGACTTATAGTTTTTAATTTAATTTTGAAAAATTTTGTTCATTGCTTACTTTTTGAATAAAGTTACATTGTCCCCGTAACATAAATTCAAAAGCCACCAAATCTATGTTATATTTGTACCCTGGTGAATTTGAAGATCCATCGCTGTTAAACACTTATCCTTAATTTTACATCATATAATATCTCTTTATCTTGTCTTTAATTAATAAATTCCAATTTGCTTCATACTGACTCATACTACAATTATTTTTTTCAGTAAAAGTCAATCTTCTAGGTTCACGTCTTAGAGTTTAAATGCTCTGAACAGACACCATGACCAAGGAAATTCTTTCTTAAAAGGAAAAAATTTAATTGGCGCTGGCTTACAGGTTCAGAAGTGCAATCCATTATTATCCAGGCAGGCATGGCGCAGAAGGAGCTGAGAGCTCTACATCTTCATCTGGAGGCTGCTAGGAAAATAATAACTTCAAGGCAGCTAGGATGAGGGTCTTAAAGCCCACACCCACAGTTCCACACTTACTTCAACAGGGCCATGCCTTCTAATTGTGTCACTCCCTGGGCCAAACATATGCAAACCATCACAGTTGACCTTCATGAAGGTCCTGAAAGAAAATACTAGCTCAAGCATAAAGCTTCAGGATTGAGCTATGTTCAGTCTGTGTCACTGGCAGTAATCCTGACTGTAGGACTTAAGTGAAAATTTAATAGTACAAGCAATATGTAGTCATATTTGTAAGTCTGACCATGATAAAAGAAAGTAACTGGTTTGTAGGGATTGTGTGTGTGTGTGTGTGTGTGTGTGTGTGATAAATTTAGAGAGCCAATTTTCAGGTGCTACTGCTCAAAGCAAAATGAAATGGCACAAGTTTCAACAATATCATCAAGAGCAAAAGTATCACCAAAGTCCTCTCCATCAACTCCTGGGAATTGACTTCTTCCCTGAACAAGAGTACACTTGTTAGATTTCTTTTGCTATGAAATATACCAGGAACAAAAGCAACTTGGGAAGGTTGGGTCTATTGGATGAACAGGTTACAGTTCATTATCAGGAGAAGCTGGGATAGGAATCTGGTTGCTCGAACTGAAACAGGTCATTGATTAGTTCTCCTTGTCTTACTCCTTTTTTTTTTTCATACTTTATTTACATTTTAAATGTTTCCCCCTTTCCACATCTCCCCTTTGGAACCTCCCCATTTCCTTCCCCTCCCCCCTGCCACTATGGGGGTATTCTTAACTTACTCATATTTGATATTCTTCAGAACTACAAGCTCAGTATGGCATGCCCACTCTGGTCCTACCACTCCAACATCAATTTTAAATAAAGAAAATACCAATAGCTCTGACAACATGCCAAGTGATGGATGTATTTTCTCAAATGAGGTTCCTTCTTCACAGATGATCTTAGATTGTGTCAGGTATACATGAAAATTAACAGGCAAGAGAATACATTTTTATCCTAATCATGTTTGCTGCCCTTACTAATTAATGTATAAAGAAAGGCAGCCTTAAATTTCATTTTGTAAACACATATCCACAAACATATATAACAGAGACATACGAGTACATGTGGGGATCCCTGAAGTGCTGCTGTCAGCACAGTAATGATCCCCATGAGCAAGAAAAAAATCCATAGCTCTTCCACTCCTGGGAATATACCCAGAAGATGCTCCAACATGTAATAAAGATGCATGCTCCACTATGTGCATAGCAGGCATATTTATAATAGCCAGAAACTGGAAACAACCCAGATGGCCCTCAACAGAGGAATGGATACATAAAATGTGCTACATTTACACAATGGAATACACTCAGCTATTAAAAACAATTACTTCATGAAATTTGCAGGCAAAAGCATGGAACTTGAGAAATATCATCGTGAGTGAGGTAACCCAGTCACTAAAAGAACACACAAGATATGTACTCACTGATAAGTGGTTATTAGCCCAAAAGTTCAGATACCCAAGATGCAATTCTCAGACCATATGAGGCTCAAGAAGAAGGAAGACCAAAGTGTGGATGCTTCAGTACTTCTTAGAAGAGGGAACAAAATACTCACAAGGAGGACATATGGAGACAAAGTGTGGAGCAGAGACTGAAGGAAAGGTTATCCAGAGACTGCCTCACCTGGGGATCCATCCCATATACAGCCAAACCCTGACAATACTGCAGATGCCAGAAAGTGCTTGCCAACAGGAGCCTGACAAACACAGAGGCAGAAGCTTGCAGCCAACCATTGGACTGAGCGAGAGGTCCCTGATGGAGGAGTCGGAAAAGGAAATGACGGAGCTGAGGGGTTTTGCAGCCCAATGGGGGAGAGCAACAGTGTCAACTGACCAGACCCCCGGAGCTCCCAGGGACTGGAGTACCAACCAAAGAATAATCATGGAGGGACTCAGGTCTCCAGCCTTATATGTGGCAGAGGATGGCCTTGTTAGACATCAGTGGGAGGAGGGGCCATTGGGCCTGAGTGGGTTCATGCCCCAGTGTAGGGAATGCCAGGGTGGCAAGACGGGAGTGGGTGGGTGGGTGGGTGGGTGGAGTAGCACCCTCATAGAGGCAGGGGGAAAGAGGACTGTATAGGGGGTTTCTGAAGGGGAGACCTGACAAGAGAAAAACATTTTAAATGTAAATAAGAAAATTATCCAATAAAAAAAGAAAAAAGAAAAGAGAGAGAGAGAGAGAGAGAGAGAGAGAGAGAGAGAGAAAAGAAATGGGGGGATATTCAGAGATGGAAAAAATAAAATTAAAAATAAAACTTTAAGCAGAGGCCCTTGGGCCTGAGGGTGTTAGATCCCGTAGTATAGGAGAATGCCAAGGAGGGAACACAAGAGTGGGTGGGCGGGTGTGTGGGAGAACATCCCATGGTGGCAGGGGGAGGGGGGAAGAAATAGGGAGGTTCCAAAGTGGAGATCTGGAAAGAGAGAAACATTTGAAATGTAAATAAAGTATGAAAAAAATATAAACTTTAAAAGAAAAAAAGACATCTTAGCTAGTGTTGGGTCAAACTTCGAGCATCTGATGCAGAACAGTTTATTTGACTTGTTTAAGTACATCATAACTTGGGAAAATGTTTTATAGTGACAATTATCATAATGAAAATGCATGACTACATGGAAATTTCTTTGCAAGGTCCATGTCATTAACAACACCTGTGACCTTTTCCATAAGAATTGGTTCTATTGACTGAGAACCAATGCTAAGGAGTTGGTTTAATGTAAATCCTGCCAATGAGGTAGCAAAGATCATCAGGCTCTTCACAACATCCACTCTTAGCCTTTAAGGTAAATGCTGATATAAATCCCTTTGAAGAGAAAATCGTATGTGTTTAACATTTCTGATTTCACTAGCGCTATTTGTGTGCATAAGGTTCTTGTGCCCTCTACACACACACACACACACACACACACACACACACACACACACAGGTACGCACACATGTACACACATGCTTGCACCTTTTTGCGTGCACATATACAATGTTTTTGCTAAGTATGTCTGTTCTGCAGAAATTTTCTGCTTTATTTTAGTATTTTGCTTGGATTAGTCCTCTTCTTTTTGTTATTGGGCATGCATTTTAATAAAATTGTTTTTGCATATAGCATATATTTTATTCATATTTTTATTTTTGAGTTTGTAATGTAATTATACAATTTCCCCCTTCTTTTCATTCTTTCAAACCATTGTACCTCCCCTTGCTCTCTGTCAAAATCTACATAAATTCTTACTTTTCCCCCTTTCCCAACTGCTCCAGATCCTTCTGATCTTCCTACCCAACCAGCTTCTCTCTCCCTCTCACTGCCTCCTCCTCTCTCCTCTTACTCTCTCTCTTGCATACATATGCATGCACATACACCAACACACACACAAAACAAAAACACAGTTAAAATAAAGAAAAAATATCAATCAAAAAATCTTTGCTTTTGACCAACTACCAGGCCTGGGGCCTGCCCTGGAGTGTGGTTGATCTGCCAAATGACCCTCCAACAGAGAATATTAACTCTTCCTTTCCCCTCAAGTATTAGGTAAATTGGCTGAAAAGTGCTTGTTGGTGAGGGGATAATGGGATGTTGAATCAATGTCCACTTCTTTATGCTGGAAATAATCTTGTTTGAACCTGTGTAGGTCTTGTTTATACTGTCACAACCTCTGTGAGTACACATTCCTGGTGTGTGAATGTTGGTGCTGTTTGCTTGGAGCCATTTATCATCTGCCACACATAAAATCATTGTTTCTTCCTCCACATAGATCCCCAAGCCTAAAGGAGGAGGGGATTGATAAAAATATCATAATTACATCAGAGAGTTCCAAAGGGTCAACATATAATTGTGTATATAGTTGTGTATATATGTGTATATTATTGTGTATATCTGTATATAATTGTGTATATATGTGCATATTATTGTGTATATATGTGTATATAATTGTGTATATGTGTATATAATTGTGTATATGTGTGTATATAACTGTGTACATATGTGTACATATATGTATATATGGCTTCTATCGTAGCACATTTGCATATGGCTTTTCCAATGGCTTTTAGTGTTAGCTGTCCCTTCCCACAATCCCTCTATAATCCTGCACACCCATTTTCTCCCCACTTAATTATCCTAGTATAGTTTTCCTTTTATCTTAATCCAATATTACATTCTATTTCTCCCTTTTTTGGATGATCTCATCCTCCATTTCCTCCCTTACTAGGTCCTTAACACCTGTGGTTATTTTACTGAAACGTGTATCTAAATTTTTCAAAGCTATCATTTTATTTAAGAGCAAACATTCTATATTTGTCGTTTGGGTTTGCTTAACCCACTCAGAAGGATTATTTTCTGGATCCATTCATCTATCTGCATATTTAATACTTTCATTGTCCTGAACAACTGAATTGTGTAAGCATACAATATTTTCACTATCCCTCCATCAGTTGGTAGACACCTAGGGAGCTAACAACTTTGAGCTAGCATAAATAGCTCAGTCATGAACATGTATGGATAAGTTTTTATGCAGTAAGGCGTTTGTTCAAGGATGATATAGCTGGATCTTGTGATTGAGGCACTGGGATGTTGACATCTTTGATGCTTGTGTGTCAGTTAACACACCCACTTTTAACTATAAATCTCCCTCCCATCTCTATCCTGCCCAACTTTCATTTGTTCTGTTGAGTTTTGGCCCAGCACCTTTTATAAATTGCTTATCTTACTGTTTTGGCTTATACATAGAAAATATGAATTAAAGTGACTTTAAAAAATAAGAAGAGACTAAGGTCTGAGATAACATACTTTCATAGACTCTTTGGGCTAATGATGTCTTTAAGAGTAAAAAATACTATTATTTTCATATTCTCTCTAGACCACCTGCCTTAAAATTCAATGAAAGTAAAAAAGAAAAAGAAAGAAAGAAAGAAAATGAAAGAAAGAAAGACAGGAAGGAAGGAAGGAAGGAAGGAAGGAAGGAAGGAAACAGTACCAAGTAAAATGTCATCATAATGCAGACACAGTCTCAATATTTGGAACAAGAGGTTAGAACCTTTAGAGAATGGAGAGATATTTACAGGATAAAAGCCCTAACAGCTATTGCAGAAGAGTCAGTTTGATCCCCAGCACCCCCCTGGGAAAAACCGTTTTTAACTCCAGTTTTAGGGTTTCTGATGTCATTTTCTGGCCTCGGAAGAAATCAAGTGACCCATCTTACCAGCCTAAGCAGACAATGTTAAAACCTGCGGCAGAGAAGGGTCTTCTTAGACATCAGGGGGAGGAGAGGCCCTTGGGCCTGAGGGTATTAGATCCCCCAGTATAGGAGAATGCCAAGGGGGGAAGATGAGAGTGGGTGGGTGGGTGGGTGGGGGAATACCCCCATAGAGGCAGGAGAGTGGGTAGGGAATAGGGAGGTTCCAAAGGGGAGATCTGGAAAGGGGAAAACATTTGAAATGTAAATAAAGTGGAAAAAAAATAAAATAAAATAAAATTAAATTAAATAAACAAAAACACACAAACAAAAAACCTCTCTGTAAATCTTGGATGTTATTTGTGCACAAAGTCATTGTATTTTAGAAGCTTCAGACTACAAATGCTGGATGTTTTGTGTTTTCAAAACATGGATTAAAATTAATCACTTCAAACTGATAAAACCACAAAACCACAAAAATTACAGTGTCTATAGCTTCTAAAAGACTTATCTTTAAATAATCAATAGTTTCTCAGAGGAGGAGTCCACGGAATGCTTTTTCATTTTTAGTATTTATGAGGAAGTTAATGGTTATAAACTGCTCTCCTCATATGGAAGCCAAATAAAGTAGTACATAATCAAATAAAATTGCTGGTCAGCAAACGTGGAGGAAGAGGATTCATATCCTATATTTAAAATGTTTTGTAATATAGAAAAATAGCATTTCAACTTATTCAACAGAAATTATGTATATGAAGAACAAGATATTTCCTCAAATTTTAAGCAATAGTGAGTCTTAATTATAACTCACTCAGTTATAGTACAACTGTTTTAGATGCTAATAACTTACACAGTGTTGGATGTTTTTCCATTTTAAAGTACATGAGAGTCACGGAAAAAGACTAGAGATTGTAGATATAACATGACCTACAACAAGATTGTATATGGCTGGACTATAAATTATATTAAAAATCAATATAAGTGAATTAGGCTGTATAGCCAAGTACTAGTATATATTATCAACATAAGACTAAACAATATATAAAATTCACTGGTGAAGACCTGAAGTGTTAGTTTCTCTCAGTTATTTAGAAAAGGACATTATAATTCTGAGTATTTCCTTCTGGAATCAAAATCCATATTTTATATTTTCTTTCACATATAAATAAAAATAAGAGTAAAAACTAAGCAAGTTGCACATTTGGTTTATTGCATTTATGAAATTTCCTCATGTACTAGTTTACTTCTCTGTTGCTGTCATAAACAAACAAACAAACAAACAAACAAAAAACCAATTAACCCAAAGCAACATAGGGAGTCAAAACACAAAGCAACAAAGGCAGTCAAAAAGTGTTTATTTCATCTTAAAAGTTGTTATGCAGGAAGAAAAGCCAGGGGAAAAATCAGGCAGGAGTGGAGGCAGGAGTCAATGAAGGAAGATGTTTTCTGACATGCTTTCAGGCTCACATTCAGGTAGAGTCCCCCCACATCCATCAGCAATAAAAAGAAATGCCCCACATACATGCCCACAGATAAATATTAGGGAGGAATTTCTTCAATTGAAATTCTACTTATTTACATGTGAGAAAGTTACTCTAAAACATAATGTATATCACGTAAAATGTTGATGAGAAAATTTTCAAACTGTTTTCTTCAATGTAAATACTTTTCTTCATTTATTGCTTGAACACTTTAATAAATGTAAAAGCAACACAATATTATCTGGTATATTATATAAATAATATTCTCACCAAAATAGTAAATTTTAGTACCCAATTATACCTGATTATTGTGTGGCCAATTTCACTTATCATTCTAATACTTCTATGTCTTATCTCCAGGGACATTTGTCATTATATGCAGATAATATGTAAATATAATGATATTTCATGGATACATGAAAGAATAGATAAATAAAGCTATACATTCTGAAGCTGCTTATTTTCTTTTTTCTAATCCACAACTAAGGCCATTTATATTTAATTTTCTTCTAAAATAACCTACCATTATGCAATTTAGTAGTTGGTGGTATAATTTCTATAAAGTGTTCTGACCAGTTTTGTATTAGCTGGTTAAGTGAGATTTTTTTTTATTTGAGATGATATTTTTATTATCAAATATCAAGTGTCAAATATTTGGAGTGTTGGAGGACACATGTCTTTACATCACAGAACAAACACTGAAATAAATTTTCTTAGGAGATACAGTTGAGATTGAGAAAGGACAGATAATCAGGTACGCATGAATGACCTTCATGTCTTCTTTATATGCTCACAGTGTTTTGTAATGTGAAGACCAGGCTTGCCAGAAATGAATGCCTAGATTGGTTGTGTCTCAATCCAGTTCCATCTGCTTTTTAATTAGGGTCAATATCTCTCCAATTTTGATATTAATTGCTTATGAATTTTAACATCTATACACATTGAGAAAGTTGGTCTGTTTTGGTATTAGCAGATATATTTTTAATGGCAAGGAACTATGAAAAAATTTTATATAATCCATTTAGGTCAGAACAGAATGCCTTTCCAGATTTTAAAAGTTGGATAATTGCTTACTCAAGGACATAATACAAATCACTGATTAAAAATACATGTTAGGTCAATGTGACCTCGTTCCTCTATTCTTCTAACTAAGAGTTTATATGCAAAACGTGTTCTCATTTTATGTTGGATCCTGGACTTCCTTTTCTTTTAAAACCTTATTGGGTTTTATATTTGTTGAGGGAAACTGATAAAACATAATCACCCAAATGGGCTGGAGTGATGGATCAATGGTTAAGAGCTCTGGCTGCTCTTCCAGAAGACCACACTCTGATCCTCAGCACCCATGTGGCTGCTCACAATTATCTGAACCTTTAAGTCTTAGATGCTCTTATGCCCTGTCCTGGCTTGCAAGAATATTGCAAGCACATAATGCACAGATTAATATGCACGAAAAAATACCTCTACAACAAAAATAATGAAATTATTAAATTATTTAGCACCATTCAGTATTCAACAACTATGTGAAAATATTTGTCACTTATCTATTTTATGCCATGCACTGGATTTTCCACTTCGTTTTTCCGGACTTATCAGAAGAATGTTAAATTTTTTTTCTTTTATTTCTATACTTCTTTATTTTTTGCACCACAGATTTTATCCAATGCTCCACCCTGTTCTGTCCACCCTCCGACTGTTCCACATCCCATACCTCCTCCCCAAACCCCTGTCTCCACGAGGATGTCCCTAGCCCCCACCCCCACCCAACTTGATCTCTAAACTTCCTGGGGCCTCCAGTCTCTTGAGGGCCAAATGCATCATCTCTGATTGAAGACGGATTCAGCAGTCCTCTGCTGTATATGTGTTTGTATGTGTTGGGGACCTCATATCAGCTGGTGTATGCTGCCTGGTTGGTGGTCCAGTGTTTGAGACATCTCGGGGATCCAGGCTAATTGAGACTGCTGGCTCTCCTATAGGGTCTCCCTCCTCCTCAGCTTCCAGCTTTTCCCTAATTCAATCACAGAAGTCAGCAGCTTCTGTCCACTGGTTGGATGCAAATATCTACATCTGACTCTTTCAGGTTCTTGTTGGATCTTTCAGAGGGTAGTAATGCTAGGTCCCTTTTTGTGAGCATTACATAGCCTCAGTAATAGTGTCAGACCTTGGGACTTCCCCTTGAGCTGGATTTCACTTTGACCTGTTATTGGACCTTCTTGTCCTCAGGCTCCTCTCTATTTCCATCCCTGTAATTCTTTAAGGCAGGAACCATTATGGGAACCTTAGATTTTATTTATTTAATTATCAATGACTTTCCTGAATGTGTTTCTCCTTCTACTGCAATAAACAAATTACTTTAAAATTTTCTAGTTAACATGAATTATATATGGTCTATACTTTTAGGTGTGGTTCATTAGCCATTGTGCATTTAAGAGTTGGAGAGGTGACTCAGTGAGTAGAGAGCATCTGATGCCCAAAATATTAGGACTATAGTTCAGATTGACAAACCCATATAAAGAGTTAATCAACATGCTGATGTTGTATGAGCTTCCACACCAGAGCTGTAGAAGACACAGAAAGGTTAAGAAATCCTTCTGGCTACCAGACTGACTTTAGGTTCAGTGGAAAATCCTGTCTCAAAGGAATAAGGTGAAAGTTTTATTGTATATGACATTCTATATCCTCTGTCCTTCACACATATGAACTTAACATATCCTACTTTTTGTATATTTTATTGTTATGATCTGTCTTCACAGCTAGTTTACAAATAATGTTACCTTCATCATGGCTATACTTACATTATTGTATTTGATAATTATAAAGTGGAAGTTGCTGGGAGTATTTGTTGTGGTTATGAAATTACATACCAGATTAAAAAGGTACAATTAAAACAATTAAATGAAATATAAGTATTTTAAATAAGGTGCACAATCTCATCTTCAAAGTTCAAGTATTTTTAGCATATTTTAGTAAGTAGAAACCTGAACAATTTACACTGTTTGATATATGACAAATATGTTTAAGAAAACTTTCAAAGCTATCAATGTAGAAATTATAATGTCAATTTGAATATGTAAAAACTGGATGTATAAGTTTGTTTGACAATAGTCCACATATATTTCATGAACATAGAAGAGAAAGAGCAGCTGCTGTTGTCAACAACATCAGAGGATCATGGAATTTGTAGCAGAGGGGACTTGTCACCACTCTGCTTTGGGGTCTGTTTGAACACAGCTGAAGTTGCGATTTTTGCGATCACTCCCATCTGGATAGGACTACAGTGTATTGTAGAGGTTTTCATCAGGGCTCAGATGACCAACAGAGTAGGGCAAACAGAAGAACAGATGGCAGAGGAAGCAGAAAACACTTGATATTTTTAATTATGAATAATTATTACTTTCATGAATTTTTAAAGTTATCCCTAGGTTCTGAAATACCTCATGCTAAAGAATGTGATCAGGGAGTGGGAGAGAAGGGAATGTAGGGGAATTTAAGTGTTTGGAAAGCATCTCCTTTTTTATAAGGTGTGAAGATGCTGTCACTTACTCAATTTAAGCTTTGACTTGGAAAACATTGAAAGCACAATGGACTTCTTTCTGTTGTTTTGTCTCATTTACAACTATTATTTAAGGTTTTTTGTTTGTTTTTGTTTCTTGTTTTGTTGTTTTTCTATTAAAAGCTTCCTGCACAAAGTTAGACAGATACTGAAATATTCTAACCTGGCAATACTGGCCTGGCTGACTTCCCAGTCACATGGTTTGTTACCTGCCATTTTAGTCTCACCTTGGCACCTCCTCCTTTATCTGCATCAAAGTGGTGGCTTCCCCTTGTCCCCACCAACCCATCCCCCTCTCTGTCTCTGTACAGAAGTCCCACCTTCTTCTCTCCTGACTGGTTATTTGCTGCCCATATCTTTATTTGACCAATCAAAAGGTGACAGAGAACAGTGTTTCTTCTAATCCAAGATGGAGTACTCTAAAACTTGGTGTCACTCTCTCTGGTTTGTTTGTTTGTTTGTTTGGTTGGTTGGTTTTGTTTTTAATTTATGACCAGACAAGACCGCTGTAGCACAGGGAAGACTTCATCTGATCTGCATTACTTCATCCCCTACATGCAGTGTTCATTAAAGAACCTGTATATATTGTGCACATATAATGTGATTTAGTGTGCCACCACATCTGGTGTGAAGCCTACATTCAGAACAGCACTGAACTTCAAATAGTAACAGGGAAGAGATAGTAGAGGGAGGCCATCATCATCATGGTATAGAGGGCCAGATCTCTACATACCTTGTTTTTCTTTCCTTTTCTGTTGTATTGAAAACCTGCAAGAAGGACCAGACTTTATTCCCTGTTCACTTGCCCTTAAAACTCAACAGTACAGAGCTCAGGGCATAGTGACACTGTAATCCCCCTGAGGCTGTTGAAAAAAAAAATTTAAGAGAACATTGTCTTTCTAGACTTATAATTTTTTAGTGTGAACCAAAACTAAATGTGACATTCAACTCACGATATTTATAGCTACAATATCTCTAGTATTCTAAAGATTTAAGAATATGCTAAAAATAAAGAAAAATTTGATCCAAACAAACATTTTAAAGTTCCTTTCCTTACTTGACATGGTTGAGGCAGAAGTGGGAGGAGAGTAACAGTAATCCACATTACAATGGAGTGGGATAAATGGTAGTCTTTGTCTGACCAACTGACCAAACCAGCCAGTGTTTCCAATATCAGATACCCTCTACTGCTCACTGGTCACAGGTTACCTCTGATGATCCAAATTTGTTTGCTTACAGCACCAAGGAAACCCCAGAATTCTACCTAGTACTGATAGGTTGGGAAGAATAATGATGTCATAAGTCAGGTAGTAGTCAATGGGAAGGTCGGATTTCAAGCTAAAAGACATGATTGGTTAAAGAAGATGCCAGGAGACCAATAATAGCCATGAAGGCTGCCATGTACATTGGGAAAAGAAGGTAATCTTGGCATGGCAGTCTCTCTTCCCATGACTTAAGCCTAGGAGATGGTGGCAGTGCTTCTTTTTATAAGGCTCATTGATGAAACGGATTATAGTGTGCACATGATATGTCATTTTCCAACAAAATATATCCCATCAGCACACATTGTACACAAAGACCTTGGGTATGAAGGACAGTGACATCTAGGTTGAGGCAACTCAGTTGAGAAACTGATTTATTGATCGGAGTTGTGAGCTGTCAACATCTGTTCATGACCAATGGGTTAAGAGGTTAAAGGGTTCTTTTGTGACTGTGTTGATAGGCAGTACTGAATACACTGAATATACTTTGTAAGGGATTATGAATTTCAAGACTCTTTGTATTTCTTGTCCAAGAGACTTGGAGGGAGGGGGCTGTTCTGGCCCAGGTTGAACTAAAATATCTCTCCTCTGCTTTTCATCTATCTTTTGTAGGCTTTGATTCTTTGACCAGCTTGGCCCAGCAAACTTACATTAGTTGGTTGATATCACAGTGAACTTTCCTAAGCAGTGGTCCTCATTTCATGGGTAGATGCATGTAAAGTGGGTTTTGCCATTATAAGCAAACAGCAGAGGGGCTGAAGGTGAGGCTGGATACATTCATTCCCTCTTTCAGAATTTCCTGCTACTCTCCTGCCCTCTGGATATTTTCACTCTTCGTTTTGATGAGATAGGTTTGTCTTTGTAGCTTATGTTGTTCTGGAACTCATTGTTGTATCTCTCAGAATAGTGAACATTCTTTTTGTCTCTGACTCTCTGTTTGTAGTATTATGGTTTGAAGCTATTAAGAATGAGAGTATAAGGCACTGATCTCACTCAGCATGATTTTTTTTCTAGTTCCATCCATTTTGTTGCAAATTTTATAGTGTCCATTTCTGTGATAGCTGAGTGTGACTTAATTGCATAAATGCATACTTTGTTTATCCATCTTTCTGTTGAGGAACATCTAGATCCTTTACTCTTCCTGGCTAATATGAATAAGGCCTAAATGAATACTGTTGATTGAGTGTTTCTGTTGCAGAGTGGGTATATGCCCAAGAGTGCTATATCTGAATATGGAGGTCATTTGAGTCCAGCTTTCTATGGAACTGCCATACTGATTTCAATACTGGGTGTAAAAATTTGCACTATCACCACAAATGGAGGAATATTCATTCCCTTTGCTCCAAATCCTTACCAGCATGAGCTATCACTTGTGAACTTCGCCATACTTACAGGTAGAAAATCTAAAAGTGTCTGGCTAAAAATTACATGGGTTATTTGTCTCTGTATTGATTTAACTTTTATGCATTGAAACTTAATGTTATCTAGGAATCCTGCCATATTTTCCTTTATCACCCTTAATATTTTTGCTTTCATGGTTAATACACATTAAACATTTGGCATACATTTTTTTTCTATTTCTTATGTCCATATGCAGTTAACTGTAATTTGTTGTAAAAAAAAAAAAATGTGAGCAACATGCATGTGTTCTTATAACAACTAGCTGATGAGTCACAATCACAGGGCCTACTTTCAGACAGTCATTTTGAACTAACCCTATCCAAGGGGCAAATGGTTCATCAGAAAGAACATCAATAAAGATAGCCAAGGTCCATCTGGAATATGTCAAGGCTCTTCCTGTGTTACTCTATAGAAATACGGCCTTGCACATTGATAGCTGAAGGTATATGACTTTAGGATGCATAAGAATGCAAATTCATTAATATTCTTTGGTAGAATAAACTTCTACATTATACTTGTTTAAAGGACTTTGAATAATTTTAGATTTTTTTATACACCAGTAGTTCACTATTTTATGTAGGAGAGAAAGCCAATGAAAGTGTTCCTAAATAGGTTTCATAGTCATTAAATTTAAACAATAATAAAAAAATCCCCTTTCAAAATAGTTATTTATATTTTTCATTAGTTATAAACCATGTCTCAGTCTTTAGTGGTCTGTCAGCATTTTTGTCCTTGTCTTTTTCTTTGAGCCTCAAGTTATAAAAATTCTTATTCTTTTTATTGCTTCCAAATACTTTTAAAGTTTTATGTTTGTCAGGCTGTAGTGTGAGCTACACAAAGAAAAATATCATTGTTACTGCAAAACTCTTACTCAGACAAATGACTTGTATTTTTAAGCAATAAATTTCTGTTGATTTTGAATATAAAAGAGAAATTATATGAATAATTATACAAAAGAAATGATTGAACTACTCTGTATATTTTGGTCACTTTTATCCGGTGGATAGTTTTTTTAGTCACTAATTACCAGTGTGCTCTCCAAATTTCTATAATTTATATTTTATCATTATGAACCATCACAATAGGAAAATTAAATCTTTGAAATAAAGAGAAATTCAAGTAAGAATTAAACAGTAACTTTATAATGGGTTTGAAAATTAATTAAATTATTTAAAGAAACTTTGGAGAGTACTTTTATATAGCAGAAACTAAACTTTGCTCCATTAAAAAAAAAATGCCTAGTTGAATGTTCCTTATGGTACAAGGTTTTATTCTTTATATGTATCATATGTTTCATATCTGGATTATGATAAGCATAGAATATGTGCTGTATAAGTCTGTCAATTAATAAAATAAGTCACATGCTTTGCACATATGGGTGAGAGTCTAGAAGAATGAAAAATATTTTGAATTTCTATGACTAGACTAAAACCAAGACAATATAAAATGTTTTAATTATACTAAATGGAAATGAGCCTTTTTATTATATTTAAAACTGTATTACATATAAACAGAATATTTTATGTTATATCCCTTTGATGAAAAAACATGTAACTAAGTGGGCATGATACAAGTCAACAAAATATGTATGCAATTAGGCTCAAAAGAATGTTCACAACGAAACCAAGGCAATGTAATAAATGGAAGATAAGCCTTTTGAAAATCATCTTAGTTAAATGGGCATTCAGAATGTAATTATGAATAATAACCCAAGCAACCAATCAGACAAACAAGATACTGTGATATATTTTTCATATTTTGTGCAGAGTGTAATTAACATTAACAAACTTAAATGTCAAAAGTAAAGAAATAAAAGTGTTTAGAAAATTTTAGACCATTTTCATGATAAAGGTTTCTAGGTAAAACTAAAAATCTTTCTTGGTGCTTTCTTATTATATTACAAAAGAGAAAACATGGCTTACAAAAGAAAAGTGATAAACTTTATTTCATTGAAGCAAAAAAGCTTTGATTTAAAAAAATACTCTGTTAAAATATGAACTGATAGCTGGAGAGAAGACTTAGTACTTAAGAGCACTTGCTACCACTTCAGAGGTCCTGAGTTTGGGGTTGATCCAAAATCGCCTATAATTCTAGCTCCAGAGGATAAAAAACCTTTTTCTGGGATTCACTCACACTTGTACATACATGGCATATATTCACTTAACATCATGCACACATTCATAAATAAAGTAAAACTAAAACTTAAAAAAAAAATAAAAACCACATGAATTGAGAAGTAATAGAATAAGAGCCAATCTATTCTGTAGATTCACATAAACTGTCAAAATATAGAAAAAAGAACCAAAGTTCTTCAGTTAATAAAATAACCAATCCAATTTGAAAGCTGGAAAAAGCCATGAAAAGACATTTTCATTAAAGTAGCAAATAATCATGTGAATATATTCAAAATCATTAGAAGTTAGGGAAGAACAATTTCATTTCCAAGAAATAATTCTGTATACATATAAAAGTAGTTGCAATAAAGAGGAATGGGAAAAACTAAATGCGTGCATGAACACATAAAAATAATATCATTCCTGAGTTGCATTTGGTAATTTTACATAGTTAAAATGTTCTGAAAACATTTTGTGCCTTCTTATAAAAATAAACATGTACCAATCATGCAGTCTCAAAATTTTCTTTTTTTTTTTTTCTTTCTTGAGATCTCCCAATTTTCAGAATTTACCAAGTAATCTTCCAAGTAGAACTTGGAAAGAGGTAAAATGTTCAGACTACATTTTGGAGATAAACAAAGACATGCTAATAGTAAAAATAAGTAAAACCTTTTGCACATCAAATCTTTATCAAGTATGTATGGTATACTTATTTCCATATCAGTTTGAATGCAATAATAATAAACTGGGTTACTAATATTGCATTACTGTAATATTAAAGATGAAGCTTCAAACTCTTCTTCGAGGTATCATCTGAATAAGAGGGAGCCTAGCTTGTGCTTTCATTTATTTTGATGGTCTGAGTCTGAATCTGTACATTCCTGGATGCTATCTTAAGAATCTGTGTCTTTGTTGTGTCTGTGGGTCTATGTCTGAGTGTCTGCCTCTGACAAAAGGCCATGTTGTTTCTTTTATTGAGCATCACAGAAAAGAACAAATGGGGAAGAAATGAAGGATGCTTTATAAAAATTCTTAACAGAGTTGTACAAGAGATTGTGTCACTGAATCCCCAATGACTTTAATTAATACAGAAAAAAAATGGTACTACAAATTCATTACTAGTTAACCAATATATATAGTATGTTCAATATTTTAAAACATTTATCAGTTTATTATATTTAAAATTATTGAAAATAGAATCCTTTCTCACAAAATGTATTCTGATTATAGTTTCTCCTTCCTGTACTCTTCACAGATTTTTCATACCTTCTCTCATCTCTGGATCCATTTCCTTTGTGTCTCTCATTAGAAAAGGACAGGCTTCAAAGACAGAACAATCACACATGACAAAACAAAACATATACAATGAAGCAAATGTTTCATATGAAGGTTTTACACTGCAACACAATGAGAGGAGAAGCATCATAAATGCTGACAGTAGTGTCAAAGACCCAACTGTTGTCATAGTCAGGAGATTAATCAAAGTTCTAAGCTAATAGCTATAGCATACACACAGAGGACATGGTGTAGACCCATACAGACTCTGTGCTTGCTCCTTTAGTCGCTTTGAGCTCCTATACACCTTGTTTAGTTGATTCAGAAGATCTTAGTCTCCTTGTGTTATTATTTCCACTGGCTCTTACTCTCAGCCTCCTCTTCTGCAAGATTCTCTGAACTTTGAGGTAGTGGGATTTAATGGAAACCATGTATTTAGACTCCCTTTCTTCATGATGTCTGGCTGTGGGCTTCTACATCTGTTTCCATCTGATGTCCTTGAAACCTTTCTGATGATGACTGTATAAGGCACTGACCTGTGTATAGCAGAATATCATGATTAGTAATTTAATTGACATCTTCCAACCAGTAGTGATTGGTGTTACCTTACATCTTGGGCATATCTGGTCTCTGGTTCTCAGCTACCCTAGAGGTCTTTATTACCTTTTCTGACCTAGCATACTTTGGAGAGAGAATAGAGGATAGGTCAAGTGTTTTGTGGTTAGGCTGGTGTTTGCTTTTCTTTGCAGTTTCCTTCAGAGTATGATCCCACACGAAGGTGACTAGAGTAGAAGCTGAAAGCTGAATGAATACACTAGATGGACCTCTCCATGTTTAGTGAGTTGTGTAGCAGCTGTCCTTCGCAATGAGGTCCTGCTGTTTGTTAGTGAAGACATTGCTTTGATTTAGCATCATTCTGGGTTGCTTTGGGAGTTCCATGGGACCTCCTTTGCCAATTACTGTAGCCCAATTCCTCCACTGGAAGTCTTATGTACATATAAGTAATAGCCATTGAGAATCTGTATTCCTAATTATGAGGAATCCTCACTAGGAACACCTTCTTAGATTCCAATACGTTTCCACTGCACTTCATTTCCATGCTGCCCTCCACATGCCCCCTCAATTTCAGATATCTTTCCCCGAACTCTCTTACTCTAACCTATCTTCCCTTTCAACTGATTTCCTTCAGAACCTGTTTCTCCTCACTTCAGGCTATTCACAAGGAGATCCTTCAGTTCACACTATACTATTCTCTATATATCCTCTCTGCATCTACATATTATAGCTAATTTTTCACTTACTTAATGGTGAGTATCTACCTATAACTGAATACATACCATATTTGTCTTTCTGGCTCTGGGTTACCTCATTGAGGATAACTGTTTCTGGTTCTATCCATTCACCTGTAAATTTCATAATGCAATTCTTTTTCAATAGCTAAGTGAAGCTCAATTGTTCAAATATATCAGATTTTCTTTTTTTAACCTATTTTTCTGTTGAGTGATATCTAGGTTGTTTCTAGTTTATGGCTATCATGAGTAAGCCACAATGAACATGGTTGAGTAAGTGCCAGTTTAGTAGAATGGGTATAGTTTGGTTATATGTACAAGAGTAGTATAGCTATATCTTGAGGTAAATAACTTCCAAACTACCTGATAAATTGCCATATTTATTTCAATAGTGACTACAAAACTTTACACTCCCACCAGCAATGGAAGAGTGTTTGCCTTGCTCCACATCCTCACCAGCGTGTTTTATTATATGGGCCATTCTGACAGATGAAAGATGGAATCTCATAGTAGTTTTGATTTGCATTTCCCTGCTGGCTAACAATGTTGAATATTTCTTTTAAGTTTTCCCCACCCATTTGAAATTCCCTTACTGAGAATTCATTGTTTAGTTATACCCCATTTTTAATCTTCTTCTTTGGTCTATTTATATCTAGTTTCTTCAGTTCATTATATATTTTGGGTATTATCCTCTATTAGATATGGAGTTGATACAAATCTCCCCATTCTGTAGGCTGCTTCTTTGTCCAGTCGATAGTGTCCCTTATCATGCACAAGCTGTTCAGTTTTATGAGGTCCTACTTATTAATTGTTGATCCTAATGCTTGTACTATCAGTGTTCTGTTCAGAAAGTCACCTCCTGTACCAATGTGTTCAAGGATATTCACCATATTTTCTTCTAACACTTCAATAGTTTATGTTCAGGTCTTTGATCCACTTAGACTTGAGTTTTGCGCAAAATGACAAACTTGGATCTATTTGCATTATTCTACATTCGAACATGTATTTAAACCATCGTCTTGTTGAAGACGCCTTCTTTTGCCCAGTATGTATTGATTTTCTTGCGTTAATCCTGTATCCAGCCCTTTTGCTGAAAGAGGTTATCAACTGTAGTCTTCCCTGCAATAATCTTTCAAGTCACTATCATATCATCTGCAAATAATGATACTTTGACCTCTTCCTTCCTTTCTTCTTTGTATACCATCGATTTCATATAACTGTCTTATGGCTCTAGCTAAAGCTTCAAGAATTATATGGAATAGATATTGAGAAAATGGACAACCTTGTTGTCTTCCTAATTTTAATATATTTGCTTTGAATTTCTCTCCATTTCAGTTAATATTGGCCATGGGCTTGATATAATTGACTTTCTTATATTTAAATATATCTCTCATATTCCCTAACTCTCCAGGGCTTTCATTATGCAGAGATGTTGGATTTTGCCAAAGGACTTTCTATATCTAATGAGATTATCATGTGCTCTTCTTTTTTAAGCTTATTTATATGATGGATTACATTTACTGGTTTTTGTATATTAAACTATACCTGTACATCTGGAATGAAGCCAACCTGATCATGGTGCATGATCTTTCTGATATGTTTTCAGATTCTGCTTGCAAATATTTTATTGAGTAATTTTATACCTATGTTCATGAGGTAAAATGCTCTATAATTCTCTTTCTTTGTTGAGTATTTATGTGGTTTGGGTGTCAGGATAACTGTGGCCTCACAAAAGGAATTGGGTAATATTTCTTTTGTTTCTATTTTGTGTAATAATTTGAATAGTATGACCATGAACTTTTTTTTCTGGTAAAATTCTATGTTTAAACCATTAGGCCTTAGGCTTTTCAGGGGAGGGGAGAGGTTAAATGATTGTTTCTCTTTCACTATGGGCTATAAGCATATTTAAGTTGTTTATATGATTTTGATTTATCCTTGGCAAGTGGTACCTATCGAGAAAATAATCCATTTCTTTTAGATTGTTTTCAAAGTTTGTGTATTGTAGGTTCTTAAAGTATTCCTGAATTTCCTCTGTTGTTATGCTTCCATTTTCATTTGTGATTTTGTTAATTTGAATATTCTCCCTCAGATCTATGTTCAATATTTACTTGAATATTCATGAAAAATAGTTTTCAAACAACATTTGTGGTATTCAGCCAATAATTATTATAATCCACATAACATACATAAACATGAATTACCTTGATTCAGGAACACAGATAGTTTGAGATTAATGCTGTACATTTGCTTAGGTTGTAAAAATTGTTTACGTAGTAAATTCAAGGTAAGTAAGGTTGGTTGTTACCTTTGTCCTAAGTGACCTCAAATTATATTATTAACGCTGGATCTGAGGTTGAACAATAGGCTTTTTTGTCTCTTAGAATGGGAGAGATATTTTTATCACAATTCAATGACAACTTCTTCACAGTAAACCAAATTAAGAATCAACCTAAATGCTTTCTAGTGAGTAAATGACACTGAACAATACAATTACTAAAAGGAAAAAAAAAGTGCCTGCTAATCACAGCAATACCTAAGACAGAAGAAAACTGAAAACAACCTCAACCATAAAATTTACATACTGTCCAGTTTCATTTACCTAATATTTTTTATGTGACAAAATTGTTGTAATAAAGAATAAGTCAGAAGCTTCTAGAATAAGAGACAAGCACAGATAAGAATAAATTTGAGTTGGACGCAAAAGGCAAAATAAGAAATGGTTGTGATAGAAATGTTTGTATTTACATCTTTTTTTTTTTTACTTTATTTACATTTCAAATGTTTTCCCCTTTCTAGATCTCCCCTTTGGAAACTTCCTATTCCCCCCCTCCCCGTGCCTCTATGAGGGTGCTCCCCCACCCACCCACCCACCCACCCTCTCTCATCTTCATTCTCCTATACTGGGGGATCTAATACCCTCAGGTCCAAGGACCTCTCCTCCCCCTGTGGCTGGAGAGATGGCTCAGCCTTTAAAGGCTAAGCTCACAACCAAAATATTTACATCTTCTTAATGTTGAGATCCTTGTTGTTTTGCAAGATGTCGCCACTGGGGACCAGCTCACTGAAGAGCACAAGCAATCTTTCTGTATTAGTTGCTAAGACTTCATATGAATATAAAAGTCTCAAATCAAGTGGCATAATTGAGAAGGAAGGATTACCCATCTACATAGAATATTAATAAATACATATTGTAACCAAGGGAGCAAAGATAGTTTTAAATGGAAAGTATATAACTAACAACAATATTAGGAGAAAAAGGCCCAACATAATTCCACTAAAAAAGTATACATGAAGGAATAGAATAAAAGATTAGCCACCTGAGCAGGCTAGCTCCTTTGCTGAAAATAACACAGAAATTTGTATTTAAAGAGCGTATTCCAGAACTTCACTGAGCTAAAAAGACAATATGTGTTCTGTTATTTAGATGGAGATTATCCATCCAAAATTTTCTTTTCCTCTTATTTGTTTTGCAAGGATTTATATCTTGAAGGTGTGGCAGAGAATTTGAAAAACTTTTAGTCTTGGAAAGAAATTTTGAAGCATTAGATCTACTGTAGAATATATACTATAAAATATCCAAGTCACCAAGTAAAACATAACAGAGGCTTATACTGGGGCATTGAATCTAAAATAGTCCATTGATCACAGAATAAACTTCCTTAAAAATAGCATTTTTAACTCATGGTGGAATAGTATTACAACACTTGATTTGCAAGGATAAGCCCAGAAAAATAGCATATTATTAAATAAAACAATGCAATGATCTGCTAGATTGAAAGGAAGCAAATAATCTTGACACTCTGCTGTATAATCACCATAGAATTTATCATGCATGAAAATCTATTAACCATATAAAATTCAGACAATTGTTCATCATAGCCAAAAAATAAATATTTTTCTTCTTTTGAATGAAGCAATTAAGGGGCAGAGCTAATGATTTTGGAGGAAACAGGCTTTAACTTTCAGATGCCTAGTCAGTAATTTAAGGAAAAATAAAACAAAGTAAAACAAAACAAAAAACATAAGTAGCACTAACAGGCATAGAAATTGCTTTGGTTTGTAAAACTTATAGAACAATACATGAAATAATTAAAACATTTAGAATGCATGAGACATACTAGAAATGTAGAAGAAAATTCAAGTCCATGTGGAGATAAGTTTTGAAATCTCCTCAGACTGGAATACAGAACAGAGAAAGCAACCCGTAAAAAGGAAAAAAAACTACCTGAAAGCTATGTCATTTAACCAAACTGTACGTTCAGATTTAGACACGATGGTTGCTAAGAAAAAAACTCTTTTGTGAAATAATCATTAAAGTTAGTAAATTGTTATAGTAAATAACAGCTCATAGATTATGAAGGAAAATTAAAATCAATGATTTTAAAAACAGAAACTGAGAGATATATGCATCTGCATATCTCTATTAAATAAATTATCATTGATGCTTAAATAGTAATAAAATGAAGCATAGCAGATACAAAGTAAAATATACAAAGATATAAAATTTCAGAAATGGTTAAGATATCAGCCATCAAAGAAGATATTTTGCTGATTAAAACCTAATACGAGTACATTTCCATAAACCACTATCTTCCTCAAAATAAACACCTCTATTATTTTTCAAACTATAGAAAGAGTGGTATGAAAGTACATTTACAAAGAACTCCCAAGTTTTATTTATTTTTACTAAGTCTTTGATATGTGTTGGTTACTGTTCTAGTTAGGGTTACCATTGCTGTCATGAAACACTATGACCAAAAGCAACTTGAGGAAAAAGAGATTTATTCGGCTCACAATTCCAAATCACTGTTCATCACTGAAGGAGGTCAGGACAGGTACTCAAACACGATGATGAAGAGGCCATCGACGAGTATTACTTACTGGGCTATACTCTTCATGGCTTACTCAGCTTGCTTTCTTATAGTACCCAGGACCACCCACAGTGGCCTGAACATCCCGATCACTGATTAATAAAATGGTCTATGGTCTTGCTTACAGCAGTAAGGAAGCATTTTCTCGATTAGGAATCTTTCCTTTCTGAAGACTGATCATGTGTCAAGTTCCCACTGAACTATTCAGCTCATCAGAGTTACTTCCCTTCTCTACTGCTCCATACTCACACGCCCATTTTTATTCTTCCAACTTCGTATCTTCATTCCTTTTTAAAATAAGCAAACAAACAAAAATCAACAGAACAAAAAAAAATTGATTTCAATTTATGCTGACCACATACTCTTAGATGGTGGATATGGACTCTGTGGTCTTCTTCAGAAGTATTGTCAGTGTACCAAAAAATAAGCTTTTAAAGAAAATTGGTTTTCCTTCTCACAGGAGTTGTTAACCGCCAATGTCTGCTCATCTAAGAGTTGAACATCATACCCAATTTCATTTTCCAGTCTTAGTTTTGACTGGCTTGAGCTTGTGCACATCTTTATCCTAAATCCAGGATATTTCGTCCTGAGATACTTAAGTCTTTTATATTTGAAATGTCTGATACCCCAGTATGGTTACATTTTGAGGGGAGCAGATGAGCCTGGACTTGGAACTAATGGTCATAAATGCAATACAGTGTTTTGTATTGGTTTAAATTAGCCAATATTTACAAATGTTATCTAAATTTTTAATGGCAAATGCAGCTCTCTGAGCTCCATGTAGAGAAGAAATTGTCTTCAGCTTAAACCATCTGAGGATGCAATTCATGGCGTGTTAGTGGGTCTGTGTCCTTGGGATGTCTCAGGAGAGGCTGCTTGTGTATGAATTGCTTTTCTTACCTTCTGTTTTCTTGCAAGGGAATGCCTTCTATGGAAGAAATATTAAGTACTCTCCAAGTTCCCTAAGTCATTTTAAAAAGTAAAATGAATTAAGTCAAATATAATCTTTAAAATATTCAAACATGAATTTTTTATTTTATTTAGTTACTTAAACCACTAACTATTAATAAGAAAGCATGTTTTAAGTGAGCTTTATTTGTGAGTCTGTATATTTGATCGCAAGAGTAAAAACTTTATTTTTATTAAAGTTTTAGAAATATAGAAATTTGAGTTTTAATATATAGAAACATTTACGTTTACTATATGAATGCTTATTAGGGGAAATACATCTTTAATGAATAGAATGATACAAAATTTAGAAAATTAAAAATTATCACATTAAAATTACTGAACTTATAAATTTGCATTGAACATGATTTTTGTTATTCAGAATATTATGCTATATTACTCAAACTACAAATGTCATTTTAAATATTATTTGAAATATAACTCTTGTTATCCAGATAATAAACATTAAGGTATTAAATCAATAATTTCATGAAAAATACACTATAATAATATATTTTAAAATATATGCATTTATCATCTCTTTTAATTAAGCTTGTCCTAACTTGGAAGTTTCATTCCTACTGGCTAACTTTCTTAGTGTTAGAAGATGTTGCTATACTGGTAGTTGGAGAAGAAAAAGTAAACCTTAATCTCACTCAACTGTAGTCCTGGAAAGGCAGAACAACTTCCTTGGCAAGATATTCCCACTAGGCAAAGGTGATACAAACATAATCAACCACTCTCGAATTGGATCTAAGATTGATATCAGGAGATGGAACCCGTATCTCACACTGTTAAAGAGACAAATAATCTCTGGTGAATTCCAATAAAAATGGCCACCTTAGGTCCAAAGGGAGTTGCCACTGTTAGGAGGTGTGGCCTTCTTAGAGTATGTGTGGCTTTGTTGGAGAAAGTGAGTAACTAGGGGATTGGCTTTGAGATCTCAGAAGCTCAAACCAGCCCTAGTGGCTCACAGTCCCTTCCTGCTGCCTGCAGTTCCAGATGTAGAACTCTCAACTACCTCTGGAGCACCATGTCTGTCTGCATGACATCATGCTTTTTATGCTTTTTGCCATAATGATAACAGACTAAACCTCTAAACTTTAAGCCAGGCCCAATTAAATGTTTGCAGTTATCAGAGGTTTTGTGGACATGGTATCATATCACGGCAATAAAACTTTAACTAAGACAGAATCTTTGCCTCTATAGGTCACAGGCCCAAGAGGAAAGCAACCGTATGTTATGATTCTACTGTATGGATATCTTATTAAGGTTAACTTCTAATGAATTGTAGCTATACCTATATACCAATGCATCTCCCAATTCTCATCAAAGAACCTTATATTTGTAGTAGATAGAAATTAACAAAGGCACCTGAAACCATTTAAGCTTCAAAGAATAAAAACACTGTAGACTGCTCAGCCCTAAATGGGACATACATATCATCAACTAGTTTAAGAAACACAGATCTTTGCAAAAGAGAAAGCAGAATGTTATAAAAACTAGAGTGGTTTGATAACATCATGGAAACACTATTTTTCAAACACAACAGGGCAACTTCACATATGTCTGTCTAGAAATTGTGGGACAGCTGGGCAGTGGTGGCGCACACCTTTAATCCCAGCACTTGGGAGGCAGGGACAGGCAAATTTCTGAGTTTGAGGCCAGCCTGGTCTACAGAGTGAGTTCCAGGACAGCCAGGGCTATACAGAGAAATCCTGTCTATAAAAAAAAAAAACGAAAAAAAAAAAAAGAAAAGAAAAGAAATTGTGTGACAACACTCAGAAGACCTATGCCAGCTCTAAGCAGACAAAATCTCAATAGGGTGAGTTGGGAAGAAATGTAGATACTGAATGACAACAGTATCTCAGGCACTATTGGCACTTAATAGCTGCTGGAAGAAAGAGAATCAGTTTTGCTTAATTCTGTGATCCCTAGTAGCACATCAACATGCCAGAGCAGGTCCCACTCCCAAGAATAATTGATGAATTAATCTTCTAATCCCAACACTAACAGGATTTGATGAAGAAAGTAGAAAAAATAACCTAAAAATTTGATGGGAAGAAATGGAAGGGTGGTTCTGGTAGGCACTAAGAAGGATGAGTATGTTCAAAGTAAATTGAGTGAAATTCTCAAATTCAGAAACATGCAAAGAGTATAATGACATGCATGTGACATAATATCCAATGTAAAGTGACAACTTTTAAATGTAACAATATGGCTTAATATGCATGAGCAATTAAATAAAATTGTGATATTTAGATATATTCTTTCTGTGCCACAATCCTTTGTTTCAATATAGAATACATATTGCACTTCATGGAAAGAAAATAGTGTTTGTCTTTATTAGTTCATATGCTACTTTTGCCAGAAAATATCATTTCTATATGTTAGATAAGATAAAGAGATCTACTTTATATTAATATAAACAATAGTTAAAATTTTAGTATCTTCTAAAATTTCCTAAAGTTAGTGATTGTTTTAAAAAATATTTCCACTTGCAAGCAGGTGTTTATGCGCATGAGGGCACACACTTGTGTGTTCACACACATACACACACACCTCACAGACTACATGAAGGAAGGGACATGCTGTGATGAAAGCTGTGTCTATAGAGTAGGCTCAAATGATGATTTCAAAGGTAATTTTTCTTCAAACTTATCAAATTGTATATGCTGACCAAGCAGTTTTTTGATACTTTGTTCCTCAAAAATGTAGTTTTCCATAAGAATATGATATATCTACAAATTTCTTATTCTGATTTGTGTAAAAGTGTATATATACCTGTTTAGTGTTTCACATAAATATATGATATCATGCTATAGACATTAAATCCATAAGCAACATATTTCAAAACCTTCCCACAAATTCAATTTTAAGGAGAATTTTAGAAATTGATATACCATAAAACTAGTGTGAATAAAATACTGTATGAGCAGCTTATATAAGTTAATGCATATTATATTTTACCATGATAAAATTCACAACCCTATTGATATAAAATTATCTAAAGCTGCATGTAACATAGTGTTCTGCAAATATTACATGAGTAGATCAAATTGTTTTTATAATTAGAGATATGGAAAATATGAATTTTAAAATATAAACAGATACTTGAGGTCTAGAGATGTTACCCTCAAGTTTGACCTCACTCCTTCCCAGCTGCAACATGCAATATTTGAAAGTCTCAGAAGACCATCAGTTTTGTTTACAGTGAACACATGCACACATGTATGCTAACTCCTTGGGAGCTGTGTAGTAAGAATATCTTTCGTTTTGTTAACCTGAAATATTATCTTGCATAGTGCAGGAAACAATCTTATTTACTAAAAGAACTTTGTAACCAATGTAACTTCCGAATGTTCTAAAATTTTATGAATGTTGATCTCTAAGCCAATTCATTAAGCATCCCCTTCATATGTTTTGGGGATACCTAACTCTATCCTCTCCCCTTTCTGGTACTTAAATATACATTAAAATAGCTCGTGATAAACTCCAACCTTGTTTCAGACTCCAGTGAAAACAAGAAACTTTAATATGCCTGAGTGGAAATATCTGCTTCTCTCTCTGAATCCCACTCTTATTACAACTAACAGAAAATATCCCTTTAAAAACTTTGAGCATGAATATTATCTTTCTTTAAATACTTATGACAAATGGGCTTTGAATACAAATATTACAGCTATGGTCAGTAAGACACCAAATAATTATCTAATAGTATTTCAGAATATAACTGCAGAATAATCATTCGAACCAATAATGGGTATATTTATCATAACTATAATACTACCTGAGGACCCAGCTATTCCACTCCTGGGCATATACCCAGAAGATGCTCCAACATGTAATAAAGACACATGTTCCACTATGTTTGTAGCAGCCATATTTATAATAGCCAGAAGCTGGAATCAACCCAGATGTCACTCCACAGAGGAGTGGATACAGAAAATGTGGTACATTTACACAATGGAATACTATTCAGCTATTAAAAACAATAACTTCATGAAATTTGCAGATAAATGGATGGAACTTGAAAATATCATCCTGAGCGAGGTAACGCAGTCGTAAAAGAATGAACATGGTATGTACTCACTGTTAAGTGGTTATTAGCCCAAGAGTTCAAAATACCCAAGAGTTACTTCACAGCAACAGTAGGGTGGAGTGGGAGGTCCCAGCGGGAGGACTTGGAGAAGGGACTGAAGGAGCTTGATTTTGCATCCCTAGAAAGGCAGCAACAGTGGCAACTGGCCTGATACTCCTGGAGACTGATTCACTAAGCAAAGAATACACATGGAGGGACCATGGTGCTGGCCACATATGAGGCAGAGGAGGGTCTTGTTAAACATCAAGGGGAGGATAAACCCTTGGGCCTGAGGGTATTAGATCCCCTAGGTGGAGAAGGCCAAGGAGGGATGATGAGAGTAGGCAGGTGGGTGGGTGGGGGAATACCCCCATAGTGGCAGGGGAGTGGGGAGGGAATAGGGAGGTTCCAAAGGGGAGATCTGGAAAGGGGAAAACATTTGAAATGTAAATAAAGTAGAAAAAAAAATAAAAAAAATAAGAAAGAAAGTTCAAAGCCAATCTAGAAAACTTGACACCCCTGTAAAAGAAACAGAGAAAAAAAATAGTGGGTTTTCTGAACAAGAACTTTTCTGGAAAGAAGCTGTGTCGGCAAAGGCAAATTGATTGATTGATTGATTGATTGATTGATTAGAGCTTCGGTGATGTGGAGTGGTTTGGATATTAGGTCCAAAGACTGATTATTATGTATTTTCAGTTATCTTTAATTCTTTAATGGGACATCTGGGTCACACCTAACACCTTGTAACTAGTGTAAACAAAATTTTAGTTATCCAGAACAGGTAAAGAATCCTGCCAAGTTTCCCACTCCATTCCAATTTGATGTGTCCACCACTGTATCAGAAAAGTATCTTGATTTATAATTTTCTTTGTTTTATTACTATAAATACTTTATGCAACTGTTTCTACAGTGGAACACAGAATTTGAAGGAACCTAAATATGTGCCCCTGGATCATATTCATTCATTCATATTCATTTGGCAACTGAATAAACTATCCCTTACCGCACTTAAAAAAAAAAAAGTATACTTTATAAAAATAAAAATATAGAAATCACAAAATGTATTTAAGCCTATTACAATGTGTATTAGGTACCATTTAAAAATATTTTGAATATGAAAAAGTGAAGCACAAATATATAATTTTATGCTAGTTAATGTTATACAGGAATTGGTGATGTAGTAAGTGAGCATCCCTGATCTCATTCTTTTCTTTGAAATTCTCAAGCAATACTAATGAGAACACATGCCACAGAACAAGTGAGAACAAGTGTCAAGGTCGGTAGACACAGGAGCTCACAGGAGCTCACAGGAGTCAGTTCTCTCTCCCATGTGGATCCTGGAGAGGAGATCCAAGCCCTTAGGCTTCAAGACGAGAGTCTAATCCCACTGGCTGATTTTACCTCAGCTGTGCCTTACCCACACAATTCCTGTCTTGTTTTTGACAAAATTAATTTGTTTGGATTTGAGGAAGAACCAAAATCTGTATTATTAAAAGAGAGATAATTCTGACCAAAAAAGACATGTCCTTTTATCTTCACCATCCAGCCACACACCTCCCATCCTGAAAGCTTCAAAGCACACTATCAATGCCTCTCATGGATTTGTATCCACGAGTAATAATCATGGCATCCCTAGATGTACAATCACAACTATTCTGGGCAGCATGGATGCTTCTGGAACCAAACTATCTTTTATACTTTCCTTTCCAGTCATAATAGACTCTTGGAATTTCCCAGAACATGAAGTTTTTGCTCTCATCCCCAGTGATGTTCCTGTCCATGTGTTCTCCCTCCCTTTACTCAGAGTAAACACTCTGGTATCTCCATATTTAGACTCCCCTTTAAAATAAGTTTGACAGCTTCATCTCGATTCTAGTTCAATCAGTTCTTATTTTCCATCAGTGCTAATGACTGCCTGCTATTTTAGTTCTCTGGATATTTGAGATTCCTTTTTTCACAATGCAACCACCTGCACCCATTGACAGCCTCCTCTATGCTCAGTTGTTAGCATGCCGTAGAGCCATCCCTCTGCCTCTGCTGCTGCTTTCTGCCCACCCAGACAGAGAGTAAGAGACTCCAGACAGGGACAATTTTTCCTAAAAACAGGATGCTACTTTACAAGAATAACTTTCCCTCCTTACACTTATAAAATGTCCCTTGTCCCTTAGAGGAGAAATATTGAAGGAGGTGAAATATTAGAAAATTAGAGAAACAGGAAGATTCTAAAGAAAGGAGCTTAAGGCTTTCAAATACTAAGAACATAGAAAGGAACACTCAATCTGCATCTCAGTGCTTAGTAAAATAGAACAATTGTGGCTTGGAATTCTTTTTGGCAGCCACAATAGTAGTGGTTTTGTGAGTGTAAGGATCCAGTCATATCAAGACAGTTTTCCAGTAATCCTTTGCAGCCTCTGATCTTTCATCTTGTGCCCAGGCTTCTGTGAGACTTGGGATGTGGAAGATATGAAGGAGATGTCCTGTCTGTGGCTGAGTGTTCCACCATCACTCATTTGCACATTGAACAATTGTCATGTTCTTTAACAACCATGCACTGCATAGAAACCAAACCTGGTGAGGACTGCACACTGCACTAATATGTGGGTATAAAAATAATACTAAGATAGCTTGGTACTATATATATTTACCAGGATACAGCCATCTTTTCTGTTCCTCTGATCCCTGCCTTTATGTTGTCCGGAGACTCATCTTACCTTAGAGTTTCTCACCCATAAAGCGCAGTATTCTTCTCCTTCTCCAGACATGATATACAATGTGCTTCCAGAACAGCTTTAGGAGATCAGTCTTCCACGGAGTCTGTGACTACTGGGAACAGAAATGGAAATAGTTTTCTGTGTTGTATTATTTTCTAACAGTGGTATAATATATATGCTCTTCCCTCTTAGGAGTTATATGTGCTATAATTCATTTAGTCTGGTAGTATAGTACAAAAACAGACACAGAAATATACACCATAGATTTGACTGTATTTCGATAAAAAATTATTTAAAATAACAGTAAGTCAGATTTCACCACTGGGCTATAGATTATCAATCCTGGTTTGTACAAATTTGTCCAATAGTTGATTATACATTATGGTCTGTTATCACATTAAATAATACAGCATTATTAATGTAGTCATATGGGAATAATTGCATTGGAAATGAAGGTTAAATAAGGATTTAACAAGTTAGACAATCTGTGACCATGTAAAGGTTGACAGTGAAGACTTAGGCTTGGGGAAGATTTAGACAGAAGAATGACTATAGAAACAAAACTGTTTACTGTTCAATGTGATCCACTCGACTAAGGGAAATAGGCATTCAAACACATTTATTCATATTCAAAGAAAAATATAATGAATTGCTAGAACCTCAGTAGTGTCATTACTCTTCTAGGAGTTGTTTCTCTGTTCATTCCCTGTTATGTTTATGATTATAATTTTTATTTTACTGAAACAACAACTCCCATGACAGCCAACATTTGCAGTCCAATATGAAGGCAGACCACCTTAGTTACAAATATGATTTAGAGGTTACCTGAGAACAAATGATCTATTTTATTCTCTGGAATAAAATCTATTTATTTATTCTGGAAGCTACTCTATGTAGAAGAGAGAAGGCCCCCACTGCAGAGGAAATGGAGTAGGTTTTGTTAATCTCAGGGAACAGTGCCATAGCTGGCCAAAATACCGAGCCCTCTGCTGAGATTTGTCTCAGCATAGAACTGAGTGAAGACTGTGTGGGCATGGTAGACAAGAGTCATTCTTGGGGTGATTCCTAACTGGTAGCAGGCATTGTTTTACAGAAAACAACCTTTCTTAACACAATTGAGAAAACACTGATGCTCACAATAAACTCAGAGGAACTGCAGGGAGGAGATAAAGGCATCAGTAAACCCTATGTCTTCTGAAATAGGACAATCAATTGACTTATGTAGGGACTCTTGTGGCATACACAGAAAGGATCCATAGAGTAAATGAGGAAAAAAAGCAAACCAGGGAAAGGATAAAAAGAGGTATTTTCCTTCATGCAGTTTTGGCACAAGGTCATGAACAAAATGTCTCTTAATACCCCCCAGGGGCTCAACGGTAGACATATTTCTTCCTGACTTTAGACTTTTCCTTTCTGATCAGAATTTCTTAGAAGTAGTGATGGAACATAATTTCATGAACAACTTATTCTCCGTATTGATGGCAGGGATTAAATTATAAATGTTGAATGGGTATCATTACAACTCTAAAATCAGCCGGGAAGTGGTGGTGCACGCCTTTAATCACAGCACTTGGGAGCAGAGGCAGGTGGATTTCTGAGTTCGAGGCCAGCCTGGTCTACAGAGTGAGAGTTCCAGGACAGCCAGGGCTACACAGAGATACCCTGTCTCCAAAAAAAAAAAAAAAAAAAAAAAAAAAACCTATAAAAGTAATAGTGTAATATATAAATTTGATCCAGATCTTATTCTTTTAAATCCAGTGCATGGAAGGTAATCTTATTTTTTTTCACGTTTGAGGATATGTCTGTTTATATGTATGTACTTGTCTATTTAGGTCTGTGTGTCATACCAGGTGTAACATCAGATGCCATTTTCTAGGAGCCTTCTGCCTTGTTTAGTTACAAAAATGTTCTCCAAGTTTCTTTAATTGTTATACAATTGGTGCAGTGTTAATTATGATTTTGTCACGTAAAACAAATGTGTATGTAGAAAGAATATCAGAAGTATGTCCCAGAATTAAAAAGAAAGAGACAAAGGGACTAGTGTTTCCATAGTAACAGCATGGCTAGCCAATTGTTGTGACACCATGGTTACTGAAAAGGACTATGGTGTGTATTGAAAGGATAAAATTGTAAAATCAAAGGATTCATATTCTGACTGACAGCATTTGACTAAAACACATGCATCCCTAATTCTGCTTGGCCTCAGGACCATCCTTGTGTTTACAGAGCGAAGGTAATGAGGAATTAGAGACTCCTATGGTTTTGATTTTAAAGACAACTGTTGTTGCTGCATTCTCTAGTCCTAACTCCCAGGTTATTCTGCATGCTTTGGAGACAGGAAAATGAGGGGTCTGCAAAGGGGGTTACAACAGGGATTAGTATGAAATTTTGTTTGATGAAGCATTTGATGCATGGGTATATGGATGATGCATTTCATCAAATTCACTGTTCCCACTTAGTTCCATTTTTCAATCAACACGAGAAAATAAATGAGTTCAGAAGGCAATGAGCAGATATGACTGAAAAGTTTAGGCTTTAAATACTGAAGAAAACTATTTACCTAGCCATCATGGAGTACATAAAAAACTGAGAAAAAAATTATAGTAGCTATAGATTGAAATCTTTTAATTGAGAGTCAAATTGAAATCAATATATTTCATATAAAATGTTTTCTGATTCTTGATAACCATAGATAATCTACATGTGTGGAATAAAATATTTAACTAACCTGAATTGTTTATGAATGAGAAGGAAAGCATGTATGTACTGCACTTTCTGATCAGTGAAGCTTTATCAATTAATTTGAAGAAAAGCAAAAGAATTATCATATGAGGCATGATTAAATCAAATATTTAAATGTAGTTAGTACACTGATATATATTTTGAAATGTCAAAACCCAAACATAAATGATATTATATGTGCTAACACAACAAAATTATTGTTATATCAAATTACTTACTAACAACAAAGTTTAGCCAAAAAACTAAAATTATGTTTACAAAATTATGAGTTAAAGAACTTTAGGGTCAGAAGTTGATATACAATGGAAATTTTCACAAATTATTAGAATAAAATAGAACTATCTTATCGAGTTGCTGAATGGTAATATCAGAGGAGATAACATTGTCACCTCTCTCTCTCTCTCTCTCTCTCTCTCTCTCTTTCTCATACACACACACACACACACACACACACACACACATACACACACACAAATACACACACTTATCTACCCATTCTAGTATATGACTACTTAAACAATAAAATCTACAGGATTTAAAAAATTTTTATGCCACTGAAATTTCCAAAGCACATGGAAGAATCTAGATAATTTTAAAAATAATAATCAAGTAAATCTTTTATCTTTAGTATAAAAACACAATATAATTAGTACATCCAAGTAAAGGAATCTATAAAAGCTATAGTCCATAGTTAAAAAAAAAATGAAATGTACAAATGAAATTTAAACATAGATATCATTTAAAAAATTATCAGTGGGAAATTGGAAAGAAAGCTCAGTCAATGAACTGTTTTCAGCACAGGAATAAAGACCTGATTTGGATCCAGCATAGACTCATGCAAAGAGGCCTGAAGTGTTGGTGCAGCCCTTCAATGCCACCAAGCAGAAATAGTGTCCTCAGGGTCTGTTCACCAGGCAGACCAATCAGTAAGTAGGGTCTCAGTTCCCAGTGAGCTAACTTGTCTAAAAATATACAAGTAGATCTTCAAAGAATGACACAGAGGTTGACCCTTGGCATGTGGGTGCATATACACACATGCTAATGTGTACACAGGATCATGGACGTATGAGTATATACACATACATAGTAAAAATATTCTTGATGTGATCATTACATTTTAAATGCTAAGTTACTTACACTTGAGGTTGTGGTAACTGTTTTGTAATCAATAAGTCTATTACCATACATATATTTATAAAATGAGGACTTTTAAAATGATTTCACTTTATATTATTTGTGGACATAGTCTTATTTAGTCTTGAGTACCTTATGTGGCTAAGAATGACTTTGAAATCCCGATCCCCCTTTCTATACTTTCCAAATGACAAGAGTTATAGGTATACACAAGCAGGCCAGGTGTTTTATTGGTTTACATGAATTTTTGTTTGTTTTTAGCTATTTAGTTATTTAATGTGTGTGTGTGTGTGTGTGTGTGTGTGTGTGTGTGTGTGTGTGATTCCTGATCAGGCTGACTTGATTTTGAGATTGTCTTACCCTAGCCTCCTGTATACTTGAACTTTAATACACAATGTGTCAAACTTACAACTATATAACAAACTTTGTAGCTTAAACTAGAAACAAATAGACTAAAGGATATAGAGATTGATTTGTATAATATGTAAACAAAGACATTGAGTGCTATATTAAAGAACTGTAATAACTCAAAGAAGAATGAAAAATAAATTTAAGGTAATCCTAAAAATTCAATAAATAGGTGGAGCTTGCTTGTGCAGCCCTGGAGGTCAAGGCCATCCTATTCTACATAGTGAGCCTGGAGTCAGCCAGAGTTTCAAGGTGGACCCCTCAAGAAAACAAACAGGAGACAAACAGAAAATGCCAGAAATCAATTGCATCTCAGAAGAAAGTCAAATGTTACATGGTTAATAGTAAACTAATTATTTTGTTTAAGTAAAGTGCTAAAGATTAGCAAAAAATTGAAGGAGATAGAAGAGAGATATCCTTTTGTTAGAGCTAGTGTATCAAACATTTCTAATTCAGGATTCCAAAAATTCCCCCCTCTGTTTGAGTAGCTCAATAAATTGTTATTGTAGCTAATTAGGAATGGGTAGAGCTTTTGAAACCCCAAGGCTGGCCCCCGGTAACACTCCTCCGCAGTCAAAGACAAACCTGCTAATCTTTTCCAAAGAATTCCACAGAGGATCTAGTATTCAAGTTTATAAGCTTATAGAACAATTCTCAAGCTAGCACACTGTGACACTGACTGCTAGATTATCTACATAGTTTTAAGTTTTATCTACAAATCCTAAGGAAACACTTTGCTAAGGAACAAGGAGACTGGTCAGTAGTTCTCTGCTCATTGGTCAGTGTCACTCTCTTCTTGGCAACAGAGCAATTTTATTCCAAAGGACAATATTCATAAATATTGCAGTATCATAGCTCCAGTGGAAACTATTCTGGCAAAATGCATATTAGAACAGGCTAACTATATTCTCCGATTGCTTTTGGAACACAGGCCTGAACCTTTAGAGTCCTTATACTATACAATGTTACAGGATATTTGAACCTATTTCTAATTAGGGAGTGGCTCATCTATTAGCACATGCCTTTAATACTTCGAGCTGGAGACAGACACAGCCTTACTAATCTCCTTTAATTCCAAACAATGAAGGTAAAGTTAGTATGTAGAAGGAAATATCATGTTTGAAATGATTTCTAATTGAGTGGCAGGAAAAGTGATGAATCAGAGAAAGATTTGACAGAATAGGATATGCCCAAGTCACACTAGAAAAGAGAGAAAAGGGAAGCTACCTAAGGGAGAGAGAGACAGTACAGGATGAAGAGAAGTTTGAGCCAGAGCAGCTGAGTTGAATCAGGCAGCCAGAGTTCAGAAAGAAAAAGAAAGTGTGAACTTACTTAGCAGCAAGTCTCAGAGGCTGAGAACACTGTAGGACAAGATTATATTTTATGGAGGCTAGTTTAATAGTCAGAGAGACAGTAAGCATCAGAGAGATGAGAATTACATCAAGCCAATAAAAGTTACTTTTACAGCACAGTTGTCAGACTTCCTGAGGTGTACTTAGCAAATGTTTGGTGAGATGCTTCCTGTGTTCACCTCATAAACTGAAGGACTCTGAGATAGTATTTGTTTCATTATTATTATCATCATCATCATCATCATCATTTATTATTTTATTTGTTTACATTTCAAATGTTATCCCCTTCTCGGTTGCCCCTCCAGATCCTCTCTACCCTCTCCCCCTCCTATATGCCTCTTAGAGGGTGCCCACCTACCCACTCTCTCCTTGTCTTAGTCAGGGTTTCTATTCCTGCACAAACATCATGACCAAGAAGCAAGTTGGGGAGGAAAGGGTTTATTGATCTTACACTTCCACATTGCTGTTCATCACCAAAGGAAGTCAGGACTGGAACTCAAGCAGGTCAGGAAGCAGGAGCTGATGCAGAGGTCATGGAGGGATGTTCCTTACTGGCTTACTTGCTTCCCCTGGCTTGCTCTACCTGCTTTCTTATAGAACCCAAGACTACCAGCCCAGGGATGGCACCACCCACAATGAGCCCTTCCCCGTTGATCACTAAGTGAGAAAGCGCCTTACAGCTGGGTCTCATAGAGGCATTTCCTCACCTGAAGCTCGTTTCTCTGTGGTAACACTAGCTTGTGTCAAGTTGGCACACAAAACCAGCCAGTACACTCCTCACCACTCTAGAATCCCTCTTTTGAGAAGCATCAAGCCTCCATAGGTCCAAGAGCCTCCCCTCCTACTGATGCCATATGAGGCAGTATTCTTTTTTTTTCTTCACAAGCTGTTTGAAAGACAGGTAAGCCACATTACCTGTCTCAGATGAGCTGGATGTTACACTTCAAGCTTATTCCAGGTATCTCATTCCTAGTATTGAGGCCAAACATCAAGGAGAATGTAGTATTTGCTCTTATTTTTTTTTATTTTTTTCTTTTATTAGATATTTTGTTTATTTATATATCAAATGTTATCCTGCTTCCTGGTTTCCCCTATCCCATCCCCCTTCCCCCTGCTTCTATGGGGGTTCTCCCCCACCTACCTATCCATTCCCGCCTCTCTGCCTTGGCATTCCCCTACATTGGGGCATCGAGCCTTCACAGGACCAAGGGCCTCTCTTCCCATTGATGCCTGACAAGTCCATCTTCTGTTACATATGTGGCTGGAGCCATGGGTCCCTCCATGTGTACTCTTTGGTTGGTGGTTTAGTCCCTGGGAGCTCTGGGTGGTCTCATTGGCTGATATTGTTGTTCTTCCTGTGGGGTTGCAAATCCCTTCAGCTTCTTCAGTCCCTTCTCTAACTCCTCCATTGGAAACCCAGTACTCAGTCCAAAGGTTGGCTGTGAGCATCTGCCTCTGTATTTGTCAGGCTCTGGCAGAGCCTCTCCACGACACATATGAGGAACTAGGAGAAACTGGCTAACTCGATTTAGAGCAGTCCCATTTGAAGTTCGATCGCTGCCAAAATAATCAAAGCAAACACCAAACAGTACCTTTTCAGAGGTACTGAAAAGCTCGAAATAAATAGGTAGCTTCAGGACTGATACAAGCACAGATTCCAATATTCCAAATTCTTATTGCAGATAACAGGAAATACCTATTTAGTTTGCATTCCTATTATTTGTGATTTTATTTAAGGTTTTTTTCCAGGCAGAAATCTCTCGCATTCCATGTAGAATTCTTCTGTAGAGTCAAGCTGCCATTTTTGTAGAACTTAGTCTTTGTCATTAGACTACTACTAATAAATGACTTTATTTAAAATATGAATCCAAATATGGCCTAGTTTTCAAATGCAAAAAAATTCCAGACCTGTGTTCAGAAGAATAAATGGAAAGGAAGCAACGATGACTGTACAGCTCAGGTGATGGTTACTGAGTGGTAGATACCAGCAGTATCTTTTCTATAGGTACCCATAAGGTGTGGGTAGTAGTATTAACAAAAGTCATATAGTCTTAAATAATTTCATAACACTAACTTGCACAACCTATGAAGAATCTTGATGTTTGTACTTGAATTGAGAAGGCAATTAAATCTGCTAATCAAACATGTGTATGTGATATAAGTAAATGTTTGGAACTCATAACTTATACACACCACCTCGTTGAAGTGAAAAACATTCTTACCTAAGTTGGGGATGTGTGTCTTCTTTACTAATATATAAATGTATGAATGCATTCATTAAAATGTGTTAACTCCTTGTGAAAAATTTCTGTCACTCTGAGGCAAATATTAACTTGAGTTAATAGAAACACGTCTTCCACTAAGGAAAGAAAATGTGATTGAATAGTTGAGAAAATTTTATGTAATTTATTTTATTGAGAAAATTATACTTGCATGAATTTAAAACATTATGGGTTGTGAAATGTAAGTTTGAGTTAAGTTAAAATAGTCCTTACAGAATAAAATTCATAATAAGTGGTAAGAGGTTTACTTTTACTAACAACATTGAGAAAAGCAAGCCTATAATATGGGTGTGGAGGAAGATATGGGAACAAATACGGCTGGTTGACCAGCTGTATGTTACGGTGTCTCTTCCCAGCTGTTTGGGCAGATAACAGGTTATGCATTTCTTCCTTTGAAGAAACAACCTGTGTCTTTAATATTACAGGTACCTCTAGTGCTTCTCTGTGAGCACAAAGGTCTGCGCTTCCTATAACAACCTATAATGAACACAACATTCTGAGATCAATTAACTAATGAATATGTCTTACTGAAGGGATCTTGTGGGGATGAGCAAAGTTCAGACACATAAATACTTTATAGTTAAACTAACTAGATTTTTTGAAATACATTGTTTTGTACATTTATAATACATATGTACCATATGTACATTAAGATTTTATAATTAAAAGAAAAGCAATATACTTCATCAAAACATGTTTAAAATTATTTTTTCAACATGATATTAATACTACATAGTATATATCTTAAAATAATCAGAAATTTATTCTTAGAGAAATTTTATAATTTAATTTAAAAATATCTCTTCTATCTATATTTTATCATAAAGCAGTATTTAGCTTTAACAATTAAAATTTACCAGTTTAAAGGTATAGAATAAAGTGTTACTTCTGTTATTTGGATTCTATTACTTTCCACCTAGAAATATTTTTGAGGTAAATTTCTGGAATTTTTTGTGAAATGTCAAGTTTATTTTACTAAAAATAATTAATTGAAAGCTTTCATTTATCATTTTTTTAAAATTTTTCTATGTATTAACTTGGCATTGATCTTTCAATCAAACCTGTATCTCAAATAGAATGAGCTGAACTATGTATCATTTGATGGCTGAAAATCTACCCACAACTGGATCACTTATCTTTTCCAGTTCTTTCTCATGAATAAAGATTTATTCAAACATATGTTTATTTAAACGTATTATCAATCACTGAATGTCTTACTAAGCCATAATAGAACACACGAAAACTTCATACATTCCTACGTAAGACTGAGCAACAAGCCCTGGATTTCTATTTCTGTTGTGTTTGCTCTCTTGATTTGTCTCTTAGTTTTAGATTATCAAAAATTAATTTCAAATTATGTATTTTTTGAAGATATACTCTCCATGGAGACAGTTTTTTCGTTTTAAATGATAAATTTTACTAGGACAAAAGTAGCCAGGTGAATGGTGTCTGTCTGTCTTCATTAGTCTTTCATTAGATGACAATTGGTCTTACAGTCTGTCCCTAGTCTGTCCTACAATGCTGAAACTCACTGCCAGTCTGAAGTGCCACCTATGAGGAAATCATTGAGACTTCCTTAATAGGAGAAAACAATAAGGAGTCGTCCTTAACATCTGTCAGTGTCCTTGGTTACATTGCTGACACACAGTGTACTCTATGACTGAACATTGAAGAAACATGTCAACCTTGTGCTCTATACTGACAGAGAATTATAAAATAATAACAAAGAATGTTTATTTAAAGAACCAGTGTACAGCCTAGCTTATTTTCTAATGAAAAGCATAATGAAGAAAATAACTATGTAATAAAAAAAATACCCAACGTACAGAACATTCCATTAACATTTGTCTTTTTGTATTGTTTTGTGTTGTTTTACAAATTTTGGTAGGATCCACTTCAATTTTTGATGATCCATACATCACCACTTTCCAAAGTCAGAACAAATTTTTAGGAATCTGCATGCCTTGTGAACAGATAGCAGCTCTCTCCTTACTTAATCAAAGCACACCTCATACTCAACCATTTAAGTGGAATAATGAAGGAAGCTTTCTATGATCACAAAGGGGTCATTCCATTTCTATTTCCTGTGAAATTTTATATATTCTTTTTATTATTTATGTATTTATTTATTTATTTATCCAGGTCTTGTCTTTCAAACATCTCTAACTGCTTAATATGTATTTTTGGATGACCTTAAACTTCTAATTCACCTACTTCAGCCTTACAAGTGCTGAACTTATAGGTATACTCTACTGTGACTGCACTAAATTTGTGGATCTCACTTCAATTCTGTCAACAAGCTTATTCTTACATATATGAAATGAAAATTATAGAGATTATAGACATTCCACAGTGTCATTAAACAGCTATAAGTTGTCCATATACTTAGATGGGTTTGCTTTTACTGAAGCCAGGGCCATGAGAATGATGAGCTCTTTTTCTGCTCGTGAAGAGCCATATAATCTTTCTTTCTATATTTCAAAATTACTCTTGCATTGTGACTGAAATATTTTTATCAGCAACTTACTGATGTGTTCTTTGTTGGCCAAAAATTCCTTTTGTGTTTGATACACCCAGCAATTTTCTGGCACACAATTGACTAATGAACGGGTGATTAGTTTCTTGAGGAAAATGACTTATTTGTCAAAAATCACTGCCTTATTTAATCTCTGTGCAGATGTCCTGATCCTCTGCTTCCTCCTCCTCTTCTTCCTCATCCTCTTCCTCCTCCTCCTCCTTCTCCTGCTCCTTCTGCTCCTCTTCCTCCTCATTCTTCTTCACCACCTTTCCCTTCCCCTTCTTTTAAAACTTTCCAGGACATAAATTATTTTTGAATACAGACATTTACACTGCACCTTTCCATTTTGGCATGCCTAGAAGGATTATGTTTATCCCTGTAACCAATATAATCAAGGTACTGGGACTTAAAGGATTCCTTGACTAGTAAGGCATGCTAAAGCATTTGGCACCCCTGACTTAGCTCACTGATATGAACTAATGAATTTAATAGCTCTGTCAGACTGCCTACCTGCTTCTCTGAGAGATGGGACAAGGAGCTTTACACATCACTGACTATAGATATAATTTGGTTTTGTTTCTATCCTGTCTTGAAGGATGACAGATCTTTAGGGATTCCTATCAATTCATTCAATTGTTATTTCCAATATAAGTGGGAAACATAAAAAGAACATCGTTGGGTATTACTGAACTCCAGTTAGCTGCATATCAATTCACTTGCACTTTTTGGCAGCTTCCTGCAGTATAGCAATGTTGTTCCCTGCCATTAACAGATGGAGTCTCAACGTGAGAACTGCTACTGTAAAACCTACAATATGTTAGGTTAAAGATTAAGTGAAATCAATGTTGAGGATGCTGGCTGACACATCATATATTCCAATTGTTTATACTTTGCCAATTATAAGCTTCATGAATTTACTTATTAACAATGAAGATTTATGTTAAAAACTTCAATATCACAAAGGTGTTGGATGGCAGCAAGCTTATGTCCCCAAGGTGAGTGGCAGATGCCATGGAAACTGCACAGCAGCTTGCTTGCCTGCTTTCCAAATTGCAGATGTACAAAACAAGAACGTTTTTATGGGAGGTTGTTAAGATCGATGAAGCAGAGAGTTGACAGCTTTTAAAATATTTTAACTGCATATAATGGCATATATCAATATTTCAGCATCAGTAATTTTTCTCATCTTTTTCCTGATAAATGGCTCAATTTCAAACTGTATTGTTTTGAAATTTATAGTTTATTGAGCAAATTGCTTAAATAGTGAGATATTCATTTTATAATTGGGCTTAAACACCAATTAGTCCTATGAAAATCAAATGATCAGATTATTAAATTAGACTCATATTACATAATTTTCCAGTTATCAGTCTGTCATAATAGTTTTTATTCCTTCAATCAGTAAAGAATGATGCAGAGACAGTGAGAGAGGGCTGAGGAATTCCTTACTATGGATATCAGATATATGATCTTTGTCTCAAACAAAGAGTCCACAGAATTTTTGGCTAGTAAACATGGCTCATTTCACATACCAGAAAGCATATAGTTGGTGAAAGATCTCTGCTTAGTATTTGAACCTCTCTAGCTTATTTGATATTCCATTTGCCTTAGGGTTTCTAATGCTGTGAAGAGACACCATGACCAAGGCAACTCTTAAAAAGGACAACATTTAATTGGATCTGGCTTACAGGTTCAGAGGTTCAGTTCATTATCATCAAGGGAGGAGCATGGCAGTGTCCAGGCAGGCATGATGCTGGAGGAGATGAGAGCTCTACATCTTGATCTGAAGGCCACCAAGGAAAAGACTGACTCTCTCAGGCAGCTAGGAGGAGACACACTTCCCCCAAGGCTATATCTACTTCACCAAGACCACTCCTACTAATAGTGCCACTTCTTGGGTGGAGCAAATTCAAACCACCACACCATTCATAGTTTCAAGAATTCAGTTTACAAAAGCAATGCTGAGCTAAGCACATCATGCCTAAAGGGTTTTTTAACACAATTTCCTTATCAGAAAATACCTTTGCTTATTTCCAGGAGATTGACCATTAAACATCATATAAGAAATAAGATGGACATATTGGTCTTCATGCCTGCCAGGTCCACCCTATATTAGAAAACTTACTAGCAGCCATAACTACCAAGGGCCTCTTCTCTCCCTGATGGCTAACAAGACCCTCCTCTACAACATATGTGGCCAGCACCATGGGTCCCTCCATGTGTATTCTTTGTTTGGTGATCCAGTCTCCGGGAGCATCAGGAGGACAGACAATCTCCTAATAAATGTTATTTGAAATGGGAAGACACAGTAAGTAAAGGCTGCACCTTCTCATGGTAGCCCAGATAAAAGATGGTAGTAGATTGGTTTTTGCTTGCTTGCTTACTTTAGCTGAAAAATTTATCTACCCCAGTGCAACAGCAGTGGTAATGGCAGAATACAGCTTCTTCAGGCTTCCTATATGGAATGAAGATCAGTGGCTCTCCAAATTTTCAGGCTTTCAATGACAGATTGATACTATTGAAACATACTATTTCATGGTTGGAACTATTCAGTATTTGGCCTCTCTGGAACAAAACAGTGATTTGTGGTTTAGCCTGGTTATATTCTGAAAACTATCCTACTATATGCTTCCTAATAATAATAATAATAATAATAATAATAATAATAATAATAATAAATTTCATTTTCTCAATCCCATTCCTTTATTGAACAATGACTAATAAATCTTTAAAGAATCTAATAAATGAAGATTTCCATCAAAACAGGAAGGTTGCTGAGTTCTTGGATGAGACAAATCTCTCTGGACCATCTGCATCCTTAGTGAGTGTCTTAGTTTTCCATTGCTATGAAGAGACATCATGATATTCCACGATGAAGGAAAGTCAGAACAGAAACCTGGAGGCCACAAAAGAAGCAGGATCCATTTAGGAAGGCTTTGTTGCCCTGTTCCTTCTACTGAGACTTGCTTAATGCTTTTCCATTGACTAAAGTGTGGGTATAGGTTTAGGAGATGAAAATAACAAGGGTAGTTGCAGTTTCATGATATTATATTTAACAAAGATACCATCCATCTGGTTATCACTCTTCTCTATGTCCATCATCAAGCTGAGGAATTGTTGGTCAATTTCTCTGCTATAAGACCTTCTTCCCAGTTCCTGTACTAACCAAGTATGAGTCAAGTCATTGTGTGTAGTTTTACACTTACTGTAGGGTAGTTACCTTCTAATAATGACTCCTCTATCCCTGTCTTTTGTTTACTGTGACAGTCTACTTACCTGTAGCTAATACTTATTATTCCTATTGTTAACTCTGAGATGGCCAATTAGAAATATATTAATATAAAAATGTAGAGCATCTACAATACTTTTCTCATTTCTATGACACAATGCCTGATAAAATTGTATTATACAATAGAATATTTAGATGTTAGTTTGGGTGGTAAAAGTCCATAGAGGGAAACCTTGGCAGTTTCAGGTAATATGACTTCAGGAATGTCCAAGTGAAACTCCTTGATTCTCATCATGGGGGACCAGTAAGCAGGAGCAGAGGGGAAGTAGAACCCGGTGGTAAAATTCATAGGACTCAGTACTAGTAACTGTTTAATTTCCTCCAGGGTTCTTCTAGCTTCTAAATGTCCAGTCCCAAAATAGTGCCAAAAGCTGAGGACATGTATTCTAGCTCCTGAAACGAGGAGAAAAGTTCACATTCAAAACATAGCATCATCTGATCCATTTACAAACGTTGTTTATGTTGAGATCCAAGTTATGTGTCTATAGATTTTCTTTCTGTCCTCCTAACTAGTTTAACATTTCTTCTGGGACACATACACTCAGGATGGATTACTTCATCCTTTAGTTTACACTGCCTATTACTTTGATGATTTGGGGGGGATTATTTGGTCAGACATGGAACTGTAGATTGGTATTTCATAAATGTGTTTGTTTTCAACAATGCTTTACGTACTTTGCTTCTCTATTACTTCTCTCTTGCTTCTTGACAAAAACTCTGCTCGGACTTTTAGTTTTATTTCCATGGAATGACACTTCCTTACAACCAACCACAGATATTTTCAGCATCTCTCTGTCTCTGTCTTTCTGAAATTTGAATAGGACAGTGTATTTCTTTTATGTTTACCATGTAAGTTGTTCTATGAACCGCATAGACCTTTGGTTTGATGTCTATCATTAATTTTGAAAATTTCTCATTTATTATTACTTCAAATACATTTTAAGTTGGCTCTCTGTTCTTTTCTCATATTCCAGTTTATGTATAGTTCGTTTGATACTTGTGCACATACTTCTTTGACATTCTGTTTGTTATTGTAATTATTTTTCCTTTGCTTCTCAGCTTGAGATGTTTCTATTGAAGTATTTAACAAACCATTGATGTTTTCTTTAGCCATGCTGTGTTTACTGCTAAGCTCATTAAAGATAGCCTTAATTCAGTTACTGTACCTCTGCTTTCTTCAAGGACTCCATTGTTTGTTTGCTAATTTGCTTAAAATTTATATCTTTCCAGGCCTGAATTGTATCTCAGTAATAGAGTGCTTGCCTAGCATGTTCAGTGTCTTGAGTTTGATGTCCAGAATCTTAAGAAGATTCCAGCATTCTATCCATGTCACTCTTTTTATTCTATTATCAATTTCTCCTTATATCATTTTAGCCTAAAAATTACAAGTAGTCTAAATTTTTTCTGTAATTTCAAATCTTTGTCAGACTATACTTGATTTTTCACAATATACTTCAGTTTGTCTTCTAGCATACCTTGGATTTCTGCTATTGATGATAAAAACTGACATGTATTATGTAATAAAAACTGGACTAAGTGGATATTTTCTGAATATCTGTTACTTCTGTTAGGGTCTAGGCTGTTTTTAAGGTCTTGTGATTGATTGTTGGTCTTGGTTTTTATTCTGTTTAGGACATGGGTTTTGATTCCTTTGTTGTCCTTTCCTTTTTCTTCCTGTTGATGTTGGCTTTGACATCAGTCCCTTCTGACAGCATCTGTTTTCTGCAGTTATTTCAGCTACAGGTCATTGTTACTGCCCTGGCATCTCCTCCTCTTGCTCATATCCTATGTGGGACATGAAATAGTCAGTGATATTTTGAATGACTCTAAGTCATAATGAATGCATATAGTTACCTTTCTAACTCTACAGCAGCATAGGTCCCTCCTTCGTCACAGGACCCTGCTTCTGTACTCCTGTGCTAGAACCACTTGTTAACAGTACGGCACCTGTTAATTATGCCTTGGTACACACCATCTAGTCAGAAAAAAATTGACAAACTATGAATTATTTAACAGAAAGCAATTCAGCATAACAACCAGTCTAGGAACATAGCATTAACACTGATGCCTAGTAAGGAACAGCCTATGATTTCACATCACCAAATGGATTCCACTATCTTTAAGATCTTCCAGTTGTCACAATACAAATGAAATAACATCCCTCAAAGTCCCAGCTCTGTTTAGCCAATTATCCTATGTGTGATAACTATGATATAGCCTATCAAATTATTGTGAATGCCTTTGTAAAAATAGCTTATATTTTATTAAATACATCACATACACTAATTATTTATTTTTTCCTTATGATTATATAGATATGAAACTGCAGCCTGGCATATCTTTTTATGTGAACCATCAGAATAAATGCAATGCTCATCATTTCTTTTGAAGTACATGCTTTAAAAATAAAATAGATATCATATAAAATTCTAACTCAATTCTAAATAATAAATAACCAATTGTATTACTTTTAATATCATTCAAATATAGACTCATCTTTTATGTAGCCAAATAAACTTAATGTGAGAAATATTTTAAATCACATTGGTCAAAACATAACACATACATGAATTCGATAGGGAGACAAGAGATAATTGGACCCGCAAGTTCTACATGACAATACTATTCAGATTTATCTATTCCTCATTTTATCTAGGGTGGTATTGTGAAAATAATCAGTTGAAGCTCAAACATCAAGCTAGTCTGATAGCATCATACATTAATATTAACTGTTTCTATTTGAAACAGCACCTGGTTGTATAAAACAAGGTACTACATTCTCATTATAGAAATTAGAAAGTTTTCCTTTTAAAAACATTATTAAACTGTTTAGATCTTTACAAAATCTGCTAAGTTTTGCCATAATCTGTTCGCAAAAGAACAAGGTCTTATTTCATTAAAGTTTTAAACTAAAAAGTCTTTTAGTCCTTTCAGACCCTCAAATAGCCTATCTTTAGTTGCCACTTCTGTATTTAATTCTTAGACCCATGTTATAAATTGTCATTGATCTTTATGGAGAAATGGATCAAATTTGGTTGTAGAATTCACTCAACATGGAGATACAGCCAACTTTTTTATTGAGGCTGAGTTAGCCTTTACTCATGGTCTGTAATCCTGTGCAAATTTATGAGCAGATACCTTTGGGATGATGCTAGGTAACTACCATGGAGGCAAGAATCAATGGCTTTATTGACCTGCCTAGCAACCAGTCTGGGTTTGACTCTTTTTTCTTTGGAAGTAAGAAAATAACTGAAAGAAAAACCAGCAACTCCATTCTCTGTTGTTCCACCTCAAACACAGGGTGCATAGAAAGTACTGGAAAACACGTGTATCACACTGAGATGATGTAATATAAGCCAATACAAACACAGAAATGTTTTCATTGAAGGCAAGAGCAGTGAGGGCACAAGGACTCTTCTATTGTCAAGACAGTTTAATTCTATAACCTTAATTTACTCCAATAAGCAAGAAGAGATTTATTTCATCATTTCTGTCATAGTGTTTTGCCAAGAGAATGACGTCTGCAACCCCTTCACTCAGACATCAATACATCTCTGCTTTCTAATCTAGTTAAACATGTATAAATCAAGGGCCAACATGTAGTACAATGACAAATTTGTCTTCACTGAAAGGAAAAGGTATTACTGAGTTTTATGTTTATCCAACTACGGTGATTTGAATGAAAATGACTGTCATAGGCTCATACTGAGTGGTATTATTGAAGATATGGCCTTTTGGAGCATGTGTGGCCTTGTTGCTGTAGGTCTAGCCTTGGAGGAAGTGTATCATGTGTATTGGGATTCAGAAGCTCAAATGACTGTTACTCTATCTTCCTGCTGCCTGAGGATCCCTACATTGAACTCTAACCTATTTCTCTCACATCAAGTCTGCCAGTCATGATGATAATAGACTGAAACTTATAAGTACAAGCCAGCCCCTATTCAATGTTTTTTCTTTGTAAGAATTGCCATGGTTATGGTGTCTTTACACAGCAATATAAACCCTAACAAAGACAACAGTCCTTTAAGTTTTGATTGATTCACTGAACATAGATAAGGGACAAACTGATAAATTTGTACTTGAATTACCTAGTTAGTATTATTGCTGTTTCATTTCTCTAAACAATCTCATTTCCCTTGGCCTTACTAGTTTTTATTGGATTTTAGTAGGATTAGTCATGACACAAAGTAAAACCAAAGTGTATTGGCTTCAACTCAGGCAAGATCCTGAAAACAAAATAAAACAACAACAACAACAACAACAAAACCCCAAACTCAGGAAGATATATCAATAAAGGTTGTAGTATTCCTGGGATTCCTTTGAAAGGTACTTTCACCTGTTACTTTGATACAAGTGGCATGGCATGGTTGCTTTCTGGGGCACAGTAGGATCCAACTGGATCATTCATTTCTCACAACCCCTAATTCCAGAGAGATTACAAATTCCAGAGAATGCAGTATGTATGCATAACTTATAAAATTCTGTCACTTTGCTTGTAAATTCAAGTTGTGCTCCTATTGACACTGGAAATAATAGAATATATGTTTTTGGAGGATATTAACTTTCAACCAAGTTAAGAAGTTACCACCATGCTACCTATAGCTTCACCTATTTAATATACATACAGTATATTTATATATAAATAATGTATATTGGGGTCTCTTGTACTGTTCCATACTCTGTATATTTAGCTTCCATCAGAAAGAACAGAGATTCATTTCTGATCCACTAGGCTGAAGTGTTCCCAGCACTGTTTTATAAGCAAGTGTATTTATTTACTTATGTATGTGAAATAGTTTACTAGATGTACGTTTCTGAATTTGTTGTTTTAGTGTCAGCTCTTTTGAAATGTTTTCCTGTCAACCTCAAGCTTGATAGTAATGAGAAGTCAGCTCTGATTCATTACATTGTGCTCCTATGTAGCATATGTCATTTTCTCTCTCTTCAGGGATTTCAAGATTTGCTTTTCATAATTTGTTTCATCTTTCCCTGAAATATGAATAGGAAGTGACTTATTTCTCTTATAAGTTATCAGTCATTTTGAACAGATGTCTTGATACTTTAATTTTAAATTGTTTGCTCTTTGTCTCTTTACAAATTACTCTCTTTATCTCTCCACATGTCTGTCTTTTTATTTTAGAGGGTCACCGTCCTGCTTTATTAGCTTTGTACTTTCCCTCTTTATATTGGAGAATTCCCATGATTCTCTTGAAATTTGTTTACTGTGATTTTTGTCACCTTCATCCTTCTAGTAAGTCTCAGAGTACATTGCATTTCTATGTGCATACATAGTTCTGCATGTCATTATCTGTGTATGTGTCTATATACTATTCCATGTTTGAGTCCATGTATGCATGTGTATGCACATGTAAATCAGAGTTTCTTTCTTCAAGAAACATAGATCCCAATGATCATATGATTGCATGGGGTACAATAGCTGTAAAGAGTTTTGTGATATTTTGTTTCGGATTTAAAGTTGTTCTAATGAGAAGCACAGTTTTGGTAAATTATAGCACCAGTACTTTCTGTCCATATATCTTGATTTTATTTTATTTTTCCTATACATATATCATAATTTTAATAAAATCTTGTATTTATTATGGAAATTTGTTAGCAGTTATCTGTATATACTATTAAAGTCCTGGTTTCTGTCTACTTTGTACAAAAGCTATGTAACAATGTATAATATTCTACTGTGTTCTTTAACTTTTCAGTATTGCACTGGTTTGACTTTGGATGCTACACTGTTTATATTGAATTAAGTCCATATACTCAAAATTTAAAGACACTACTTTTTCATGAATGTAATTATATTCTACTTTAAATGTCTTACATATTTTGTCAACTACCAGTTTGAGATAGGCTTTATTTTCTTGAATTTAAACATATTCTTACATTCATGTTGATGTTTTCTGTTAAGAGTCTTAGTTCAGATAGCATATATACCTGAGGCCACAGGGCTACCACAGACCTTGACTTTCAATTCTTTTTCACCCAGACCACTGTGGTGCTCACACCTCCTTTCCTCTAACAGTTTTTCAGGGCAAGTCTTCTTTTTTTTTAATTTATTTAATCTTTTTATACATTCCAGATTTTATCCACCTCCAAGTCCACCCTTTGACTGTTCCACATGTCATACTTCCCCACAACCCCTGTCTCCACGAGGGTGTCCACACTCACCCCACCACCATGGCCACCAGACCTCTAAACTCCCTGGGGCCTCCAGTCTCTTGACAGTTAGGTGCATCTTCTCTGACTGAACCCAGACTCAGCAGTCCTCCCCTGTATCTGTGATGGGTACCTCATATAAGCTGGTGTATGCTGCCTGGATGGTGGTCCAGTGTTTGAAAGATCTTGGGGGTCTAGGTTAGTTGAATCTGCTGGTCCTCCTACAGGGTCGCCCTCCTCCTCAGCTTCTTCCAGCTTTTCCCTAATCCAACCACAGGGGCCAGCAGTTTCTCTCCATTGGTGAGGTGCAAATATCTGCATGTGACTTTTTCATCTGCTTGTTGGGATTTTCAGTGGGCAGTTATGATAGATCCCTTTTTGTGAGCTCTCCATAGCTTCAGTAATAGTGTCAGGTCTTGGAACCTCCCCTTGAGCTGGATCCCATTTTGGGCCTGTCGCTGGACCTTTTTTCCTCAGGCTTCTCTCTATTTCCATCCCTGAAGTTCTTTCAGACAGAAGCAATTATAGGTCAGAGTTTTGACAATGGGATGACAACCCCATCTCTCACTTGATGCCCTCTTTCTACTGGGGGTGGGCTCTACAAGTTCCTTTTCCCCATTGTAGGGCATTTCATCTAAGGTTCCTCCCTTTGAGTCCTGAGAGTCACTCACCTCCCCTGTCTCTGGTACATTCTGGAGGGTCTTCCCACCTCCTATTTCCAGAGGTTACTTGTTTCCATTCTCTCTGCTGACCTTCAGGGCTTTAGTCCTGTTACCTCATTTAATTCCTGATCGTGTTTCCCTCCCCAACCCACCCCCCAGCCCTTTGCCACACAGGTCCCTTGCTCCCTCTCCCTTCCCTCCATCATCATTTGGGTCCTTCAATTTGTTAACCTTTTTGAGTTCTGTGGACTGTATCCTGGGTACATTTTTTGGCTCATAATCACTTATTAGTGAGTACATACCATGCATGTCCTTTTGGGTCTGAGTTATCTCACTCAGAATGATATGTTCTAGTTCCATCCATTTGCCTGCAAAACTCAGTATGTGCTTGTTCTTAATAGCTGACTAGTATTCCACTATAATAATAAACCACACTTTCTGTATCCATTCTTCTGTCCTTGGACATCTGGGTTGTTCCCAGCTTCTGGTTATCACAAATAAGGCTGCTATAACCATAGTGGAACATGTGCTCCTGTGGCATGGTGTGACATCTTTTGGGTATAGTCCCAAGAGTGATATAGCTGGGCCCTCAGTTAGATATATTCCAGTTTTATGAAGATTCTCCACATTGATTTCCAGAGTGGTTGTAGCAGATTGCAATCCCACCAGCAATGGAGGAGTGTTCTGCTTTCTCCACATCCTTGCCAACATGTGCTATCACCTGAAGTTTTGATCTAAACCATTCTGATTGGTGTAAGGTAGAATCACAGGGTCATTTTGATTTCCCTTTCTGTGATCACTAAGGACTTTAAACATTTCTTTAATGCCATTCAAGATTTCTCTGTTGTTAATTCTGTTTATTTCTATACCCCATTTTTTGATTAGGTTGTTTGGTTTTTTGGTGGTTAGCTTCTTCAGTTCTTTATATATTTTGGATATTAACCCTCTATTGGATGTGGGATTAGTGAACAGTTTTTTTTTCCAGTCTGTTAATTGCTGATTTGTCCTATTGACAGTGTCCTTTGCCTTACAGAAACTTTCCAGTTTCATGAGGTCTCATTTATCAATTCTTGATCTTAGAGCCGGAGCCATTGGAGTTCTGTTTAGGAAATTTCCCTCTTTGACAATAAGTTCAAGGCTCTTTCCCACTTTCTCTTACATTAGATTCAGTGTATCTGGTTTTATGTTAAGGTTCTTGATCTACTTGGACTTGAAGTTTGTGCAAGTTGACAAATTTGGGTCTATTTTCATTTTTCTACATACAAACAGCCAGTTAGACCGGCACCATTTATTGAAGATGCTTTATTTTTATCCATTGCATATTTTTGGTTTCTTTGTCAAAGATCAAGTGCCTGTAAGTGTGTGGTTTAATGTCTAGGTCTTCAATTCTATTCCATTGATCAATGTTTCTATTTATGTACCAATACCATGCAGTTTTTATCACTATTGCTCTGTAGTAAAGCTTGAGGTCAGGGATGGTGATTCCACCAGCTGTTCTTTTATTGTTAAGTATTATTTTCATTATTCTGATTTTTTGTCTTTCCAGATGAATTTGAGAATTTCTCTTTCCATGTCTTTGAAGAATTTTGTTGGGGGGGGAGTTGCATTGAATCTATTGATTGCCTTTGGTATTATGGCGATTTTTATAGTGTTAATTCTGCCAATCCATGAGCATGGGAGATCTCTCCTTTTTATGAGATCTTCTTCAATTCCTTTTTTCGAGAGACTTGAAGGTATTGCCATACAGATTTTTCACTTGTTTGATTAGAGTTTCCAGAAGTTATTTTATATTATTTGTGTCTATTGTGAAGGGAGTTCTTTCCCTAATTTCTTTATCAGCCTGTTTGTCATTTGTCTAAAGAAAGGCTACTGATTTCTTTGAGTTAATTTTATATCCAGCCACTTTACTGAAGTTGTTTGCTGAAGTTCTCTGGTAGAATTTGTCTTGTCCCTTATGCATTCTATCATATCATCTGCATATAGTGAAGCCCTTACTTTGTCTTTGCCAATTTGTATCCCCTTGATCTGTTCTAGCTAGAACTTCCAGTACTATACTGAATAGATATTGGGAGAGTTAACATCCTTGTCTTGGCTTCAATTTTAGTAGAATTGCTTCAAGTATCTCTCCATTTTATTTGATATTGCCTGTTTGTTTGCAGTAGATTGAAATAATCCCATGCATCATATCAGATCACCATGGACTAAGGCTGGTCTTCAATAACAACAAAAACAACAGAAAGCCCACATACATGTGGAAACTGAACAACTTACCACTCAATGATAACTTGGTCAGGGAAGAAAAAAAAGAAAGAAATTAAAGGCTTCCTGGAATTCAATTAAAATGATGACACAACATAAACAGACTTATGGGACACAATAAAAGCAGTTCTAAGAGGAAAATTCATAGCACTAAGTGCCTTGGTAATGAAATTGGAGAGATCCTATACTAGCAACTTAACAGCATACCTGAGTGCTCTAGAACAAAAGGAAGCAAACACACACACGAATAATAGATGGCAAGAAATAGTAAAACTCAGGGCAGAAATCAACCAAATCCAAAAAAAAAAAGAACAATACAAAGAATCAAAAAAGCCAAAAGCTGGTTCTTTGAGAAAATCAACAAGATAGATAAGCCCTTATCCAAATCAACTAATGGGCCCAGATGCAGTATCCAAATTAATGAAAACAGAAATTAAAAGGGAGACATAATGACAGCAACAGAGGAAATTCAAAGAAATTGTCAGATCATAGTACAAAAGCCTATACTCAACAAAACTGGAAAATCTGGATAAAATGGGTGGTTTTCTAGACAGATACCACATATCAAGGTTAAACCAAGATCAGGTAAACTTTTAAACAGGCCCATATCCCATAGAGAAATAGAAGTCATTAAAAACCTCCCAACCAAAATAAAGCCCAGGGCCAGACAGCTTTAGTACAGAATTCTAGCAGACCTTCAAAGAAGACCTAATATCAATATTCCTCAAACTTTTTCATAAAATAGAAGCAGAAGGAACACGACCTAATTCATTCTATGAAGCCACAATTGCTCTGACACCTAAACCACACAAAGACCCAACAAAGAACTTCAGACCAATTTTGCTTATGAATATCAGTGCAAAAATACTCGATTATATTGTTTAAAACATTTCAGTATTATAATAATCTCCAGTGACTACTATTATTTCTTTTACTTGTTCCCCACTATATGTGCTACATCTTAGTCTTCAATGGCTCATATCTATGTAAATGAAAGCTAGTGGTTTTCAATGAGCCCATACCCATTTACCACCTTATTTCCAACCTAAATTCTAAGTAGGTCACCATACAATCAAATGTAAAAACCCATTGGTGAACATACACAATTACCAACTCATGGTGATTTCTGTATGAAATCTGTATCTTGCATCTGTAAGTAGAAGTTATAAATGAGGTATCATTTCAAAAGATAGATGCTTTGAAACCTGGGTCACATATTTATATAATTATTTCATTTCCAGTTATGCTTGGGCTTGGCTTCAAGATGTATCATTCTAATACAGATATAGATAATTTCTGTCATCATTAGAATTGATGGTCATCCGTTAATGCAGAATTCCAGTGCTTCTGATGCTTGGTCTGCACCAGACATCATTGCTTTTAAGAGTTATTGGATCTATGTCATATAGTTCAAACAGCAGCGTATACTTCCTAGCAACTGAGACTTCTTCCAGTGACTCCCGTCCCTTAAGCTCTAGTGAAATAGATCCAAATTGGAGTTCGACTTCTTAATAATTACAAGTGATTCCCTGATCTGTTTTTATCTATCATAAAGCAAGGAAAACTCCTATGCTTCATAATCTTAATAAATGAAATAATATTTATTTAGAATTACATGGCAGCACAAACTATTAAAGAAAAAGGCACAGTATTAAATAGAAATGATGCATTTCTGTCTAAATGTGTTTAAGTGCCAATTATTTATCACTTGCAAGTGACCTTACTTTTTCCTGTTTAGGATTCTTTTCTGTCATTTAACCCAGCTATCCTTGTTTTCTGATTCCCCTTTCCTTTAAAAGTTTATGTCTGACACAGCAGGAAGGCTTCAATTCTGCTGTCAGCATTGTTTGGGTTTATCTTTTTCTTACAAGAAAAAATATTCTGAGTCTTTGACCTTGGTTTTCAAAAGTCTAAATCTTTGTTCTTAAGTCCTGAATCATTCCTAATCTATTTATTATTTATTAACTGTATGTTAATGGTCATCACATTTATATCTCTGGTCTGAATGCATTCCTACCAGAAACCTTCATGTCTTCTTATTTTGTCACATTACCCTGTCAGATTTAACTCAAATTATTACTTAGAAGTACTCATATCCATAATTTTTCATGTTAAACATTATGAAGACATGTATTTTTATTGTTCTAAATCCAACAAACTATAGTTATTTATCATATAAAATATAACCTCTATAACCTTCACCAAATGTCTTTCAGTTGACTCTTCTTCTTAGAAGAGGCCTTGACAATATTTAGTAACAGCAAATTTCTCAAAATTCTCTATTGTAATTGATGAGGTCTTAGCTACACTGTCCTCGGTGCTGGTCTTTTGTTTGATCTCTCAAGGTTCTATGCAGGTAGCTGATGTGTTTCTTCAGGTAATGCCCAAATGAAAGAGCTTCTGGCGGTCTGTACTGACATTGCTTTCCAAGAACTGAGTAGTTTCATACAATCATTGCGAAGAAATATTTGTTGAAAGATTAATCCTTCAAATGTGAACTTCAGTCCCCTTCTAAGTTAGGTACCAGAGACCACTCCCTCTCTCTTTGACAGCACTTTGTGTTAAGCCTGATAATGACTTGTTTAGAAAACTGGGAATTATCTCTTCATTAGAGGATAAAAATTGTGAAATAGATTAATATGATAATATTTTATTTTTATTTTCTTTATAACTTACCTTGTTTTATCAGTAATAGTTGATACTGGCAATTTGATTTTTCTAAATCCTCCCTTTTAAATTGTTATCTTTTTTGAATACCTAATTACTTCTGTTCGAGGAAGCATGGCTTGAAAGCACAGAGATGCAGTTTGCTCACGTGTTCATCTGACTATGTAGTTTCAGTTCTCTCATGGTGCCTATGGTAAACGGTCCCTATTGCATCTCTCTCACTAATGAGCCTGCATTTTAGATTTTATTTTTACATTCACTTCATGGATTGCTTAACTTCATAAAAAAGATAACCAGTATTTTTATTTTTTCTTAATCAAAATAATATTCAATTGGGAGGGGAGCATATACACCTCTGGAATTAGAATTTCAAGCCTTGAGCTTCTGGCTACCCGGTGTACTCATGTTGTGTACACCAGTCTCTTTGAATATGATTAAATATATCAGAAATTATTTTACATTATGTGATTTTTTACATCATAACAGACAACCAAGAGACTGTTCTCCTGGTTTTCAGAACTTTTGAGAAAGGAAGATGACACGGACAACCTTTAATCAATAGCTACCAATAAAACATTGACCTTACTTCCTTAACCAAAAGAAACCGAATTTTATTAAAAAGTACCTATAAATAAAATTGGACACTAAACTGTAGGAGAAGCTGCAATCTCTGCTATTGGATTCAATTTTTAACGTCCTAAGTGGATACACATCATACCTGTATCTGAAATACTGCTTATAATAAATGTGTATATTTCTATACATTAACATTGTTATACCTTGGGAGAAAACAAATATACATGTTTACTTGTGTCAATAATCCTGGCAACATTACCAGTTTGTCACTACATTTACTCATTAAAAGAAAAACAAATCTTGAAAGCATTATGTTTATCCATTTTTTTTCTAATATGCAATAATTTCAATACTACCTGCATATTGTTTTGTTTGGGTCCCCATTAGATCTAAGAAATTTTATTTAACAATGCTTTACTCTGCTCCACTGATTAGATAAAATACTGTCTACATCTAACAAATTACCACTATTTTTTAACAATTAACACCAACCTAAAATAGAAGTGAAGGAAACCTTTAGGGATTAGATGAGAGATCTTTGCTTTCCAAACTTCTAAGGTCAGAATTTGAATCATGGTGCTCCTGTAATGCTATTAAGCACAGTCCTTAATTTGAGACAAAGAGATTTATACTGGCACAGTCACTTAAATATGAGTTTTAAGAGCTCACTTGTAAAATGTTTTAGATATATTATTATTTCTACTCATTGCCATTTACTTGGTGTCAGCAAGGTTATTTGAAGGACACTTATGAAACTTAGAGTAGAATCAATTATTCTTTTCTTTTTCTCTTCTTATTATTTTATGTCTGTTCACGCTGCATATATGCTCTTTTTTCATAAGAGAATGCAATCATTTGTTTATGTTTATTTCAAACTTTATAATATTTTAAAATTTTTTAGCAAGAATATAAATTTCTTTAAAAATGCTTGTAATTATCCACAATATTTCATTAACTATTTACAATAGAAATAATAGATTAAAAATCTACTCTCTATATATAATAATTCAGCAATATTTTGGCATTGAAAATTTATTGTAATTTATTTACTAATATCTAAGTATGTTGCTATACATATAATATTCATTTGTATTTTTGATGTGTTACAAGCTGCAAGTCAGATGTTAGCTCAAGGTTCCATAGAGGTTATGTATGTCTTTGATTATAGAATGCCATTTTAATTTAACTTATGATCATAAAGATATTAGAGCTACACAATCTTTTTGACAAATACATGTGTTTTTAGGTAACCATACCCCCTAATAACTCATTTCAAATCATAAATATTATTTTTATATGCTTATTTTTGTATGTTTTGCCAATATACACTAGCCTCAAATATTTGCTGAAGTACCATTTGTTTGACAGGGCAGGTTTCCTTCTGAGCATAGAGGCCGATTGGCCTTTCCTAGCTGTGCTTATCCTGAGGCAATTTACTTTTCCAGCTACTCTTTCTGGCACAACAGGGTCCTATTTTCTAGTTCCTTTTACTCCTGATCAATCTGCTTCTTGAGATATATAAAACCTCAGCTTATGGCCAGTATGTGAGGGAGGATTAAATTTACAATGACCCTCCTCTCTTAAAGGCCACATTTCATGGCATTTCAAGCTTTAGGTCATGAAAAATCAACACTAATTTTGATTTTCTATATATATAAATAAAATGGAGTGATAGGTAGATAAATGATAGATAGATAAATAGATAGATAAACAGACAGATGCACTAGACAGACAGACAGTTGAATTACATTGGTACAATTTTTATTTACTGGTAATATGATTAGAGTTTTTCCATCATTAGTCCTTATCTATTCTATTTAATTTTCTCAACAATTCCATACAGAAAAGACCACAAGGAAAAGATCACCACTATTTTTAATTCATATAATATATATATATATATATATATATATATATATATATTCCAATATATTTGAATACAAAATATCCTACCACCAAGAACTAAAATATCACACTAATGAAATGGAAAAGTAATAACACATACATAGTAAAATAGATCTATTAACGCTATTAACATGAAGCTTATATTCTTGTCAGCACATTGATCTAGAAGGATTTAGGGTATAAAAGACTAGTAATTTTAATCATTACAAGTAGTTACTGTTTGCAAATTAAATTAGAAGTTTAAAGGTACAGATTCTAACTTAATCTTCCATGCACAATAATCAGAACATATAACAAGTACTGGGATTTAGTTTAGCTGTGTTGCAATCTAAAAACTACCATTACTAAAATGCTATGCAAATGCCACAGGCTTAGGTTTAAATACTTGGACCCTAGTTGATGAACATTTTTGTCCAAATTGTAACACTGTATTTATCTTAAATTAGGTAATAAGAACCCATTGATTTTCTGATTAATATATAGACATATATAATTTGTATACGTATAATTACAACAAAGATCTGAGCAAATAAGCTTTACCAAAGCACCCACTTCATTAATCCTTTTTGTACAAATTCTTCTAAACAGAAAACCTCTCCATCCATGAATTGAGACTTTTAAAACAATTTTCTTTGTTCTTGGTTACCAGAAATTGAAGGTAAGACCCTAATAATGTAGGCACCATGTACTTTAGAACAGTGATTTGGAGGAATCAAGCTAGCATTGACTCAGAAGCCTTCTCCGTAGTATATAGATTCTATTGTATCTGAAGAGACTATGTTAAGAGAGAAAGATGATTAACAGTCCTAACTAGCTAAAACGTCTATGAGCTACAACAGTGACTTGAAGGAGTCTTCAAGATTTGCCAATCATAAAATAAATCAATCAGAAGTTTAGGATAAGCAACAGCTATATAATTGGACATAAGGCCCACTCAATAATTACACCTGATATTGAAAATATGATTACCTATTGCTAGTAAGGTCACAAATCTTATAAAACTTACTTCTGCCATCTTCCCAAATCAATATATTTTATAAAATTATTTTAAAAATTCTTACACCTTCAGATAGGTTTAGCTCTCATTTTTTACCTGAAAAGACTATAGTTCCCATTCTGAGCATTTTTTGATTATTTACATTTCAAATGTTTCCCCCTTTCCATATTTCCCTTTTAGAAGCCCCTATCCCCTCACCTCTCCCCCTGCCTCTATAAGGGTATTCCCCCTCCTACCCACCCACTCTCCTCTTCCCTTCTTGGCATTCTCCTATACTAGGACATCTAACATCTTCAGGCCCAAGGGCCTTTCCTCCCCCTGATGGCTAACAAGATCCTCCTCGGCCACATATGTGGCCAGCACCATGGGTCCCACCATGTGTATTCTTTGGTTGGTGATGCAGTCTCCGGGAGCATCTGGAGGTCAGGCCAGTTGACACTGTTGCTCCCTCCATGGGGATGCAAACTCCCTCACTTCCTTCAGTCTCTTCTCCAAGTCCTCCATCTGGGACCTTATGCTCACCCCAATGGTTGCTATGAAGTGAATCTTGGGTATTCCGAACTTTTGGGCTAATAACCACTTATCAGTGAATACATACCTTGCTCATTCTTTTGTAACTGTGTTACCTCGCTCAGGATGATAATTTCAAGTTCCATCCATTTGCCTGCAAATTTCATGAAGTCATTGTTTTTAATGGCTGAGTAGTATTCAAATGTGTAAATGTACCACATTTTCTGTATCCATTCCTCTGTTGAGGGACATCTGGGTTGTTCCCAGTCTCTGGATATTATAAATATGGCTGCTATGAACATAGTGGAACATGTGTCTTTATTACATGTTGGAGCACCTTCGGGTATATGCCTAGGAGTGGTATAGCTGGGTCTTCAGGTAGTATTATATGCTAATTTTTCTGAGGGTCAGCCTAATTTCCAGAGAGGTTATATCAGCTTGCATTCCCACCAGCAATGGAGGAGTGTTCCTCTTTCTCCACATCCTTGCCAGCATCCTCTGTCACCTGAGTTTTTGATCTTATCCATTCTGACTGGTGTGATGTGGAATCTCAAGGTTGTTTTGATTTGCATTTCCCTGATGACTAAGGATGTTGAAAATTTCTTTAGGTGCTTCTCTGCTATTCGAGTTTCCTCAGTTGAGAATTCTTTGTTTAGCCCTGTTCCCCATTTTTTGATAGGGTTATTTGGATCTCTGGAGTCTAGCTTCTTGAATTCTTTGAATATATTGGATATTAGCCTTCTATAAGACAAAGGATTGGTAAAGATCTTTTCCTAATCTGTTAGTTACTGTTTTGTCCTATTTACCCTGTCCTTTGCCTTACAGAAGCTTTGTAATTTTATGAGGTCCCACTTGTTGATTCTTGATCTTAGAGCATAAGCCATTGGTTTTCTGTTCAGAAACTTTTCCCATGTGCCCATATGTTTGTGATTTTTTTCCCCCACTTTCTTTTCTATTAGATTCAGTGTATCTGGTTTTATGTGGAGATCCTTGATCTACTTGGACTTGACCTTTGTACAAGGAGATAAGAATGGAACGATTCACAATCTTCTACATGTAGACCGCCAGTTGAACCAGCACCATTTGTTGAAGAAACTGTCTTTTTTCCACTGGATGGTTTTAGCTCCTTTGTCACAGATCAAATGAACATAAGTGTGTAGGTTCATTTCTGGGTCTTCAGTTCTATTCCATTGATCTACCTGCCTGTCACTGTACCAATACCATGCAGTTTTTGTCACTACTGCTATGTCATACAGGTTGAGGTCAAGGATGCTGATTTCCCCAGAAGTCCTTTTATTTTTGAGAAGAGTTTTTTCTGTCCTGGGATTTTTGTTATTCCATATGAATTTGAGAATTGCTCTTTCTAAGTCTATGAAGAATTAAGTTGGAATTTTGATTGGGATTGCATTGAATCTGTAGATAGCTTTCAGCAGGATGGCCATTTTAGCTATATTAATCCTGCCAATCCATGAGCATGGGAGATCTGTCCATCTTCTGAGGTCTTCTTCGATTTCTTTCTTCAGAGACTTGAAGTTCCTGTCATACAGATCTTTCATTTGCTTGGTTAGAGTCACAATTATATATTTTATATTTTTTGTGACAATTATGATGGGTGTCATTTCCCTAATTTCTTTCTTAGACTGGTTATCCTTCAAGTATAGGAAGGTTACTGATTTGCTTGAGTTAATTTTGTATCGGGCTGATTTGCTGAAGTTGTTTATCAGCTATAGGAGTTCTCTGGTGGAGTTTTTCGGATCACTTAATTATACCATCATATCTATAAATAGTGATATTTTGATTTGTTCATTTCCAATTTGTATCCCTTTCACCTCCTTTTGTTGTCTAATTGCTCTAGATAGAATTTCAAGTACTTTAGTAAATAGTTAGGGACAGAGAGGGCAACCTTGTCTAGTCCCTGATTTTAGTGGGATTGCTTCCAGTTTTTCTCTATTTAGCTTGATTTTGGCCACTGGTTTGCTGTATATTGCTTTTAGTATGTTTAGGTATGCTCCTAGAATTCCTTATCTTTCCAAGGCTTTTATCATGAAGGGATGTTGAATTTTGTCAAATGTTTTTTCAGCATCTACCAAAATGACCATGTGGGTTTTTTTTTCTTTGTGTTTGTTTATGTAGTGGATCACATTGACGGATTTCCCTGCATCCTTGGGATAAAGCATACTTGATCATGGTGAATGATCATTTTGATGTGTTCTTGGATTCGGTTTGCAAGAATTTTATTGAGTATTTTTGGATTGATATTCATAAAGGAAATTGGTCTGAAGTTTTCTTTTATTGTTGGGTCTTTGTGGGGTTTTGGTATCAGTGTGACTGTGGCCTCATAGAATAAATTGAGTAGTGTTCCTTCTGTTTCTATTTTGTGGAATAGATTGAAGAGTATTGGTATTAGGTCTTCTTTGAAGGTCTGATAGAATTCTGCACTGAACCCATCTGGTCCTGGGCTGTTTTTGGTTGGGATACTCTTAGTGACTGCTTCTATTTCTTTAGGGGTTATCTTCTATTTAGATGGTTTCTCTGCTCCTGGCATAACTTTGGTATTTGATATATGTCTAGAAATTTGTCCATTTCATCCAGATTTTCCAATTTTGTTGAGTATATTATTTTGTAGTAGGATCTGGTGATTTTTTGAATTTCCTCAGAATCTGTTGTTATTATCTCCCTTTTCATTTGTAATTTTGTTAATTTGCATACTGTCTCTGTGCCCTCTGGTTAGTCTGGCTAAGGATTTATCTATCTTGTTGATTTTCTCAAAGAAGCAGCTCCTGATTTTGTTGATTCCTTGTATAGTTCTTTTAGTTTCTACTTGGTTGATATCAGCCCTTAATGTGATTATTTTCTGGCTTCTACTCCACTTGGGTGTATTATCTTCTTCTTTTATATTTTTCCTAGAGCTTTCAGGTATGCTGTGAAGCTACTCGTATTTGCTCTCTTCAGTTTCTTTTTGGAGGTATTCAGAGCTATGAGTTTTCCTCTTAACAGTGCTTTCATTGTGTCCCATAGGTTTGGGTATGTTGTACTTTCATTTTCATTAAATTCTAGGAAGTCTTTAATTTCTTTCTTTATGCCTTCCTTGACCAAGTTATCATTGAGTAGAGCATTGTTCAGCTTCCATGTGTATGTGGGCTTTCTGTTGTTGTTGTTGTTGCCATTGAAGACCAGCCTTAACCCATAGTGATCTGATAGGAGGCAAGGGGTTATTTCAATCTTCTTATATCTGTTGAGGTTTGTTTGTGACCAATTATATGATCAATTTTGGAGAGGGTACCATGAGGTGCTGAGAATAAGGTATATTCTTTTGATTTAGGATGAAATGTTCTTTAGATATCTGTTAAATCCATTTGGTTCATAACATCTGTTAGTGTCACTCTGTCTCTGTTTAGTTTGTGTTTCCAAGATCAATCCATTGATGATAGTGGGGTGTTGAAATCTCCCACTATTATTGTGTTAGGTACAGTTTGTGCTTTGAGCTTTACTAAAGTTTCTTTTATGAATGAGGGTGCACTTGCATTTGGGGCATAGATATTCAGAATTGAGAGTTCTTCTTGATAGATTTTTCTTTTGATGAGTATTTAGTGTCCTTCCTTATCTTCATTGATGAATTTTGGTTGAAAGTCAATTTTATCTGATATTAGAATGACTACTCAACCTGTTTCTTGGGACCATTTGTCTGGAAAATTGTTTTCTAGCCCTTTACTCTGAGATAGTGTTTGTCTTTAACACGGAGGTACATTTCCTGGATGCAACAAAATGCTGGGTCCTGTTTATGCATCCAGTCTGTCAGTGTGTGTCTTTTTATTGTAGAATCGAGTACATTGGTGTTAACAGATATTAAGGAATAGTGATTGTTGCTTCCTGTTATGTTCGATGTTATTTTTATGTTTGTATGGCTATGTTCTTTTGTGTTTGTTGAAAGATTACTTTCTTGCTTTTTCTAGGTTGTAGTTTCCCTCCTTGAGTGGGTGTTTTCCATCTATTATGCTTTGTAGGGCTGGGTTTGTGTAAACATACTGTGCAAATTTGGTTTTGTCATAGAATATTTTGGTTTCAGGAGCTATGATAATTGAGAGTTTTGCTGGATATAGCAGCCTGGGCTGGCATTTGTGTTCTCTTAGGGTCTGTATGAGATCTTCCCAGGATTTTTAGCATTCCTAATCTCTGGTGAGATGTCTGGTATATTTCTGGTAGGTCTGATTTTATATGTTACTTGACCTTTTTCCCTTACTGCTTTTAATATTCTTTCCTTATTTTGTGTATTTGGTGTTTTGACTATAATGTGACTGGAGGAATTTTTTATCTGGTCCAATCTATTTAGAGTTCTGTAGGCTTCTGATATATTTATGTTCATCTCTTTCTTTAAGTTAGGGAAGTTCTCTTCTATAATTTTGTTGAAGATATTTACTGGTTCTTTAGGTTGGGAATCTTCATTCTCTTCTATACCTATTATCCTCAGGTTCTGTCTTCTTATTGTATCCTGGATATCCTGGATGTTTTCAGTTAGGAGCTTTTTGCATTTTGCATTTTGTTTGTTGTGTCAATGTTTTGTATGGTATCTTCTGCACCTGAGATTCTCTCTTCTATCTCTTTTATTCTATAAGTGATACTTCCATCTGATCTCTGTTGTAGGTTTGCTATGTCCAGGGCTGTCTCCCTTTGTGATTTCTTTATTGTTTCTATTTCTATTTTTAGTTCCTCAATGGTTTTGTTCAAATCTGTTTGATTGTGTTTTCCTGTAATTCTGCCTGTTTGATTGTGTTTTTCTGTAATTGTTTGAGGGAATTTTTTGTTTGCTCTTTAAAGATTTCTAGTTGTTTACCTGTGTTCTCTTGTATTTCTTTAAGGGAGTTATTTATTTCCTTCTTAATATCTTCTATCATCATCATGAGATGTGATTTTAAATCTGAGTCTTTCTTTTCTGGTGTGTTGGGGTATCCAGGGCTTGCTCTGGCAGGAAAGCTGGGTTCTGATGGTGCCAAGTAGCCTTGATTTCTGTTCCTTATATTCTTACCCTTGCCTTTCACCATTTGGTTATCTCTGGTGTTAACTGGTCTTACTCTCTCTGACTGTGGGTTGTCCTTCCTGCATGCCTTGGTGTCAATACTCCGTGAAGACCAGTTCTTTCTGAGAGGAATTTGGGTTTGGAGAGCTGTGGTACAGGGTCAGCTCTGGGGTACAGACAGAAACCAGAAGGATTTAGTCCCCAGCTGTCCGTTGGTTCCTGTGTCCTGATGGATCTGCAAGGGTCCCTCTTGATCCAGTGAATTTGAACAGAATTGGTGGTCTTGCCTGTGCTTGCAGGTGTGTCAGCACTCCTGGGATATCAGCTCTCTCTGGCCACTATTTGAGTATGGAACCCTGTGTCACAGGATCCACTCCATGGCTACATAAAAAAAAAAAAAAAAAAAGTAGTAGACCACTCCTCAATTCCTGTGTCCTTGGGATTCCAGGTGGATCCCTCTGAGCAGACAGGCTTGCCCACACTCCTGGGAGGCTATCTTTTTCCCAGCGCTATTTGGCTATGGAGCCCTGGTGGCCCAGGCAGAGGTCTCCAGCCATAGATGGAAATCAGAAGGCTCCTTCCCCCAGCTGTTCCTCAGTACCTGTGTCCCAAGGATTCCGGGTGAGTCCCGCTGAGCAGTGTTGCTCATCTTACTCTATCTCATGGGTTTTTCCACACTCCTGGGAGGCTAACTTTCACCCAGTGCTATTTGGCTATGGAGCCTTGGTGGTCCAGGCAGAGGTCTCCTTCCACAGATCCTGAGCATTTTTTAATTGCCTGAAATTTTTTGTGTGAATTTTTTGTGAGGTCTCATCGGCTTTTTCCTACCCATGGTAGTACTTAATTGGCATTATCCTTATTCACTTGATAGGAAGGCAATCACATTGTTGAGATTTTATGGGTTTAGTTTCTAACATTACTAGGAGACACAGTCTGACAATAAATTTTCAAGTTGTCTAGCTCTTATAATCTTTTTGCTCTCTCATATGTGTAGTAGTGTAGTGTAGAAGTACACATTGAGACCAATCTCCCATTGTGATTGGTTGTGTTTTTTGATAATGTTCTCTCTATGTTGAGATGAGAAGTTAAGGATTGTAGATATCTGTGTGTATAAAGACAAATGTCTATACACTATTGACAGTGATTATGCTAGTTTAGTAAATGAGCAGTTGTAGGTTCTCCTGGAGTATCATTGACTTCACTTGCACTGAATGTAGCTAATTGTCTATAACAGGGATAGGTTCTTTCATGACAAGCAAGTTTTTATTCAATTAAAAAGTTGTTGATTATGTCTAACTGAGAGAATTCAGCCCTGATGTTTATTTTTCTGTCTTCTACTCTTCTTCAGTGTGCTTGTTTTTTATTTTCAAGAGCTTTCAAGTGTACTTAAATTGCTGATATGACAACTTTATAATTTCTTTATGGAAGCAGTTAGGGCTATGAACTTTTCTCTTAGCATTGCTTTCATTTTGTCCCATATATTTGGGTGTTTTGCCTTTATTTTCATTGAATTCTAGAAGGTCTATAGTTTCTTTCTTTGTTTCTTCTCTAACTCAAAGCTTACTGAGTAGAGAGTTGTTCAATTTCCATCAATATGTAGGCTTTCTGGTGTTTCTGTTGTTGTTGAAGTCCAGCCTTAATCCATGGTGATCTGCTAAGAAACAAGGCATTACTTCAATTTTCTTGTATCTGTTGCTTTATCAACAAATATACAATCAAATATGTGATCATTTTGGGAGAATTATCCATGATATCCTGAGGTATATTCCTTGTCATTGGGTGAAGTACTTTATAGACATCAGTTAGGTCCATTTTATTAATAATGTGTGTTAGTTTCATTATCTCTCTGTTTAGTTTTATCTGGGTGACTTATCTATTGGTGAGAGCCTGGTATTGAAATCTTCCATTATTAAAGTATGGGATTCAATGTGTGGTTTAACCTTTAATAATGTTTCCTAAAGAATGTAGGAGTCCTTGCATTTGTGATATAGGTACTCAAAACTGAGATGTTACTTGATTGATTTTTCTTTTAAAATGAGTATGTAGTGTACTTCGCATCTCTTTTGACTAATTTTGGATGAAATATATTTTATTAGATATTGGACTGACTATTCCACCTTTCTTCTTGTGTCTTTTTGCTGGGAAAATATTTTTCCCACTCTTTACTCTGAGGTATTGTCTATCTTTATTGATGAAGTGTATTTTTTGTATGTATCAAAATGTTCGATTCTGTTTTCACATTTATTCTTACACTCTGTGTCATTTTATTGGGGAATTGAATCCATTGATATTGAGAGATATTAACTCCATTGATTATTAGTCCTTGTTATTTTGTGTTGGTAGTTATAGTGTGTGTGTGTGTGTGTGTGTGTGTGTGTTACGTTTCTTTTGGCTTTGTTATTTTGGGGTTATTTATTTTCTATGTTTTCTAGGATGTAGTTAATCTACTTGAGTTGGAGTATTCCTGGGAGTATGTTACTTGGCCTTATTCTCTTGCAGATTTTAATGTACTATTTTTGTTCTATATATTTAGAGTTTTAATTTTTATAGGATAGGAACTCTTTTTTATTCTGGTGCAATCTATTTGTTGTTCTCTAATCATCTCTATGTTTGTAGCCATCTCCTTCTGTCTTCCCATCTATTCTGTTAGACCATGCCTTTTTATTAGGATATTGACTCCATTGATATTGAAAGGTATTAATGATCAGTAATTGTTAATTCCTCTTATTTGGATATTGGTGCTATTGGTGTGTTGTGTGTGTGTGTGTGTGTGTGTGTGTGTGTGTGTGTGAGTGAGTGTTTGTATGCACTTCCCTTGTTTTTGGATGTATAGACTTACTTATTCCTTATTCCTTGTGTTTTCTTGGACGTAGTTATTCTCCTTGAATTTGAGTTTTCCTTCTAGTATTTTATGTATGGTTGGATTTTGGATAGATACTATTTAAATTTGGATTTGTCTTGAAATATAGTATTTTCTCCATTTATGGTGATTGAAAGTTTTGCTGGGTATTGTAATCTAAGGTAGCATCTTTGGTTTTTAGAGGTTGTAAGATATCTGTCTAGGCACTTCTAACTTTTAGATTTTCTGTGGAGAAGTCCAGTGTGGTTCTGATAGATCTACATTTATATGTTACCTGTCTTTTGCCCCTTGTCACTTTTAATATTCTTTCTTTATTCTCTACATATTGTATTTGATTATTATGTGACAGGAAAAATATTACAAAGAATCAATGAAACCAGTAGCTGGTTCTTGGAGAAAATCTGTAAAATAGGCAAATCTTTAGCTAAAATACAAAAGACAGAAAGTATCCAAATAAACAAAATCAGAAGTGAAAGGGGAAACATAAAAACAGACACTGAGGAAATTCAAAGAATAATTAGGTCTCATTTCAAAAGCTTGAATGCCACAAACTTGGAAAACCTTAGCGAAATAAATAATTTTTTAGACAAATATCATGTAACAAATTTAAATAAAGATCAGGTAAACTATTTAAACAGCCCTGTAACCCTCAAGGAAATAGAAGCAGCCATTAATAGTATCCAAACCAAAAAAGTACCAGAGCCAGGTGGGTTTAGTGCAGAATTCTACCAGACTTTCAAAGGAGAGCTGATGCCAATACTTGTCAAACTATTTCACAGAATAGAAACAGAAGGAATATTTCCAAACCCATTCTATAGAGCCACACTCACCCTGATACCTAAACTACACAAAGACTCAACAAAGAAAGAGAATTTTAGACAGATTTCTCATGTGAACATTTATGGAAAAGTACTCTCAAACCAAATCCAGGAACACATCAAAGACATCATTCACCATGATCATGTAGACTCCATCCTAAGGAAGCATAGATGGTCCTATATATGAAAATCCATCAATGTAATCCACCATATAAACAAACTGAAAGAAAAAAATCACATTATCATTGCATTTGATGCTGAAAAAGCCTTTGACAAAATCCAAATCTTTTCATGTTAAAAGCCTTAGAGAGATCAGGTAAATAAGGTGCATACCTAAGCATAATAAAATCAATATACTGCAAGCCAATAGCCAACATCAAACTAAATGAAGAAAAGCTTAAAGAAATTCCGGTAAAATCAGGGACCAGACAATGTTTCCCACTTTCTTCCTATCTATTCTATAGAAATACTTGAGGTTCTAGCCAGAGCAAGGCAACTAAAGTTCAAGGCAGATCAAATTAGAAATTAGTTCTTGAGAATATCATTATGAGTAAGCTAACTCAGACCCAAAAGGATGTGCATGCTATGTACTTGCTTATAAGTGGATATTAACCATAAAATACAGTAAGTATATAAATAATATTCTCCATATACCCAAAGAAGCTAATATAGAAAGAAAGCCTGAACTAGAATGCTTGAGTCTTACTTAGAAGAAGAAATAAAACAGTTGTAGGGGAAATGGGGGAAGAACTGTGTGTGTGTGTGTGTGTGTGTGTGTGTGTGTGTGTTTGAAGAAAAGTGGGACAGTGATCAGGATGTAAAGCAAGTAAGTAAAATGTAAAAAATAAAGAAAAAGACAAAAAGAAAAAATATTCTTAGGATAGAGATAGAGGGAGATGGAGGGAGAAAACAGGGTGGGAGAGGGAATGGGAAGCAGGATGGTTGCGTGGTGGGTGCCAAACCTGGAGTGGCCCTGGTGGGGACACAGTAGAGTGACATGTTTCCTGCCCTGGACAGAGCCTCCAAATGATTCTCCATATATGTTGATGGCTGCTGTGGGCCAGAAGACTTGTTTGTATAAAACTACACATATTTCACAGTCTTCTGAGCAAAGTCTTTCCTGTTAGCATTAATAACTCCATGATAATCACAAAGCATGAGTCCAGGACATGAAGATGTAGCTAATGTCTCAGCAAATTGGTAAATACAGGGAACTTCAGGACAGCCCTGAAGGCTATGGAAAAGAGCTCTAAATACATTATATATGTATTATGAATTGTGAGGGGCTTCATGAATCTAAAGGAAAGAAGGAAGCTACACTATGAGCTAGCTTATCAGAAGGATATAAACATAAGCAAATTTCTGAGTTCAAGGTGAACTTAGAACAGAGAGAGGTTAGGTCCAGGTGCAATAGAAATGTCTATTTCAGGGCAGGGTCCCATCTAACTAGGTTATCCTCTGTACTTAACAAGGGCAGACAAATAATTGTATTCTTTAGGAATTTTAAAAGCATGTTTGCTTGCTGACACTTAAAACCTCTTAGAGGCTGGTCCTGGGGGGGTGAGTTTAGGATCAGGTATGGGGAGGGACAAGAGAGATGGCCAGATGGCCATGAGAATGAATGGAAATCTGCAACTGGTAGAGATAGGAAGATGATGGCATCTCGAATATGTGACAGACACCTGGGATAAAGAAAGAAGGAGGAGGAAGAGAGAGGTAGATGAGGAGAAGAAGGAGAAGGAGGAGAAGGAGAAAAAGTTGGTTACAATCAAGGTATGCATGCCACTATTGTTCTGTTTGGATTATTGAGTTTTGCTGTTTGTTGTGGTGTTTAGGTATCATAGTTTGGTAGGGCTACTGGTTGCTTCCCTCCTCTGGGAGTTTGCATCTAGCATCATAGATGCTAGTCCTCAAGGCAGAATCATTCATTTCACTTTTAAGTCAGGGGCCTCTGGGACGTATTTCTAAAATGTGTGCTGTCTTTAGCAATATGGACTAACTGTTAACCTCTCAGGGATAACAAATGGCGATAGCAATATGCTGAATGTTTTTAAGTCTCAATAACTCAAGAGAAGATCTGGTATTAGAGTGTTTATCAGGTGGTTTTGCTGCTTAGAATGAAGTATCATCAGTCATTATTAGATAGTTCATAGTTCACTGAAAATATATATGCATATTTAGACATAATTACATGTATTGTAAGTTTTAAATTATATATATATATATATATATATATATATATATATATATATATATATATTGCAGTATTATGGCTTTTCCAAATATCCCTGCTTTTGTTTTACCTTCTTTTTCCTTCTTCTGTACTTACCCTCTTATCCCCTTCCAAACATTTTCAAATATACCTACAAAAACAAAAATTTCTTGTTTTAAAGAAGTGATTTTTTTCATATAATTTAAAATAAAACTGAAATTACATTGAAGAAGTAGATGATAAAGCAATTGACATGGGATTCAAATGACTGCTTCAATTCAAGTAAAACATAACTCAAATTAAAATATGATTCCAGCGAATTGCTATGACAAGAGCTTAACCAGTGCATAGCAGCAAAGTCATTCTCACTAATTAATTAGAAAAAAATGAAATTGAATGAAATGATGGAAGGAAAGTGGCCATTCATTCCCCAAGAGTTCCAGCCACATTCTTTGAAATCAGGTCATACATTGCACTCTACACTTGTCCTTTCTTTATAGAATCACTTGATGCCATGTGGCAGAAACTGAGAACAGAGGGGATAACCCAATTTCAAGTTTGTCTTTGATGCACTTCCAAACCTCCTCTTGTGGGAAATGAAAGCGAATTGCTCTAAGTGGGTAAAGAGTGGAAATAGATCAGAACAGTCAATCTGTGTGGCCTTGGTAAGAGGATGTCTGAGCTTATTTCTTCTTAGAACAATGTGTCTTGATTGATTGTCTGTATCTGGTGAAATGAAAGGGCCTGAAAATATCAGAACAAAATTCATCATTCAATCAGTATAATTACCACTAAGGAAAACTACTGATGTTTTTTATATTAGTCACAATGCCAAATGATGCAGGTTTGCTGGTGAATGTTCCTTCAAATTGATGCTTCCTTTTGCAATTGCTCCATTATTAAATACTAACAAAAAAATTTTAAATGTAACTAAAACACTATGTTATGCTGATCTGTAACTGGAGAACACCAAAGAATATTTCACTGTAGGAAATTTATTTACTTTCAATGTTGAGACCTTGTCAGCACTTCTTATAGATTTCTCCATACTATGTAACTTTGAATAGACATATAACACCCAGATAGTCCCCAAGTCTATCTTTACCATATCCCTTTTCTAATAGGTTATTTATCTAAAACAGGACAGACAAATTGGTTTCGCCCTTACTTGTTGCCCAGCATGCTGTAATTCAACCAAACAGTGATGGCAGTCTGATATCCTCCTATAGTGTGGCTCATTGGCATAGTGTCTGATTTTCACATTTACCCACATAGCAAATAATCTTAAAGATATTCACTGATTAGAACATATACAACAAGTGAGTTTACTTATTTCAAATTATTTATGATTTTTAAATACCAAAATTACAATTCTGGCAAGGGTGCATCCTCTGTAAATGTATGGTTGAAATAAAAAAATTATGTGTAGAAAATAAATTGTTTTTAAGCTAGAGAATATAAATGTTCATGAATCTAAATCTTGAAAAAAATGGTGGACATTAAATTTGAGCTACAACAATTCCCACATGGCCATCACATCTGTCTGGTTAGAGGCAGGCTAAAGAAATTGGTCTTATGTTGGCCTTAAAATGAGATATAAAAATTTATTTTTCAATATACAAAAGCATCCTTAAATCTCAGAGTCCTTTGTACCAATTACAAACCTAGGACAATGCTAAAGAATCACATTGTTATTTTGAAATATAACAAATGTCAAAAACGTGCATCTATATTCACTTCTCTGCATGCATTATGATTCATTGAACCAGAGTGGGTGCGATGTATTTCAAATTACACATTCTCTAGGTAGCAAAAAAAATAAAAAATGCATGGCTGGATTGTCACCATACCAGGTTTTTCTAACCATAGAGAAGCAATGTGAATATACAATAAGTATTATTTGAAAACAATAATGGAATGAGAATAATAGAACTGCATATACTCACAAAAAGAAGTATAAAAACCTCCTCTATAATAATTTGACCTATGCCTCAGTAAATTATGCTTTACATGAATATAGAATTTAACTGCCTATATAGCATATGAGTATGAGAAGTAATCATGGCACTGGAAAGTGTCTGACAGTGTCTTTACAGACACTATCAAAAATATCAGGTTGACAGCAAGATCTATAGGCTAAATCCGTAGCTGTAAATAATACCTTGAATTTCAAAAAGAGAATTTCCTCAGTCTACAGACTGATAGAGTTAAATATAGTTTTTTGAAGCAGAAGAAAGAAAATCTAAACTGTTCATACTAAAATCAGGCAAGTAAACTGAACAGCCACACTTCAAAAGTCACCACAGAGGTTTATAGCACTTTATAGACAGAAAAAGCAATGATGGAAATATGGCAGACTTCCCATAACCTTGGGTAGCAGAAGGCAAGGTGCCTGGTGACTTTAAAGTTCAGGAGAGGTTTAAAGTTAACTTAGACGACTAGATGTAGTGCAATAATCTTCCAAGAGAAATGAAACTTTAAAGATATTTTCATATAAGAAAAACTCAGTACATTCTTCTCCATAGTCTCATGGCACTTGGTATGCTAGGGAGAATTTTTTTCAAGCCTAAGGGAGAAATGTGCTAAGAGGTAGCTATCTGTAAAAGAGAATAGGAAAAAAAATGGCTCATCATAAAGGTCAGACAAATATATTTTTGTATTCTATTCTTAAATTCACTAAAATCAATGAAAATAAATAGATGATGAAGAAGAAATTAGCATCCTTTATTTAGATGTAAAATACCTATAGTAGTCATATAATATAGGTTAGAACAGCAGTGAGATTATCCTTAAATTGGACTTCATCAGAAATGTGATAATGCAAGAATATTTATGATTGTGTTAAATTAGTTAAATGTATTTTATTTTTAGAAACCATTAGAAAAATATAAAAAGACTCTTTATAAAATGTATATATCTGACAAAATTATTAAACAAAATTTTGGTGTGTGTGTGTGTGTGTATGTGTGTATATGTGTGTGTGTGTGTATGTGTTGTAGAGGAATTTTATTCCAGCAACATTGTTCCTCTGGCAAGTGATCACACCCAAAAACATCTAGGTCTGTACAATCAGGCTGTATGACACACAGCTAATCCCTTGGGCTGGAATGCAGATGTAATGTTAGTAAACATTTTTAATCCCAAACAATGAAGTTAAAGAATGGGTTAGAGATAGGATACACCCACCTCTCTTGAAAACAGACAAGACAGAGAAGATACTTAAGAGAGCAGTGCGGGGCGGGGGGGGGGGGGGGGGGGGGGGGAGATCAGGCAGTCTTATAAGGCCAAATCTACAAAGATAGGTTGCAGGTGAAGGTAGAATAAGCCAGAGAATGAGAAGGAGCTTGATTGCTGGAGTTAGTCTGAGGCTAATTATAACAATTCTGTTAGTATCTGAGAGAAACCAGTTAGAATCAGTCAGCTTGGAGAGGAGTTTGGACAACAACTGCTGAGTTGAACCAACCAGCCAGAACTCGGAAAGAGCTAGAAACTATAAGTTTATTCAGTAGTCAGCCTCTGAGACAACAGTTACCTCTGTTGAATAAAAGTTACTTTTACAGTGAGTCTTGACTTAAGATTGTATCATTGGCCAAATAGGGACATAAGTTAAGAAAAAGCCACAAAATATGTAGCTACAAAGATTAGAGAAACAGAGGTGCTTTTCTCCAAAAGATACGTGAAATCTTAATAAATGTACAAAACAGCATTCAGAAGCCACCTCATCAATTGCTCTGCTTAAGGAAATAGGAGGAACAAAAAGAGTTTGTTGTGTTTAATTGCTAATTCAGAACTCTCTTTTTTGGCCCCAAGATGTTCAGAATCAAATAATGTGTTTGAGGATATTGAGAAGAGATAGAAAGTCCACATGGGAGAGGGCAAAACATTATTTTTCATTAGAGTAGCCACTTGTAAGTTACTCATGTCCTAATTAATGACCCCAAATAATCCTAAAAATAAATAAATAGATAGATAGATAGATAGATAAATAAATAAATAAATAAATAAATAAATAAATAAATAAATAAATTTAAACAGGCCACTGTGCATTAGTTAAATGATTGGGTGTAATTCTACGTGTTTGTGACAAATAGATAATTGTTTTAAGTACAAGAGTTAAAATTTAGCAAATAGGAAAAGTGATCATTTTATTTGAAAGTTCAAAGCACTCCTGGTTGGAAATCTGGCATACCATTGAGTGATGGTAACACATACTTACATATCTGATGAGAGACATTAACTATGCATCAGATACAGGAAAATCAATTAATTCTCTACAACCATTGCTAAAATAATAGCTTCCTTTAGGAAACCTCAACAAACTATTACTTCTGTATCAAGAATTTCAAGTTTCCAAAACAGCAGGACACCCTGTCTTGGAAAGCTGGCAGCATAGCTGGCACTGGGCAAGTGGGAAGGGTTTTGTTAGGGAGAAGAGTTCAGGAATGAGTAGGAAGTCAAAAGATAAGGAAACTGGAGTGAAAATTATCAAAATTAATTATATTATGTATGAATCTACCAAAAATTATTTAAAATAGAAAAATGAACCTATGCAACAGAAAGAAGAGTTCAGAATTAGTTCTAATCATACTTTCAAAGCAATTCAGTTGAGAGCGGGAACTCTGAGTCCCATTGCTGGAGAACAAAAGATGGATATTAAAGGAAAGCAACATCACCAACACTGGCTTTGGCCTCTTCTGGCATCAAATGCAGAGCTTAACCTGGAATTCTTTCCCACGTTTCTTTCTTTCTTTCTTTCTTTCTTTCTTTCTTTCTTTCTTTCTTT
>JADRCH010000004.1:9831847-9930953 GCA_019843965.1 Rhynchomys soricoides | reverse complement strand
TTTCTTTCTTTCTTTCTTTCTTTCTTTCTTTCTTTCTTTCTTTCTTTCTTTCTTTTTTTTTTCTTTCCAATTGACCAAAACTTTCACTGACAGGAGCAGCATGAAGTTTTCGTACATGGAGCTTACATAGCTAACAATAAAATTTTAAATTCCATGTGTTCTGACAAAGAAAATATAGTGGGTTTTTTAGTCTCTTGGTTATAAGCAGTGTCTCTCAAACAACATGAGATACAATGGTATTTAAGAAAAAACAAAATTACAAAAATTGGGCATCAAAAATGTATTTCTTCCACCATTAGGAACAATTTAAGGTAATATATTGGTTGACTACTTTTTAGCTTGTATCACACATCAGAATTAATTAGAACCACATAGGAATTAGCAATTCGTATTCTTTATTAATAAAAGGTCTGAGAGTATTGATTTATTTTTAACAATGTATTATTGAAGAAGTCCACATGTTGTGCTATATATTCTTTCAAAAAGATACCTTGATTCTAATACTGGTAAGGAATTATATTGAGAACATGTTTACAATGGTAGCATTAACATAACTACTACAACAGAAAGGCTGTTTCAAGAGTACCTAGTTCTTTCCAAGGTTCACTGTACATGACAGCACCATGCAGAAGGTGTTAGAAGTGTGCATTTGGCGTGATTCAAGTACTGTAAGCAAATTAAATGTGCCAAAACCTGAAAACAGAGACAAGTATGGTGAGTGTATAATACAGAGTTTGCAGTGGATGTAGCAAAAAAGACTCAGCATTTACTAGGTTAACTTTGCCTTGAATTATTGCCCTGGGCAGCATGTGCTGTCACCAAAGATGAAGCAATCACATTGTCTTCATCCATATGAACAAAGGATGGGAATATATTTAAACCATGTGAATAAGATAATATTGAAAGTAATTTAAAATCAGCAATCACACTATTTTAATAGAAATTCTGGGTATTTCCAAACAACATCAAAGTTATATTAACTTGATTCTATTTACTGGTGTCAGCATTTTTTTCAAATGACCTTTATGCTTTGCTATCAATGATGCTATAAAATGTTCTGAAATTAGGTGAGTATAATCAATACCACTTTAAGACTCTTTCTGGCATTATTTGCACTGCTTACTTCTTATTGCTACTAATTCCTAAGTATGAACTAAACAACTCCTGCTACTTTCATGTTTAAAAGAACACTTGCCTAATACAAATAAGAAAGAAATATATAGTGTTTTTTGTCTGGCTTACATATTTTGTTTATTTGAATACGTTCATAGAGAATATGATATTCCAAATATTCCCTTTCTTTGGAAAGATATTTACTATAGGATTATGATGCAGGATACTTTTCTGGTAGTGGTAGAGATAGTATCTTCCAGCTGTTGTTTTAGTTCATAAGTTTAGAAATCTCTAAACAAATTTGAATCTGATTGAACAAGATTAAACTTGTGATTAATAATTCCTAAAAACTGCAATTAAAGAAAACTAAAATTTGGATGATAGCTGTTTGCAAACAGCATAAACATTCTTTGCTCTCATAGTGTAAACTTAGTTTTTTGTGGGCAGTGATCTTGATATAGAAAATGCTTACTTAAGTGTTTTCTTCTTATGAAAAGAGACAATAATGGAAGTTTGCCTGAAGTGTTGATAAGCATTCAAAATATTGGCTAGGAAAATTTTGTTCTGAAGGATTTTATTAACTGTTTACCCACAAATATTATGAAGACATCTCACACTAGTGCAGCTCAGACACTTGCCAGTCAGAATGCCTGACTCTGACCTCTCAAGAAGAAGTCATACATCAATGACAAGGTGACAGAGTGTTCATCAAAACGTTAAATATCTTGCAACTCTCTCTGACTTTCTTTCCTTAGGATGGCTAAGAAGTGAATAAAAAAGATAACAGCCTGTTACATGGTGAAAAGAATTTTTAAAGTGCTATGCTCACTTTTCCAATGCAGTGTCTGTTCAAACTTTTTTGTGGAACATTATTTACTAAAGAAGTAATTATTAAATTAACAACATGCTTATCAGCAAGATTCTTATCAAAGATATATAAGAAATTAAGTCTATAAAAACTGTTAAAATATAAATAAAAGGATTATGAAATTAAATAAGTCTCATAATTGCTAATTCTTAGACTCTTTAAAATATGTAATTTTCAATAATTGTGAGTGTATTATTAACTTTCCAGTTTTGAGGAATATAAACAAAACAGAGACTTGTCACTCTAACTTTATAGTTCCAAGTACATATACATACACACATAATACATATATATATGTATGTGTATATGTGTATGTATATGTATATGTAATATAATGTTTTTAAAGTGTTAATTAGATATTTTCTGTAAATATTTAAGAAAAAATATATGGTTATTTATTACACACCTTTGATATTATGATTACCTGATGATATCAGATAATGTTTAACGTTTTATCTTATGTAATGCATTATGTGGAGAGATCCTTATCTTGATAGGAATATACTTGTGTGGGAAGTAACCACAACATTTTACTGGAAAATGTTTTCTTTTGTTCCCTTATATTAGGTTGAAAAATGATTATTTCTGAATTTTTATTAGACTTACTCCAGAGTTAACAGTGAACATCCTGTAATATTAGGTATAAACAGTTCTCAGTAGGAGGAGATACAGAGGACACGCAGTAATTTACAAAATCTTTCAACTTTTAACTTTGTGAATCTAATTATGATACTATCTGTATGAAATGAGGAAATAGGAACAAAGGCATGCTGAGCAGCACAATGTGTGTTTGGCATGGACATCTCCAGGAACAAAACATTAAAACTCAAATTTAAAATGTGAACATAATAGAAAGAAAACAATGTTCTTTAATTGGGTCCCTTTCTACACTCACTTGCCTTGGCCCATGAGAAACTTGCTCTGGACTCTGCTTGTCTCCTCAGTCTTTCTGGTCTTCATGAAAGACATCCCATGAAGCACATATCTTGTAATGTGGATGCCAGAGTCTGAGGTCAGAGGAGAGGAAAGCACAGTCTCAAGGGATGAAAACAGACAAAACCTAAATAGACCTATTTTCTGTTCTACACACTACTATAGACTTTGTGCTAGTTCTGAAGTCTCTGGGAAATGCTAATTTTCCTGAGGCCCCTTTCCTTCTGAGGTGATTGGCAGACCCACATGAATTGATTGCTATATGAGGAAGCAACGATATACCTTTACTCAATTCCAGGAATTCTCCTGTTATTCAATAATCTCACAAAGGTTTGAAACCAGGCCCAGCTAGTTATCAAGAGTGAGTTTCCAGGAGGATAAGTGCATCATGCCTCCTCCAGACAAACAGAATTTAGGTCTCATTCCTATGACCCCTAATCAGAGTTCTGGTGTTCCAGTCTGTCATTATGGAACCATTATGGATACAACCCTAATGGTCTCTCATCTGTTTATATCTACGAATATACTACCAAATACTATCATTTACACATTCATACTATCTTTTCAAAAATGTTACTTCATTGTTGGTCATAGACACAGCATCACAGAATTCTCTTTTCAAATAAAACCTCCAATAATAACAAATGTTCAAGCAAAGAAGACCCAATGGAATTTAGAGTGAACTGAAACCTATATTCAGAATTTTCTGACAATTAAGATGTCCCAGTGTGAGCTGAAGGGGTTTGCAGCCCCATAGGAGGAAAAACAATATCAACCAACCAGACACCTCTGAGCTTCCAGGGACTAAACCACCAACCATAGAGTACACATGGAGCGACTCATGGCTCCAGTTGCATATGTAGCAGAGGATGGCCTTGTTGGGCATCGATGGGAAGATTGGACCTTGGACCTGTGGAGGCTCGATGCCCCATTGTAGGAGAATCCCAGGCTAAGAAGCAAGAGTGGGCCGGGGGGTGGGGGAACACCTTCATAGAAGCAGGGGGAGGGGGGTAGGATAGGTTGTTTTTGGAGGGAAAACCAGGAAAGGGGATAAAATTTGAAATGTAAATTAAGAAAATATCTAATAAAAAAAAATTTTTTTAAAAGATGTCCCTGTGTAATCACTACAGGTGAGAATATGCTCTCACTGAGAAATGTCTTTCAAAACATGTATTTTCCTAGTATGGTATTTTTTTTTCCATAAGAGATTTATGACATATGAAAATGATAATTTTATTTACGTTGAATTTCAAGAATCTATAGGTGAACCATAATCTAACTTTCTAGGTTAACGAAGTAGCTCATCTGGTAAAGATTGCTGGCCTAGTTCAGATGATCCAAGTGGGGTTTCGGAGAATCAAATGGTTAAAGATGAAAATCAATTCCCCCCACTCCTGTTAATTGATCTCTGACTTCCATATTCAAGTCATGGCATGTGTTACATGTTTTCCTTTAACAAAACTAACGTTTGATATCATTAAGATCTCATAAACTCAAAGTAATTGATTACACACCCTTTTAAAAAATTTTTTAGAAGATTAGAAATCAATAAATAATGAATTCATTTCTCTGCAGCAGACTATAGAAGCTACAACTGGATTCACATCTGCAAAGGCAAAGAAAGGAAATTATGCCTCCAGATACTTAAGATTTACTTCACTGTAACCAAGGCTTTCTTCTGGGCATTTCTGGTAGCTGTTAAAACCTATAAGATAATCACCATAAGTACATTAAAATATTATAAATGATTCAGAAGATAGTTTAGCTAACACTGACATGAACATTAAATAATATATATGTACTTAAATAGCATTGTGTCAGAGAAATGTGTATAATTTTGATGTCAAAAATAAAATAAAATTATTTACTTAAGTGTATTTGTGGAGAGTCAGTGTTATTGACTAACTGTTCTGTATCCGACTATGCTGCATATTAGTGCTTCCTCAAGCATTAAAAAAATAAATAAATAAAATCAATGGAAGGTTCTGTTGTTGTTTTCCTGTTTGTATGTTTGGTCCTATTCCAGTTTGTTTATATTTGATTTTATTAATTTTATATTTTGTTTATATTCGGGAGAGAGAGAGAGAGAGAGAGAGAGAGAGAGAGAGAAACAGAGAGGATTTGGATGGGAAAGGAAGTGTGAGAACCTGGGATGAGTTGGGGGGTGAGAAATATCCGTAGGAAACCTATTTTCAATATAAAAAGAGTGAATAATGAACACCACTGTGCTCCCCATGCTCGCAAGGTATCTGGGACAATCTGAGTACCATGTCAGCTGCTTCCAGATTTATCTCTTCTATTTCTGGTGACTTTGTCACCAGATCCAAATCTCTAGGTTTTTTTTGTTTGTTTGTTTTTGTTTGGTTGGTTGTTTTTTTTAACTTATTATGTATATATTTATTTGTTTGTTTTTTATACTCCAGATTTTATTTACCCCCCTCCAGGTCCACCCTCCTACTGTTTCACATCCCATACCTCCTACCCACACCCCTGTCTCCACGAGGATTTCCCCACTCCCCACCCTACCTGACTTTAAACTTCCTGGGGCCTCCAGTCTCTTGAGGGTTAGGTGCATCATTACTGATTGAGCACAGACCCAGTAGTCCTCTGCTGTATATGTGTTGGGGGCCTCATATCAGCTGGTGTATGCTGCCTGGTTGCTGGTCCAGTGTTTAAGAAATTTCGGGGGTCCAGATTAATTGAGAATGCTGGTCCTTCTACAGGGTGGCCCTCCTCAGGTTCTTTCAGCCTTTCCCTAATTCAACCACAGAGGTCACAGCTTCTGTCCATTGGTTGGGTGCAAATATCTGCATCTGACTCTTTCTGCTGCTTGTTGGGTCATCCGGAGTGAGGCCATGTTAAGTCCTTTTTTGTGAGTGCTCCATAGCCTCAGTAATAGTGTCAGGCCTTGGGGCCTCCTCTTAAGCTGGATCCCACTTTGGGCCTGTTGCTGAACAGGCTCCTCTCCATTTCCATCCCTGCAGTTCTCTCAGACAGGAACAATTATAGGTCAGAGTTTTGACTGTGGGATGGCAACCCCTTCCCTCACTTGATTTTCTTTCTTCTGGAGGTGGGCTCTACAAGTTTCTTCTCCCTACTGTTTGGCATTTCCTCTGAGGTCTCTCCCTTTGAGTCTGAGAGTCTCTCATCTCCCAGGTTTCTGGTGCATTCTGGAGGGTCACCACAACCTCCTCCCTCCAGAGGTTGCCTGTTTCCATTCTGCCTCTCAAGGCTTTAGTCCTTATCCCTTGTTGTTTTAAGTACTGGTTCTCAAATCTGTCATGGATAACATACAAAATCTTTAAAAATGCCCAGACCATTACAGGTAATGGCACACAAGCTTCAGTCAGATTCTGAATCTTTCTATGTCTCCCTAGATATGTGAATATCTGATAAAGTAATTACATCAGTAAGTTTCTCGAATGTTTTATACATTTCTACCTCATTGAGCTAGAATTGTAGTAGTGAGTTATACAGTTCTTGCTATTCTTCATACTGATTTTATATTATTTCTGGTATTCTCACATACCATTTAACACGGAAGGCAAATGACTATACCTTACAATATTTCCACATCTCATTGTTAGTGCTTATATTGTGGTGCAGCATAGTAGAATTTATTATGGTATTTTATAATTTATACCATGTGTTGTGATCTTATTTACTATTTAAAATATTCTTCTCCTTTTTAATTTTGATAATATCACCAATAACACAAAATGTATGTAAATTGTTCTTTACTATATTAAGTATAAATGGCATGTCTCCATCTCACCTGAACCATTAACTCCAATAATCACATCTACTGTCAGTAATAATTGTACCCAAACCTTTTCTAAATATCTTATATATTCTATGACTGCATTGCTACAGCTCTAGAAATACTAGAACAACCAAAAAATCAATTCTACCTCACAAGATTCTTAATATTACATATTTTTTAATAAGTACATTTTTGGAAAAAAATCACTCTTCAGTTTTATTGCTCTGTAAGTATCTGGTATTGTTCACAGGCCTGAAACAGCAAATAAATGTCCTTAATAGAGCTGCCACATTATCTCCTATATCATGCACTTTCCTTAGTACTGAGTGTTCATAAATTTAAGAATAGTCACTCATGCAACTTGATTTACCTATGTCTATAATCTCTTCATAGTGAGCTCCGTTATGAGATCAGGAATGGATCTAGATAGAAAGGCGGTTTAGAGAGAAAAGAAAACTATGGCTTAATGCACTATTTCTGAGATATGTCCTTCAGCAGAACCTAGAAATGCCCTTGGTTCTGTTCTGCCGTAGGTCATGAATTCTGGAAAACCACTATGGATTCCAGTCTTGCTGTTGTTCTTTATTATTTATAACATATAAATGAGCATCATTGTCCAGAAACAATACATAAAGACATGATCAAAACTGAGAGACACCTAGATATCTGGGAGCCTGTGATACTCACCTCAGACTTTTGTATTAGTCCTGTAAAATAACACCAAGCCAGAAGATCCATAGCAACTTGTGCTCCAAGACTACTTTTGGCATCCAGGTACCCTGCCTTCTTGCTCTCTGTACAATGTGTAAGTACAATAATATCTTAAAGTTTTTCTTAAACCAGCCTTCTGGTGGGCTGCATGGTATTCCCGGATTGCAGTATGCTCACAGACCACCAGAAATCACCAGGGACTACCAGGAGTCGAACTTGCACGCAAAAGCAAACAGTTGTTATACAAGTTAGATCTCTGACCCTCCAACCTCTCCGGTGCAGTGGATAGGATGTCCTGAGCTGGTAAAGGCTTACCTATTTATCAGAGTTTCAGCAGTGTGAGGGGCTTTCCAACTTGGCAGTTACATGATTGGCTAACATTTGAGAAATTACAACTTAGCACACTCCTATTGACTAGCAATTATTTCAGTTTGTTATGTACAATTTTGGCTAACTTGAGCAGTCTATTTTGAGACATCTGGAACATTGGGACTGTTTTTCCTAAGAGCCAATTGGCTGTCATTCAGCATGAAGTAGCTGCTGTTAGGAGAGTAATGACTGTTGCCAGGGTGTGTCTTAGTTCCTGAAACAAATTGTGTTGTTTTCAGTTCCCAAGTTTAGTCTGAGGACAAGCTCCACATAAGATGTGTTTTGGATACAATATGGAGTTTGCAATGTTGGGTTGGGCCCTTCAGTTACAAAAGCTATAGTTTTTATTAATATGAGATTTACATTCTTAAAAATTACATGAACAATCAATATATTTCCTTCTTAGGTGGATTAAAATGCTCTTTATATTTTGTAAGTTAACTAATAATTTTAATGAGGTATGATGGTTCGTGCCATCAATCCAGAATTTGGAATTCTAAAGTAAGAGAATCACATTGTGATAGAGCCAGTGTAAGCTAAACAGAGTCCCTACTCAATGGTGTAAGGCTCTGTCAGAAAAATAAAGGACAAAAGCAAAATAAAAATTCAACTACAGATTCAGTTTATTATATTTACAAAAACACAAGCACCTACTGAATTTTAAAAAGTATGCATAAAATTAACATTTCATTTTCCCATCAGATTTTATGAAATAAAAATGAAAAACTTTATTTAGGAATAGAAAGAAATCATTGTATATAATGCATTATAGAAAGACATATTGAAAAATTTCCAATTTTATGAGCAAAGGTAACATCTAGAGAGCTAAGTGTTGGATAATTTTCTTCAATCTGTGCTCTATGTGGGACAGCTGGATTCTTGAAGTGTGAGGCAATGCTGGAGCTCTCACCATACAGTCCAGTTCTCTTTACTTCTTGTCTTCGTAGCCCCCGCTTGCTCTCTCTTTCCCTGAAGAACTTTCACTTGCCCAGAGAAGAATGTTCTTTCTAACACTTCCTTATGTGACCTCTAAACTCTCCAAACTGTAGTGTAAAGAAATTATGAAGAGTTTACTATCTACTTTGCTTAAACATGTGTGGTTAACCATGTCAGATTTAATGCTTATTGTCTTTAAAAATCTATAATTTTACTTAGTTTTTGAGTTTTAGTTTAATTGTGAAGTAATAAAAATTTATTTTAATTATTCCTTCTTTGCTTTCTTGCACACATAAAATTTTTCATTTCTGTATCTAAGACAGTGTTTCAAGAAATGTTCGAATAAAGGTAGAAAATAAGAAAATAACCCCAACTATTTTTATTGTGGTTATTCTCTTATACTTTTTGACTTTGGTCATGACCTAACTCTGAAATATTTATTAATATTTATTGCATTTTTTATTTTATTTTAAATTTTCAATTTCTTAGAATTTCATAAAATATGTTTTATTTTCATTCCCAACCAATGTTTCTTACACTTTAGATTTGGCTCATTGTCATTACTCAGACTTTACATTTAGTAATCCGCACACACACACACACACACACACACATGCTCTTCAAACTCCTTCTATGCATTTATCAAAACTGTAGATGTATTTTACTAAAAGACTCTCTTGGATATCTCCATGATGAATGGTTACCTTTTTATTCTAACACTGTCTGTGTGTGGCTGAATTTGTGATGGTGTGAACATTGAATTCCTATTTAATTGCCCGATTCTTGTGCCAGAAAGATGACTATGAGTGCAGTTTGATGGACAAGTAAAACAAAGATACTTGAGAATCAAGACAATCAGAGAGATGATAAATTGACTCGATCAAAATATTGATATAATAAATCTGAGTAGTAGTCCTAAAGATAGACAGCTAGGTACAAGCATGATATTAGCTGAGTCTTGGGAATCTGTTCTAATGCTCTGACTTAGTTCAGCTCCTAAAGCTAAACTTCCAGACATGATGGTCCTTGCTCCCAGCTGGCTTTGATTAGAATTACTGCACAGCCAATGGTTGGGAAGGGAGAAAAAAGCAGGACTTTGAGATTATGCTTGCAAGGGAACAACCAGGAAAGAGGGGAAGAAGAGGAGAATCTTCATGAGACAAAGGAAGAGGGATTAGATTTAAAAGCTGCAGGAGAGAAGGCATCCAACAATATAGGTGGAAAAGGAATAAGGCTCAATGGTTTTTTCCCGGGGGGGGGGGCGGGGAGGGGGTGTCTGCTCAGAAGGTAATGGAGCAGCAAAATGGTTTTACTAAATCACTGCTACATCTGAGCAATGAGATTTGAAGATGTTGATAATTTATTATAGTACATTAGGAAAGAAAATACTTCGAAATGTGACTCAGTGTTTTCATGCTTTTGTCTTGCTTGATACTGGTGACTTGACTGAGTTCTAAAATAGAAGAAAATGGGAAATATAGGCCTGAGAAAATGCAAATGGAATTCACCAAACATTTTTCGAAAGTAGTCTCCCTGGTACAGACACATCATATTTTCCACATTTTGGGCTCCAGAATTAATTAATTAAAAAAAAATATATAAGATAGACAGACACAGCCATAAGTGATCAAATGTATAATTAGATATATTTTTTTAGGCTACCTGACTTTTTAGTTCGTGGAAATAACTAAACATGCAGGTCATAAAATTAAGTGGGAGCGTACATAGTAAAAAGTAGTGCAATACCCACAAATAAAATTTAAATGCAAAAAGTAAGCTTTAGTTATAATATTTAATGATTTACTATTTCTATTGATTGCTAAAATGGGTTTTAATTCAAAAATATTAATTTGAGTATATAACAATTATATTAATGGTTTAATCATCTTCAATTTTCAGTAGAGAGATCATTTTAAATCATAGTAATATGTGTAATTTTGTACTATCTTAAGTCTTCTTAGAGTAAATCCCTTCATTTGATTTGTTCGAGATACATACTATAATTCATAATGTTACCATGAAGAAGACCTAACCTGGCTCACCATATTAGCATTGGTTTTACTGTCAACTTCTGTAGTAATAATAATAATTATATATTATTTCATGGAAATATTATGCTTTTAGCAATTATCCGTGTAATATAATTTACATCTCTTGTAGAATTCCCTAAGCATGAAATCAAGTGGTATTATCACCAATGGAAAGTTACCAGAGCTTTGTCCAATGCTGCAAAGCTTATTTTTCTTCAGTAATGAGATGCATAGCCCTGGAAAGAAAGTTGAGGGGATTAGCAAACTCACTAAAACTGTAAAATAAGAGCACAGACTAAGTTCATCCTCCAATGAATAAGGATGTAGGGTAAAGTACTGCAGGAGGGTGGTTAGACACCAGTAAGCACAGAGCATGTGATGTTTTCACTGCAAGCTATGCTTGATCACCATTTTCTCTCATTGATCAGTACAAGAAGAAAAAAGCAGCATTGCAGATGACATGGGGATTAAACCTCTTTAGCAGTTCTTTAAAAACCTCTCCTTAAACATGGTCAATATTCTCTGTAAACTAGCAGCTTCCTACAAAATTTCCATTCTTGGGGTGTACTAATGATTTTATTCACCTCAAGTTCTTGATCCACCTGTAGGGTAAGGAGTGAGAATAAATCATTCAAGAGTCTTGGTTGAAAGTTTTTAGTGACAATATTTTAAGAATCAGTAAATAACTAAATAGAAGATCCACTAGGAAACAATAGCAATTTCATGACATATAATTTTGTTTCTAGGATATGCCATATGGTTGATCCTAAAATAAAGTTTAGAATGAGAACTTATAAAATACAAACTACTGTTTCTAATGAAGATAATATAAAAAATTGGAAGATAAACCATGTCTCAGAAGAATGTCAACTGTAGTGGGTTTGGCCTAATGCTGCTTGTATTCAAATGTTAATTTGAATTCATGTTAATTTGGGTCCCCATAATTGTTTGCACATGATAGTCAATACCTCTGTAAGACACTAAGGTACTCTGACCCCAGGTGGTTCTGATAGATAAAGATGCCAGCAGCCAATGACTGTGCAGGGAAGACAGAAGCAGGATTTTGGGATTCCTGGCTTGAGACCAGGAAGGGGAAGAAAGAGAAGGAGATCAGCCCTGGTAAGGAGAGTGTGCAGGAGAGGAGATCAGTCATGCCAGAGAAGAGTGTAGGACATAGATGTATGGCTGACATGTGAAGGAGCCAGGAGACTGCAGCACAGAGTGAAGCCCAGTTGAGTAGCCCTCTGGGTCCAGAGCAGCCAAGATAGAGCACAAGATTCAGTACTTTGAAACTCAGAATTATCTGCAGGAAGTAGATTCTATCAGTCGTGGAGGTTAGACAGTCGTTCTGCTATTGTGTTCTATAAGACATATCAAAATCAATCTCTCTCTCTCTCTCTCTCTCTCTCTTTCTCTCTCTCTCTCTCTCTCCCTCTCTCTGTCTCTCTCTCTGTTTGTGTGTGTGTTTTATTCAGAAAATAAACCATTGAGGTGGGTAGCAAAACCACACCCAGAATTTAACTATTTAATTCAACAATCAATGGACATACCACATGTAACAGAACACCCAAAATAAAAGACAGATAATAACAAGTGTCAGAAAAGATACAAAGAAACAAGGCCATTAACACATTATTGTTAACATATAAAATGTTCCAGCAACTCTGGAACAGTGTTGGAAAATTCACAAACAAGTTAAACAGTAAATTATCACCCAGTCTCAGAGATTATATTACAAAAGAATTGCAAGCAAACACTAAAAACTTTCAGTGGGCAGTCATCTTTCTTAACATCTATAATTTAGAAATTAAAATGTTGAGGCAGAAGAATTATTATATTTGATTCCATATTCTCACTATGTAGCAAAACCCTATGCCTAGTAATAATCATCTAAGTTAGTAGTTGACATTCCCTGTTAAGCCTAACAGCCTTTCTAAGTTTTCTATCAAACAGCATGACTTCCCATTCCTGCTCTATCCCTTCCTTGGTTATTCCTAAATCATACACAGACTTGCCTTGACGCTTGGACTTCCCATTCTTTCAAAGGATCCGCTCCTGCAGCTGTTTACAAACCTGCATTGCTAAGACTGCCCTGGAGCCCAGCTCAGAAACAACAGTCATTCTCTTTCTGTCTCTCTTTTTGACAGCTGCTGACATTTGCACTCTGCTTGCCCAGTGGTTTTTCTCTCAAATTCTAAACTTGTGGCCATATGTCTTCAGTAATATTACACCAAAGTGAATTTTCAAAGCAGTATGATTTGTTGTCAAAGTATAGAAATAACCAGATTTTTATTTGTGTGCTAACTGAAAAACATTTATAAACATCATGAATCGATAGCCTTCAGTACATAATGTTGGGAAACAAGTCAATAAGAAACACAACAAACCACTAAAGAACATGATTTTTTCAAAGAAACATGTAAACGAAAGCACAGAGACCTTATTTTATATATACATTTATGAAAATGTATTTTTTCTAGATATAGGATTGGCTTGCATGGAACAGAGGCTGGGTATGGGAACTAGCTTTAGGCCCTTGTCTTTAAACTACTGTGTGTATTAAATATGATTACTAAACACACTATCTGATTATAAATTTTATTCAACACTATGTATGAAGTGGTTTTAAATAAATTCATCCATAGTTCACCAGTATATTCAGAATTATCATCCTTATTCATCACACTGCATATCTGTCTGCAGTGGATATGTTAGACGTGATGATATTTCCAGATGCAAATAAGATTAAATTATAGGAAAAGAATAGCCTCTGTGTAGGTTTCATGGGATAAACAGATTACAATAATGCCAAGGTCTTTTATTTTGTTTTATTACATAATAGTGGTTACCATTCCTGAGAGGACTCCCTCTCAGTAGAAGTCATGAGTCTTTGGTAAATGAGTGCATAATGAACTTGCCATAAAAATATAGACTGAATTTTGTCACTTGTTATTATGCTGATATTTTTCAGACAGATTTCTGCAGTATTCTCTCTCTCTCTCTCTGTCTCTGTCTCTCTCTCTCTCTGTGTGTATGTGTGTGTGTGTGTGTGTGTGTGTGTGTGTGTGTGTGTGTGTGTATGGTGTAAGATTTTTAAATGTCTCACTTGGAAGGTTTTTCTCCATGTACTGAGATTTATATACTAGAAGAATCCAATCTGAACTGTGAAAATCCTCATTTCCACTGGGATTTTTATTTTTAGACTTTCACTCTCTATCCATCTGCCTTTGAGCAATTTTCTGTGCTTCAAGCATGAGCAAGCAATATTAATCCAATTTCTACTTTCTGTGAAGCACATTATGTTGGATCTTATGCACTCCAGTGCCTTTTCTTAGAAACTTTGTGTTTACTTAACTGTTTCACTATCATCTATCTTTATCACTGAAAGTAGCAAAATAAAAATCATACATAAACATGTGATTAATATTATTTCCACTAGAAAGAAGAGTTGAGTGATTAAAGAATAACCCAGTCTTGGGATAAAATACTATCAGAACGCAAAATTACATATTGATATTTGAGCAAATATTAATAAACTTAAAAGCACAGTATATTCTGATGCCAAGACACTTTAATTATGTTTGAATAAGTATATCACATCTTCAATTTAAGTAAGAAAGCATCATTTTATATGAACTCTAACTTGTGCAAATTTTCCTTCCTTTCTTGCTGATTTGAGAATACTAAAAGACAAGGATGTGGACCAGTCAGAGGGCAGACCAGGAGGGGGAAAGACTGGACTGTAAGAAAAGTTTAAAGAATTTAAAATAAATAAATAAATAAAAATAATACTTCTATTCAAAGTGTGAAGCTAAGATGGAAATTAGGTAATGTGTATTTAAAAGATAAAATATTTTGCAGAAGAGTGATGTAAATGTAAATAAATTTGTTTTTTTCTAAATATAGTCACTGTCTCCCAAAAAATAAATGTTTTGCACTTGTCTGTCTGATAGAATACTTTGTGTACATATTGAAATTTTGACTACTTGTTGAAATGTATTAAAGATGTCCAAAATCAATGAAATTTTCAATATTCAAATTTTTATAAGTTCAGAGATATTAATGAAGTTTTGGCTGTGTTATCTAAAGCAAACCGTTTATTCTTTTGATGTCAATCTATCCATATATCTAATAATTTTACAAATAAATAGTGCAGAATTTTTTATAATAGGAAGGATATAGAATGGATGATCTAAAACTTATTATAAAATAAAGGATATGTATATAATCTTGGACCAACTATGGTAAGGTCCAAGTAGTTGACATGGTAGTTTAAGCTTTATTAGCTGGCCTCTCCAGGGCAAAAGTCACTTTATGACAATAAAAGAAATACAAAGAAATTCAAGTGCAGTGCAGATGAAGAAACATAAAGTAAATTCAAGTCCTCATTATGGTTTGAAATACCTGAGTGACAATCTTGGTTCTGTATGTGTTCTACATTAGAGGTATACCTTGAATTAAGTCTAGCATACCTATTAATTTCTAAGTTCTGAAGATCAGTGTCTGTCCTTGCCACAGAAGAAGGTTAGTGTTTGATAGATCCTTGCAATGGGAAATATTCAATACTGTAGTTTAGCTCATGCATTGATCATTTTCTTGAAATTGCAGGATTCTTCCCATTCCATCACTCTGCCCAGTGGAAGCATTATGATATTACCTGGAAGGAATCTTTTTAATCTATTATCAGCTCTTTTTGCACCTCTGAACCAGGCTGTAGATTAATACAACAGATAAGCTGGCAGTCAGTGCTAAAGAAAACTACTTCTCAAGTAAAGGAAGTAGAGGGGGATAAAAATGAATGAAATGTCCTTGACATCAAAAGTCCAAGTGAGAATCAGAGATACTAAACACAACATAACTGCACATTCATGAGCATTAACTAAAAGAAACATGAATGCAGATTTATAAGCATTAAATGATGTTTAGTTCAATTGAAAGATTTCTCAAGACCTACAGGTAGGGCCTAGGGTATAAAACAGAAGCAGTGAGACATCAAAATATGTGCAATGCCACCAAGCTGTCACAACTTCTAAGAGTAATGAGAAACGGCAGGAAATACCTGTAGACACACATGCATCTCCAAGTGAAATAAGAATAGTCAATCATCTATCTCTTATTCCCTCTAACCTGGTAAAGGTGCTTTCTAATCTAGTTAGGAATCTAACTATAAGACAGCGAACATGAACCCTCCATGAATGCTGTCCATACTCTTGAAACCTGGAGTGTTTGTTTTGGGAAACTGAAGAAAATATAAATGAGGTCTATGCATACAGGACACAACAATCCCATACTTAACCCAAGCTTACATACGTTCAGTCTCTCATTCTGACTTTCTCTAGTTGAACAAGAATTGTACTTACTCTTTGCCTTCTTACTTGCTTTGAATCTAATCTTTTAATCATTCCATTTTATACCACCATTGTAAGGCTTTATTTAAGTTGATTTGACAAACTTGTTGATTGACAACAAATTTAGTTTCCTAACATTCTTCCTTCCAGATATGAATTTAGAATGAAATAAATACTAATTTGTTTTCCTTTTAGTGAAATTTAAATATAATTTGGTTTTTGTAAACAATGACCCATCCCTGAAACGCAAAGACTGTCTGTATTCATGAAGATTTTATTCTCTTGGTTTATATAATGGTGTCTTGACATAATGTGGATATGCATTCCTATTGTTAAGTTCACAATGACACTTAACTGATGAAATGATAAAATCTGTCTTTACAAACCATGGATCCAGGAAATAGAGAGCTGATCCCTCCTCAGCTTCTGGCATGAAGTTATCACTTTCCACATGGTAGTACTCATAGTACTGACAACTCTGAAAGTTTTGCTTAATGTTTCCTGAGTCATCTCTTTCTGTGGACTTTCAACATAAAAATATATTCACATAAACTGTAAATTAGCCTTTCCACCTTTCAGGAGTAAATAGATGATGCAATATTATAAATGGAAGAACATGTACCTGCTCTCAGCTCTTCTGACCAAGCCCTCATGTCCCCCTCCCATGACGTCTACATCCTCTTGCGTTCAGACATTGGACCTGTGCCATGATCTTGGTTCATAGCATCACTGGCTGTTGTGAACAGGATCTCTGGTTCTACTGACCTATGTGAGTGTTTTAGTTGGTTATTTTCAGTTGAGTAGAGTTACAGCCAGAAATCTTTCCCACAGTTATCTGTAGCCAGAAAAAATTAATAGTGACAGCAAGAGAGTTGAATTGTACTTTTCTTGCCTAAGAATATTCCTTATTATGGATCTTTGGATTGAATCTTCAGATGCAGATAAGAACTGAAATATGTGCCTCTGGGTATGTTCTTATATTTCCTGAATTTTATGTGGAAAATGTTTACTTGACAGTTTATTTGTATTTTCTAAAACAATGATAGTTTTATAAGATTTATTTCTATTTCCTGCTATTTTTCTGTTCAAGGGTAGGTAAGGATAGATAGTGGCTGTAGGTCCTCATACTATAATTATGCTGAAATATTGGAAACTGCATATTAAAAAGGCAGCTGGAATTCAATGAGGGGCATATAGAAAGGCAGACCCTGAGAAAAGGGAAGGAAGAGAGACGAAACTATTACAGTCTCAAGAAATATAAAAAATATAAAACAAATATTTTCTAGGATGTGAATATTCTTAATAATTATGAAATAACTTTGAGTATTGTCAATCAACCCTAATTAGTTGAAATAATATATTTTGGCTTAGGTCTTTGCTTTCCATAAATAATAGTTTAATACCTTCTATATACTGCTAACTTCAAAGAACAGTGGAATAGTAATCTATGCCAAGTTAAGAAATAATAATGTACATGTTTAATATTAATTTCTCAATTTTGCCCATATTACATTCATATTTCATTTTAGTGAATAAATTAATCAAAGGCAATATAGTCCATTTATTGCAGAATTGCTTCCCTGACAACCTTGTACACTTTATGCTTGTATCTCAGAACTTCTTCCTTAGAAATTAGTGGTCAGTGTCTCCAGTTTTCCAAGTGTTCTTGGAACATCTCTGTCCTTGATTCTGCATCTGTTTCTCTCCATATGTATCTAAACCTGTGTGTAAATCCCCCAGAACAGCCAGCATTAAACAAGAAATGCAAATATGTCTTTAGCCTCCTTACAACTCACAAGTTCACGTGGCAATCCAGTTAGAACAATCTCATCACTATGCAGTGCTGTAATGCTTCCTTTCCCAGCCGCCTTTTCAGATGTGCTGTTTCAGGTCTACCTGGAATAATAAATGGGCTAATGCTGAACCACATATCTCTTACAACCTGCTGCCTTAGTTATAGCAAGACAGGTGGAAGCTTTGAAATTACTTCTTCTAAGTACTTGATTAAATTCTTAGCCAAGGGCCATTCTTCCCCCAAATCTCTCTGCAGGGAAGAGACATTCATTTTCTTCTTCCAGTTCTAAGAGCTTTTCAAGGAGGAACAAGTGGACTGTGATGTTGATTGCCATACAGAAGACTCACTGAACAAGGGCTTAGAAGAGACCATTGAATTTGTTAATTAGTGGGTCTTTGGTGAATTGATCTCTCAAAAGCTGCACTTACAGAAAACTGGTAGGAGGAAAAATAACAAAGAGTATGTTGCAACTAGGAGAAAAGCCACTGCAGTTAAAGGCAGTATTTTGAGAATTTTTCCAGTGAACAAATAGAGAAAATAAATTTGGGACAATACTGGTTTGAAAAGGTGATACTTCAAGTTATCTATTTTGAGAAGACTTAATATGTAAAACTAAAACGCATTTCTATATTTTTATATAGTATTAAATTTATATTTTTTAGTTAACCTTTTTTAAAAAAGTATTTTGACGCTTCCCCTCCCCAATTCCTCTCAGTCTCCTGAACATTTTACCTACAAAACTTCATATTCTTCTTTTTCCATCTTTAAATAACAATAAAAAACAAATAAAAGACAAGACAGAAATAAAATTAAATAAGTAAAAGACCAATAAGTCCAAAACTTTTATAAACAATCAAAGAAAAAGGAAAAGAAAACCAAGGCCTAAACAAACTAAATTGAGACAAAACATCTACAAAAAAATAACATTAAATCCATTTTGTGTTGTTGGCCAAGGACTCCTAAATAAAGGGCCTGCCCTGATGTATTCTTTATGTCACAAAATATAAATAAATAAATCAAAGCTAAAGTTGTAGACAATAAAAATAGAGGCAAGCTGCCTCAAAACCAACATCTTTTGATAATGTTACATAATTGCTTCATATTTGTTCTAGAAAATGTGAAAAACTTTTATATGTTGGTGTGACTTCTGGAAGGGAACCTGTATTGATGGTCATCTGCACTCTGCTCAGACCTGCTCTGTGGCCACATCCAACATCATCAACCAACATATCCTAAAGCCTTCTGAGCTCCAACATTGAGGGGTACCATCTTAACTCTAGTGCTTATGTGTCATGAGTGAAATCAGATAAGAGCATATTACAACCAAAACTGAAAAACATCTTCGGTAAATCTTTAAAAACGCAAGCCTGGCCAAGATTAGTAATAACCAAAAGGGCAATGAGAAGCATATCTGGAAGGGTCTGCACATGGACCATTTTGCACCTTCTATTGATCCTTTTGTTAGTTACATTCATACAGATGGATATCTGGAGGAGACATGGTGAAAAGTTTCTGAAGAATGAGATGGAGTTTGTTTGCCTTTTCACTCACTTATCTATGTATTAAGAGCATCATTTCATGAGTGTATGTCGGGAGCCAAACCCGTGAGATGCCGAGAGCCAAACCCATGAAATTACCCGCTGTTCTGTGAAGCTTAGTCAGTTAAGGTGCAAGGTTAGAAAGGACAGGGAGGCTGCGATCTCGGGTCCCAGAAATTGAAAGAACTTTTGGTATTTCCTGAAAACCTGTTATGGTAGTGGGTTGGCCTTGGGCCATGTGTAACCTTCCCACCTGCCTGTCCTTTTAAGCTGCTGTCCTGAAATAAACTTTGAGAGCTTGATCACAGTACAAACTTGCTCTCCTTCGTGTCTCCTGTCCCTCATTCTTTTGCCCCCTCCCCAGGTTCCAGCTGAACCCCGCAGGCTAGGGCAAGTGTATAGAAAATATTATTGAAGGGTTACACCCTCAAATATGACTGAAATAAATCCTGTTGTGCTCACTTACAGATTTCTAAACTATTTTAAATAATGTGAAAAAAAATCTTCATATAAGGAACATGTTTAATTTTATCTAGAATTTCTTCCTAATTATCAAAATCCCATTGCCACAATATTCTAATACACAGAAACAACTGAATGGTTTGTCAGTCTTTTGCAATAGTATCCTGACTCCATCTCTTACAAAACAAAGCTTATGTGTATGCTGAAAGTCTTGTTGCAGAAAGTAAGAACTATGTATGGTATCAGGGAAGATTGAGAAAAGACAGGAACAAAATGATCTGTCTAACTGTCCCTTATGCAAGTCAGTGGTCAGGCTGAGAGGGTTTGCTGGAAGATTTCAGTAGTTTTATGTATAAATAAAATATAAATACAAATTTACTCTGTCATTTGGACTTTTTTATTGTAACATTTGTTGATACTGTGCAATCTCTCTCTGGACTCTCTCCCACTCAGACAAAATAGATGAGGGGTATCTGAAGTCATGTGTTTGCACTTGTAACTCTGACTTCCTATTCCTCTGTGAAATTAGCCACCTAAGACATCTCCATTCTGTGTCATTACACTGAAATTTCTCACTGTTTCATTGAAAACAAAAACTGAATTATATAATAGTGCTGTTCCCTGTATAATCTCCTTTGATGTCTTCTATTCAACAGTGATGGAAACATTTTCAATGCCAATTTTAAGCAAAACACTGTTGGTCATTGTTTGACATCGATTACAACCTTCAGTGTCACAGACGTAGTTCTTACATTTCTCTGTTTTTTGGGATTGAAAAATGCTTTTGCAATCTGGAGAAATATACTGTTGGACTTGAATTTTTGACATTATATCATAATAAATTTAAGATTTTCTTTTTCCTTTTTTTTTTTTTTTTTTTGACTGAGAATACAGAATGATCTGTTTTAAAAACGAAAGGAATTGATTTTGCGTGCTCCTGTGTTCCTTAGCCTTTTATGTTTTATTTAGCTTGGGATAACTGAATTTTAGAGATCAAACTTTACATTTTCTATCTTCTGAAAGTATGCAGAGTAGTCAAGGAAAGAGACTTATCAAAGTAACTCCAAGAGAGCTTGTACAATACCACAGTAAAAGAATGCATCACATACAAAATGATTCAGTAGCACAAGCTTAACATTCTGTTTTGTTGGGAGACAACAAGGTTTAGAAAGGTGAGACTAGTTTTAAGATGAATAATTCTTCACAAATGGAATTAAGGAGCAAAGGCTCAAGCAATTAATTGATTTTTTTTAATGTTACAAGATGTGAAAAGCACAAACTCCCATGTAAAATAAACGTTCTAGTTGATGGAAGTCTAAACATTTGGAGCTTCTACATGAAAAATGTAAGATCATGCCTTGTTGACCATCTATTCAAACACTAGGATATGTACATGACTGAGAGATAGATTGACACAAAGATGTCATTAAATCCTGGGAATGCAAGTACTTTTGGGTGGTTAACCCACCTGAATTAAAGGAAGAGGAGCCATCTGGAATACTAGAGAAGTAGTTTAGTGACACTACAATTCCAGAATTGGCACAGTGCTTATGATGGGCCATGTAAAAGATGCATTAGATACATGGATTATTTCTCAAAAGAAAAAATTGGAATAAAGATTTAAAAAATTAAAAGGCATCTTCTAACATTTATTGGCAATTTAGGTCTATTTTAAAGTACACAGTTTGCTGTGTCCTAGAGAAACATTAAGTGAGCAAAGACTATTGGCTGACTGGCATTCTCCTTGTCAGCAATCTGCCTAAATTTTTATTTTTTTGTGGATGATGTAATGTGTAATCCCGTGTTATGTTAACCTGACTTTCTTCTCATTGAGCTATTATACAACTCTCTAAAATTATAAGTAACAAAATATTTATCAACTGTTAATACAAGTTCTTTCGATTGTGGCCTCAAATGCTTTTGATAGAATATTATCACCTATATTTTGATACTTTCAATATTAATAAAACATATATGTATGTCCTTCTGATTCTTCATTAAATAATTAAAAACATTGTTTAGCATAATTTTAATTTATACATATATAATAATTTATTCTGAAGAATATATTTCAAAATATTTAAAATATTTTTGCATATATATGTATATGTATGCATGATATTGGTTCCTATCATTGTCAAGTAAAAGTTTTAGACTAAAATATTTTCTAAAAATTAACCATTGGAAATTGGACCCAAAGCCTCGCAGATACTAGGCAAGTTCTTTACCACTAAGATCAGATACCATATGTAAATATATTAACAGAAGTTTATAGATTTAACCAATTTAATATGAGTCACTCTGGGTTACAGAGGATCCTGAATCCATAGACAGTTATCCTGACAAAAAGGCTACGTGAAGACACTGGCACAGATGACATACAGAACATCAAGTCATGATGGCACAGCACAGGCTGGAGAGTTAAAGCTGGCAGCCAAAGATTGGCAGGAACTACTACCCCCACAAGAAGCTAAAAGAGGAAGAAAGGATCTTTCTCTTACAGCATCTTCAAAGACAGCAGGTTCTACTGATAACTTGAGTTTTACTGGTTGGCTGGAAACTGTCATGCAATACATCTGTGTTGTTCCATGTCACCTAAGTCATAGTCATTCATTTTGGCAATGTTTGGTAATTAATGCACCTATCATAGTGCAAGGTTTATGTCTGTTTTAATGACATTGTCTAGCATTAGATAGGCAGTAGAGGTCTGGGCAGTCACATATAGTTTCACCAACATTAATTTTATTACATAGATACTTTACTTTCTTTTTGTCTTGTCTCCTCTACATATTCAATAACAATTATAAATAGGTGTTTTGTTTTGTTTTGTTTCATTTTCAGATACAATGAGAGCAAAGTGAAAAGAAACTACTTTTATTTAATTTTATATATGTTTGTTTTTGCTAAACTGAATGTATAAGTAAATAATTGTGACAAATAAAAAAAAAGAATTAAGAAAGAAAAAGCAAATCATTCAAGAGTCTAGTAACAAATAAACAAGAGATGAGTTTAGAGCATGCAGTGTTTTATAGATGGATGAGAAGAAAAAAAGAAGTGGTGGGGGAAATTCCAATGACGAGACTTAGGACCAATGATTGAAAATCTCTAGCCTCATTCTTTGCCTCTCTCTAATTCTGTGTCTCTGTTGCTGTCTCTTTGTTTGCCTCTCTCTCTATTTCTTATTGAAAAACACACGCATACACACACACACACTTATACACACAAGAAAGCAACTGATTTTAAAGTACCTTAAATAAGGCATGATTTATTGATTAGATATTGGTTAAAAGTACTGTAAACAATAGCAAAGTGTATAATTGACTAAAAGTAAATGAAGAGTAAGTACCTCATAGACCTTTATAAGAAGACTATCTAGGGCATACAGTTTATGGTGTGTTTGCTAAGTGAAGGAATTTGGGAAGAAGCCTCTAAAATGACTCTGGTAACTGTGTATAATGTAATTGAGTAAAATGCATGTTGACTAATGTGATACTATTTTATATGAAAGATTCTCCAGTAATCAATTGCACTGGGAAGTTAAGGATAAAGAAATCTATATTATTGAACATTTTAGTTAATAAAAATAGGATGTAGGGCCCAAGATGGAATGGTTGTAATATCTATTTTGCTTGCTTCAAAAAGACTCTGGTTTTATTAAAGGGGTAATTAAATAAGAGAACAACTAATATACGGTGCTTATATCCAATCTTATAACACTGATGGGAAACCATAAACATGGTCATACAGGCCAGTGCAGCTCATTTAGCTTTCACTTTGAAAGAAGGAGATTATAACAGTGGTTATATATATTTTTATCATTTAATAAAGAAAATAATAAACTTTTGAAGATTATTAATATTTCTCAAAGATGCATTCAGAAAAGAACTTATCACTTGAATCTTATTTCAATACATTTTGAATAAAACATAGATAACACAGAAGGAAGTAATTTTTCATCTGAATAAAGAATTCATTCAATGCCAGAGGTGAGGTCCTTGCTTATCAACCCAAGAGGACCCAAAGACCTAAAAGCAATGCTGAATTAGCCATCAGTTTTGGTTGTCTCTTAGACTAGATGGCAAGGCCTTATTGCTGAAGAAACCACACATTAGGGCTGCAGGACATGGCAGTGAAGATTAGCTGGAAGCTGCACACTGGTAAAAGCTTACAAGGGAAGGGAAGGTGCAATAGACACCACTGGGAGAGAGAAGCCAGCAATGAGCTTTCCAAGCTGCAGATTTTGTATACTTAAATACTTAACCAGACCCTGTGCATTGTGTTGGAAGCCAGGTCCACAGGAAGGAATAAATATGACATGATAAACCTGATAAAGTCTGCAGCTGGAAATCTTATGGACCCAGGGGGAACATACTACCCTACTTTCCTGAGTAGACATTTTAACTTTCTCCTAGATGTTTATGTTTCTATTCATATACTAAAAATGTTCTCCATCTCAGGCAGAAGGGAATGTTTTAGGAGAGAGTTACCAGTGATGCAGAAATGCAAATCTGGTAAAGTGCTGAAATAAGTTACTGTGAAAACTCCACTCTAAATTAGACACTAAGTCATAATCCACAGGGGCAAGGGATGCCACAAAAGAGGGGACAGAAAGGACATAAGAGCAGAAAGATGAGGCAAGGATGAAACATTGCTATTTAGCTATGATGTGGAAATGGCAATCATGGACACAACAGAGCCATGGATGTCTGTGCAAGGTTGGGATCCTCAATATGTCATTATCCATAAAAGAGGAATCTATGATGTTCATGCCTTAGTTAGTTCTAGTGCTGCAAAGACACTACAGTCAGCATCTTATATAATAAAGTGCTTAATTATAGGTTTCCTTACACTTTCAGAGGGTTAGTCCTTGACCACCACAGCAAGGACCATGGTTGCAGGAAGGGAATCACTCACAGCACTGAAACAGTAACTGAAGTTTTCTATCTGATCCATATTCAGGAAGAAGGGAGAGGAAGACGAAGGGGGAGGAGATAGGGAGGGATAGGGAGAAGGAGGAGGGAGAGGGTAGGGAGAGGGAAGAGGGGAGAGGGGGCGAGGGAGGAGAGGAGGAGATGGAGGAAAGGGGGAGGGAGAAGGGGGAGAGGGGAGATGAAGGGAGATTGACTAAGTCTGGCATGGGCTTTCGAAACAACAAAGCCCTTAACTTGTAACATACCTTCTTTAACAAGGCCACCCTTCCTCATTCTTTCTAAATAGCTCAATCAACAGAGACCAAGCATTTCACGTTTTGAAATGGGATCCTTCTGGTTCAAACCACCACATTCCATCATTCTTGAGAGCTACTGACAGTAAATGGTGGCTCTGGAAAAGAGTGTCATTTTCTTCATCAGCCACTGGGGAACAGTCAGGAAAGGGAGTTCAGGGGGAAATGAAGGGATATTGCAAAGAGTAGTGGTCGCAGTATACATAGTATACAGATATGAACTTTTAAAAATTTAAAAAAGAATTAGACTAAATTAGTAAATTAGGCTAAATTTAACTAGGACCTTCTGCTCCAAAACAGCAGTGAAATCCAAGAAGACCACTGCCCATCCAACATATTCATGTTCTGGAAAGAACTAGCCTAAGAAGAAATACCGTTCTTAAACATTGGATAGGACTTGCTGACTCCAGGAAGACTCAAGAAGGCTCCCTATAAAAATGTACGCACTTCACTTCTGTATCCTTTCTCTATGTTGTTGTTTTCTCTGTGCAACACCCTTCCTAGACTCTGTTTCTGAACCACGCTTTGCTCTACATCTTTCACATTGTACTGACGATGGGAAGTAAAGTGGAATTTAGGAATAGATATTTCTAAAACTAGATTCTTGATATTTGTTAAATGCCATTTTTTTTTTCCTTTTTACGTTAACTTTAGATTATTGGGTTGATTTCTCTTGTTCTTTAAAAGTTCTTTTAGGGTTGGTATATGGCTCAGGGGTTGGAGTGCTGCTTAGCATAGAAGAAACGATGAATTTGTCCTCAGAACTGTATAAATAGTGTGATGATACATACCTACAATAAGAATAATTGGAAACAGATCCAGGAGGATCTGGAGTTTAAGAACATCTCAAAATCCATTGAGTTTGATGGCCCCCTAAGCTACATGAAACCCTTTCTCAAAGAAACAGATCTTTTAAGTTTATTCACATTTACACAGCAAGGCTCAGCTTTAAGCATTCCACAATCCCCATCTTTGTATACATGCATGGTTATTGGCCATAGGCTGAGAAAAGAAAAAAGAATAGTATAAAGATGAAGAGATAACCAGATCAAAGTAAAAAGCGAAAAGAAAACTGAGAGAAACATTAGCTTTCCCTTCTGTTGACTTCCAACATGTGCAGAGTCACACTCAAGGGCTGAGTTAAAGATTCTATGGTGGACATTTCCTCAGAAAATAGTTTGTTTTAATAGCTCTTGTGTTTAATTAAAGTCTGTTTATATTGATAATGGAGTCTGAAACAAAAAATACTACTTCTCCTGTTTAAAACATTAGTTGCTAGTGCTTCCGTGCTTAGGTACACCATGCCGGTTTTCCTTTCTGTTTCATAGGCCACCCTGCAGCTTTAGCTGGCTTCTTCCCTGAAGTCATCAACACACTCTTTCTCAGAACCATAAGCATCCGCCAGGGAGTTCCCAGTATAAACCCTCAGTATTTTGAACCTAGTCATAGTGTTTTACAGAAAAACTGTAGAAGGAAATAAAATATAACAACAATGTACAATGAAAATATCACTCACCTTTATGGAAATTAAGATGTGACCCACATTTGAGTCTTTGATTTGAATGGGAAGGAGAATTTTATTTTATTTTCTACCTTTCTTAATAATGTTCCTTAGGAATGCTTTGTATTTTACCACAAGACAGTGATTTATTTCTTATAAAGTCAAAGCACTGTGTTTTCTGAGATCAAAGGACACTTCTGTTTCCTAGTGAGACCATTGTATTGTTTCTTTGGGCTATTACTTAGAACTATTGTAAATGGCTTCAAACATCTTGCAAGGAAAAAAAATGAGGCAACAAAGCTACACATTGTATTCTCTGAAAATATGACCTTTCTTGTTACACAGATGTCTCAAACCCACCACTGTCATAGTGTTTAAAGAGATGATTCTGTGGACATAAAAGAATAGTGCCACTTATATCTCAAGGGTAACAAACAGGTACTTAATTGGATTTAAGCCTGGTTCCAAATGAGGGAATTTCTGCTGAGCATTGTAAACCTAGCCAAGTGCCTGTATCTGGTGATGTGAAGTCTTGGACTTGAGAAAAAAACCTAATACTGGAACATTCTAAAACCACTCTAATTCCCACCATATTCTTATATTCACAGATAAATGTAGCTCTCATCTGTCATAAAAGAATCATCTTGCAGAAGGTGATCACAGAAATGGACAAGTGGTTGAAATGCAGAGAACCAGTGACTGTGGTACCTAGGCACAGTTGATACATGCAGAGCTCAGCTCCTATACATATGGCTGAGAGAAAAGTCACACATGTCAGGGTGGAAAGACTGCAAGCACTAAACTAGGATATCTGCAATATGTGACAGGAGCTTATACCAGTAAAGCCCTATAGAAGACCGGCATAATGACCATAAGGTTCACATCCACACATGGATGTTGAAAATCTCACAAAGACCTCATCCTTAGAAAAAGATCTATAGGAATTCATGGCTGCTAAAAGAAGGAGAATTACACTTTTCCCTTTGATAAGTTATCTATTCCTAGTAATCATCCTGAAAAACAAATATATCTGATTCCAGGTAAATAAGCTATTCAGGTTCATTTATATACCACACACACATACACATACAGACACACATACACACACACACACACACACACCAACACTTTTAAAAGGTCATGAAGTTAAGAGAACAGATGAGGACCTCCAGTGTTTAATTTTTTTCCCCTTCTAAGTAAGACTGAAGCATTCACACTTTGGTCTTCCTTCTTGAGCTTCAGGTGGTTTGTGAGTTGTATCAGGGGTATCCCAAACCGGGTCCATCCCATATGCAGACACCAAAACCAGACACTTATTGAAGTGCTTGCTGACAGGAGCCTGATATAGCCTGACTAATACAGATGCAGATACTTGCAGCCAACCATTGGACTGAGCACAGAAACCCCAGTAAGGAGTTAGGGAAAGGACTGAAGGAGCTGAAGGGGTTTGCAACACCATAGGAAGAAGAACATCAACCCACCAGACACTCAGAGCTCCCAAGGACTAAACCACAAGCTAAACAATGCACATAGACCGACCTATGGCTCCAGCTGCATGTGAAGCAGAGGATTGCTTTATCTGGCATCAATGGGAGAGAAGGCCCTTTGTCCTGTGAAGGCTGGATACCCCAGTGTCAGCGGATGCTAGAGCTGTGAGGTGGGAATGGATGGATGGTCAGGGCAGCACCCTCATAGAAGCAGGGAGGAGGGGAAGCCGGGAAGGGGGATAACATTTGAAATGTAGATAAATAAAATAACCAATAAAAATATTTTTAAGAAAGAAAGAAAACCTAGCCACAAGGTTAAAGGTTAAAATTAAATAAATAAATAAATAAATAATAAAAAATAATAGAAATGAATTATTTTACCAAACTGCCCCATTTCCATGATATATATATATATATATATATATATATATATATATATATATATTTTTTTTTTTTTAAGTTTTACACATGCCAAATCAGACACTTGAGCTGGTAATGTTCTATTTCCTTTGTTCCCAGCCAGTGTCACTGGATCCTACTGTTGGTTTTTCAATGATTTTGAGAGTAACAGGTTAACAGGTACGTATGTAGCGTTAAAGTCTACTGGGGAAGATCTATTAGGTTTGTAAATCTACCGGTGGTTAATTCCATCTATTGGATTACTGGCAATGTTAATTTTAAAATTCAAATTAAAAAAAGAAATTTAAAAAAAAAAAAAAACTATTTGAATAATGGAGTAACCAAGCAAAGCATGGTGGTGGAAGCATTTAAGCCCCAAACTCAGAAAGCCAGAGGCAACACAGTCTCTGTAAATCCAAGATAAGAGCTTGGAGTACACAATGAGTTTCAAAGAAGCTAGCATTTCACAATGGATCTTTTCTCAACAAATGAAAGAAAGAAAGAAAGAAAGAAAGAGAGAAAGAGAAAGGAATGAAGGAAGGAAGGAAGAAAGAAAGAAAGAAAGAAAGAAAAGAAAGGAAGGAAGAAGGACTAAGGTTAATTTACTCAGGTTAATTGAAACTATTCCCATATATACCTTAATTTATACATCACAGCAAAAATAATTAGGATTCTTTTTGACAATGGGAAGTAACATTAGCCAATGTCTTTTTGTCACATAGTACAAAGCAATTCTTAGCATTTTGCTGCATCTACTCATAGGTCTTGTATGACACATTCATATTCCTTTTGACTAGAAATCTTATTTATTCTCCAAGTAAAAGGAACAAGTACTTCATATCAGATAGACTTGTTGAGTTTCATAAACACAGAAAATGCACCTATTTCTCAAGAAATGTTAGATAAAGGTTATATATACTATATTCATAAATATTTTGAAAGTTGGACACATTCATTTATGAGAATGAATGGACTATAAGCTGGACTATAGTAAACAGAAGCATTCAGTTCAAAAACAGAAATTCAAAAAGCATAAATTCAAATTGTTTATAAATTGATTTAACCTCTATGTTGTCAGATGTTAAATATTCCAATCTTCAGCAGTGGATTTGGGAGTTCATCAGTTCATCAGTTTAGCTTGTCTCCTCTTTGCTTGGTGATTCTTCTCTCATTCTGGAACATTTCACAGTGCCCAGGCATTGACTGATAGAACCAGTGTGTCTATCTTTTCTTCCTTGGCATCTCCCCATGCTAGAAATGTCTACTTTTACACATCTCAGTATTATGTCCACACAATTGGAAACTCTGGTCCCCTTGACTATAAAAACAAAATTATAGCAACTAAATATTTGTTTCAGAGTTAAAGAAATTCATAGGAATGACATTTTAATTTTTGAATCACTAAGTATTTCAGAAAGTAAAAGATTAAAATGATTATCTGGAAAAACCAGGCTTTTGACTAGAAAACTATGGGAAAAGATAGAATTCCTAAAATTCTCAGAATCACTTCTTCTAATAGCAAGCTTTTATAATAACCACTCTGAAATAATAAATATAAATATTCCAAATCCTACTAAAACATGAATATTGAAAATGTTTAGTATTGTACTTTATTATTTTTGAATATTTTCTCTTTTTATATATTGTTTATTTTGTACCTAAAGGTAATCTATATCAAACCCTGATTATGACATGCTAAAAGATAATGAACAAAACCAGATAAAACCATATAGCACAGTTGGAAACGCTGAAAAAATGCATGCAAAATGTGATGTTTCTAATAGGAATTCAACCCCAAATCTTGAATCTGAGGGGCCTGATTATCAGAAGAAACATCTAGAGGACATAATGTATGTTCCTATTATTTAAAATATATTTGTCCAATTTAAGTTATAATGATAAATCTAGAAATCACACACACAAAACAACAGAGAGATACAGAGACACAGAGATGAAGAGACAGACACAGAGAGACAGAGACATAAATAGAGGCAAGAAGAAAAGGAGGTAGAGGGATTACTTAAAAGATAAAAGAACAAGCCAGTGTTCTGGGACTGTATCATGGGACAGAGATAATTTTGACAGAGAGCCAAAGGCAAAAGAAATGTAGGAAATTCATAATTTTTGGAAGGATCTATATCATTGCTGATGTGATGGTAGATCATCAACATGAAGAAGCCATGGGTTGTTTACCCTTAGGATGCTATCCTAGATCATTGTTTGTTTTTTATCTGATGGGGTTTGGCCCGAAATTAAAACAAGGACCAACACAGGGGAATTCACTGGTTCGAATTAAATGAGCATAAGGATGATGTTTAGTTTCCTAAACCAACATTAGAGAACACAATTTGCCCTTTTACAATTCTGGCTTTCTGTGTTTTGGTAGTAGATGAAGTGTTTAATTCTTGCTCAGATTATTACCAGTTTGGGGTCAATGTTCTGAAGATCTGTTTTCTCATGAGATAGGTCTTAAGTTGGGCAAGTTATTGGTTGGTCATTCCTTCAGTCTCTGTTCTACCATTGTCTCTGCATTTTTCTTTTAAGACAGGATACATTTTGGGTCTAAAATTTTGGTTGTGTTGTTATCCAACCCACTCCACTGGAAGTCTTGCTTAGCCTTTAGGCACCATGTCCTCAGGGTTAGGCATCTCTATTATGGTCACCTGCATTAACGGTTGGCATGTATAAGCATACTCACTTGGGTCTTGCTTCTTGTTTAACTTCTTTGGGTCTATGGGGAATATCATGGTCTTCTGAGCTTTATGGCTAATATCTACTGGGGGTGGGGTTGGAGACATCCTCTTGGAGACAGGGGAAAGAGGTATGGGATGGAGAGTGATTATTGGGCAGACCAGAAGGGGGGTGAAGTCTGGACTGTAAAACAGGATTAAAGAAAAAATAAATAAAAAAGGAAAATGACATAAATATACAAAAATTTCATTTTATTGAATTGAGACAAAAATAAAAAATATTGGGCTGAGTGTGAGGTCCCAGATGGAGGAGTTGGAGAAGAGACTGAAGGAGCTGAGGGAGTTGGTAGTTCCATGGAAGGAGCAACAGTGTCCACTGGCCTGACCTCCTAATGCTCCAAGAGACTGGATCACCAACCAAAGAATACACATGGAGGGACCCATGGTGCTGGCCACATATGGAGCATAGGAGGGTCTTGTTAGCCATCAGGGAGATGAGAGGCCCTTGGACCTGAAGGTGTTAGATGCCCCAGTATAGGGGAATGCCAAGGAAGAAAAACGAGAGTGGGTGGGTGGGCAGGTGGGTGGGGGAATACCCCCATAGAGGCAGGGGGAATGGGGAGGGAATAGGGAAGTTCCAAAGAGGAGATCTGGAAAGAGGGAAATACTTGAAATGTAAATAAAGTATCAAAAAAATTCATGGGGGAAAAAGAAGACATGGTGATAGTAACTATTTGTAATGAATAAAAAGAATAAAAAGTAATATACACATTAAAAAAAATAAAGACAATAAATGTTAAAGGAAAGAAATATTATAATCAACTCCAATAGGGATATCAAATGTCACACTAAAATATACAGTTTCATATAATTAAAATATGAAAATTAAAAATATAATAATTCAATAAGTCAAAACTTTAAAATTTAATAAAAACTAATGATAAAACTAAGATTAAAGTAGGTTAACAATGAATAAAATACTTGGGGAAAAGCATATTCACATAATAGCAAGTAATGATTAAGCCAAGGATAAATAGAAAATAACACCATAAAACTAAGATTAATATACTTGATAAAATTTGTAGGAAAAAGCACATTCTAATGTGGGTTAAGAATGTGTGGTATTTTCAAATTTGTTTTTGTGACCTAAGTACCAAAAATTGGTCACTGTTTGGCTCATAAATTGGTGAGCTACATTTTACCAAGATTAGGAAAAAAATAAAAATGCATATTTCTATAAATTCTATTCAGTATGTTTACTTATAATTAAGTCAGTAATACAATAATAAATAAAATGTAAAAAGGGAGAAGAGAAGTGAAATAGCTATATTTTGCAGATTTGTGATTTTGTAAATAACAACATAAAATTATTTTTGAAACGTCTATTGCTTCTGAAGTATGATTAATGAAGTATAGTGTATAAGGTTTAGATGTACTTTAATATTCCATTAATAAATGACAAAAATAAAGTTATAAACTGAAATAGTGTATAATAGTATAATAATAGTGTATAATAATAATATAAAATGAACAAACCTAATTTAGACTATTTGGACTCTCTACAAAGAAATAACATATTAAAAATTAATTAAGAACAAATGCTATTGCCGTACCACCTTATGTTAGCATGTCCCATGCCAGGAGTGATCATTCTCTCAAAAGTGCATTCTGGATTTATGCATTGTTAAAATATGTTTTAGAATAAGATATTGATTCTAGTTATGGGTATGGAACTGCAAAATAGGAGAAAGAAAACTAAGGAGTTGAAGCTATTCAGTAATTGAGCAACATGATAACAGTCAACAAAAATATACATGTCAGTCCCTTAAGACCTATGGAATAAGGAATAAATGTTGCTAGGCAAAACGGCAGTTCACTTTAAATTCTAATCAGAAAGCTGATCATTGACATAGCTGCATTAGGTAAACTATAATACTAATGTATAGATGTGATGGACGGCAGCACTATTTTTACTGAAACTTCTGGAATTCTATATTTTTACAACCATTTTAAGAAACTTCTACACAATATAAATTACATTATGTTTTCTCAGAAATTAGCTGTTCTACGTTTTAGTATCTGTCAGTCAAACAAGAAAAATGGGTTCCATAGGCCCTGCATGTTTATAGAAGAATTATTTGTCACTTCCCTAAACTGAAGAGGAATCATCAACCCTATGATACTGGTCTTCACATATTTTATGATGAAGAAACCATATAATATTAAATTAAACAAAACAATAAAGCACTACATGCAGGAAAAATGGTTAATACAGATACATCCACGTAATATTGCCAGAAAGAATTCAGACAAAAATAGACATTATCTGTGCGGTTCTGTGAAATAGATGAGCAAAAGCCTTTAGACAGAGTGAGTTCGAAATTGCAACAGTCAGATCCTCAGGACTGTTACTGAACTTATAGCAGTATATGATACTTTTCATCACTGTGCTGATTACATGGGACTCTTTGTTTGAGAAAGTTCTTGCTATGCTGAAGATTTGTATACCTTTCAATATCTTCTTTAAAATAACTCAGCTTGTACTGATGTAGACATGACTAGTAGAATCTTTGATACTATTGGAAATAAAGTGCCATTTGTAACTACTATTATTCTATTATTTTATATTAAACCAAAACTACTTGGGTACCTGATATTTAATGCATCATCTAGTTGCATGACACCAAGCAAGGTAAGTTACCTAGCACTTTAACAAGGGAAATTTTTCCAGATATTTGTTTTCCTGTCTGGAAAGTATTTCTCAAAAGAATCCAGGTGGATGAAATACAAATCTGTTTTGATAGCATGATGCTTTGAAGCACACATCAAGGTCTTAAAATATCTAACAGTGACAATCAACAAATACAGTCTTATTTTATATATCATGAACAATCAAATTGATGTTTAATATGTTCAGAGTTAACATCAAATTGCCCCACAGGGTAGAAGAGTTATGTCACAAACGCTTCAAATCAAATCAGCATTTTGATGAAAATTAAAGTTCTATACCTGTAATACACTCTACTGTGCTCAAATATGACACTATCAAAATAATGAATAAGCACATCAAAATATGTTCCCAGAGATACTGGAAGCATAATCTGAAAGAATATTGCTGTCCATACTTCATAGCTCTTTGGGGGTGAATTTATTTATAAATAACTTCACCACAAATCCCAAAGACACATAAGGAGTTTTTCTACCTCTGCTGAATTTTGCACATTTCTCTCCTCCATGTTAGCAGTTAAATCACTGATTTTAAGTTAGCAGATTTGTATTTAGTGATGAGGTCAGTTTTATCCAAACACCTGCCACAATAAAGCTATAGAGCTAAGAAGAATCAGACTGTGTTTGGGACTATACATACTTATACCATCAATATTTAACCAGACTATGCTATGACAGCAGCTGAAGAAATACTAAATAGGTTGTTGCATAATTAAATATCATTTTTTAAAAGTGCTAATGACACTTCCCATTTGAGTTTTATTAGCTATTTCCATCCCAAAGGCAACTGGCAAGTTCTACTGCAAAATGGAAACCAGTACTCCATCTCTAGGTTATTATGCAGCTTTAGCACAGAGTCTTTTTCAGACTTGCACCCATAATCCACAACCCACAGCATGAGAAAAATGATGTCTTATTTTATTTTTCTAGGTGACAGCTTCCCTTGTGCTGTACTTTACTTCAGTCATTTTCCTTTGTATCCACTGTCCTGTAAGGCAGATAGAAAAGAGACAAGAAGCCATAATAGATGGCTTTAATTAGTGATTTTGAAATGATTTTTTAATTACATGAAGTTTTAATATTCATAAACACATGCTTCCTAATTCTCCTATCATGTTGAAACACAAGATAAAGGGATATTTCATCCCACAATGCAACTTACAGACAGTTATGGAACATAATTAGGCACACAGTTGTGTTGGGCACACAGTCCTCTGTTGTCAGCATCCCCCATTTACACAATGATAGAAGAAAAACATATTTTTTTCATGAGTCATTTGTTACATTATCACAATGGGAATAGGAACAAGAAACTCCTGGTAAAATTCCTAGCAAGATAATGGCTCTTGTAATTGCTCTCAATGAAAGAAATTTAGAAATTATTCTTTCTTCTTAATTATCTCCTATTGCAATGATAAATAATGTCTCAACTAGCTATCAAAGGATCTTTCCAACTTATTCTTCCATTGACTCTAAAGACATGCCATCTCTCCAGCTTGAGTTCCAGTGATTTTTCTAATTTAAGATTTATTTGATAGAAACAAATTTGTTAACGATTTTTTAAAATTGTTTCAATGGTGTTTGTTATGAAGAATATATGCTACACAATGTTTCAAAATGTTATCCTTTCTTCTTTAGCTAAAATTTTATATATATATATATATGCAGATATATAGTAATATATGATTTCTTATATATTGTAGCATATATTCAAATACTCAGACTTTTATGTTACTAAGAGAAGGTATTTGTCGGCCAACAAGATGGTGCAGGCTGCAAAGGCCTTTGCCACTAGAGCTGGGGATTTGAGGTTGATCTACAGGATGAATGTTGTAGAATGAAAAGACTGACTCACAAAAATCTTTTTATGACTTCCACACAGGGTCTATGGTACACATGGGTTCATTTATCCAATACACATACACACACACATACACACACACACACACACACACACACAATCACACAAACACCCTCTCTCACACACACTCACATATATATCAAATTTATTTGTTTTTAATTAAAATGAATAGGTATTTACCACCATAAAATTTATTCAAGCCTATATTTTGAATGTGGCTTGCTTCTATCCAGTGCTTTGTCTTTCAACCAACTGCAGACAAAGGCTTGACCCAGAAGAACTTGTCACAAAGATAACTGAAAATGTCAATTTCCTTTCAACAGGAGAAATAGTGGTCCAACTCTTTCCTGCCAATGAAGACTACTTGCATTTTTGAAAATGTTGCTCATAGTTGCTGTTTGTGGATGGATGCTTGTGCCCATGGTCACAGGTTTATGAACAGGGCAATGATTCTGAAAATAATTTTGTTTGTGATACTGTCTTAGTTAGGGTTTCACTGCTCTGAACAGACACTGTAACCACGGCAAGTCTTATAAAGATAACATCTGATTGGGGCTGGTTTACAGGTTCACAGTTTCAGTCCATTATTGTCAAGGTAAGAGCATGGCAGCACCCAGGAAGACATGGTGCAGAAGAACCTGAGAGTTCTACATATCTTCATCTAAAGGCTGCTAGCAGAATACTGACCTCCAGGCAGCTAGGATAAGGGTTTCAGAGCCCACATCCACAGTGACACACCTACTCTAATGTGGCTGTATCTACCCTAACAGGGACACACCTTCTAATAATGTCACTCCAAGCATGTATAAACCATAACAGATACTATATCTGTTAAAAAATAACTATTAAGTGGTTTTGCTTCACTTTTCTATATCATATTGCATAGAAAGGTCACTTATGATGAAGGAAGCAGTGGTAGACAGACTGAAAACCAAGAATCCAAGAAGTCACTCAAGAATCACACCAGGCAAGAGTAGGTGGGCGAGTGGGTGGGAGGGCACCCTCATAGAAGCTGGGGTAAGGGGGGATGGGATACAGTGTTTGCAAGGGGGGACCCGGAAAAGGGGTAACATTTGAAATGAAATAGATAAAATAAAAAATGAAATAAAGTGATAAAATAAAAAGAATCACAGCAGCTGAGGCTGTAACCTGAGCAGTGAAATTGACTCTTCTTATGTTGGCTCCTCCCAAAATGTTGAAAAAAGTTAATTACACAATATTTTGTTTCCATATCCTCTCCATTTTAAAATATAGGTTAATGAATCCAATTAAGGGGGAAATGCTACATCTTAGGTACATTCACTGAAAGACTATTAATTACATATTATATGAAAACATTGACCTGTGTAAACATTAAAGTAGGGACCAGTGTGATGACTTAGTGGGCAGTAGCGCTCACCCTGCATGCCTAACAAGATGAGCTCACTCTCCAGAACAGCATGAAGGTACACAGAACCAGTGTCGTGTGTTCTTAATGAACCTCCTCACACTCACACACCAGTCAGTCAAATGTAGGTAAAATATATTTGCTGAAAAAAAATCAGGCATTACTGGTACACTATCAAAATCCCAACTGGTCTTTTAATACAGATGAGCAAATGTAGATATACAGGTTGTAATCAGTTGGCTATGTCAGTCAAAATACGAACAGAAGCTCTCAGTATAAACATTAAGAAACAAAGCATTAGGGTGAGCGGAGATGTCCCAGTGGTTAAGGGAGGCTGCTCCTCCTGAGTATACAACTTCAGTTCCAAGAACATACATAGTGGCTCACAAACAGCTGTGAGTGCTGATCCATGAGATTCTGTGCCTTCTCCTGTCTCTTCTGGGCACCAAAACCTAAAATTGTCTACAAACAAACACATAGCCTATAATGACAAAACAAACAAAATCAGAAATAGATAGACTTTGTTATGTATAGATAAAGATCCAGAAATCTTCTGATCAAAAGTTTCTCCCACTAGATTGTTATCATCACTGGATTTATTTCACATAAACAGCCCAAATCCATATTAAAAGGGAGTAATATATAAGATGCCATTGCATACCTTTTCAGGAGCTGTAGTAAAACAGCCTTTTAGATTCCTTTGAGCAATCATGAAGCATGTGTGTAAGTTTGAATAGTTGGATAGGAAAGGGCATTAAAAAGCAAAGCTTTTCCAATTGTTTAGCATAATACATTGGAAACCAATGCCTAAGTATTAATTCTCAGAATAGGAGGGAAATTTTTACATTCATAATTACATTCTAGTAGAGCTAGGCATGTGGGATGCATGCTTGTAATCTCATTACACAAGAAGTTAAGGCAGGAGGATTGCCATGAATTAGTGGCACAATGTATTCAAAGTGAAACTGTCTCCAAGTAGAAAAAGTAATGTAATTGCCATGTATTTGAAAATATTTGATTATTTCAATAGTTAAAAAGATAAAACACTTTTTAAAGTTATTTAGTAGGGCTAAACACTAGTAGTCAGATCCTGGTGTATTTCAGCTGGCATTTTTAAATTGGGAAAATGTTATGAAGACTAAAAATGAATATATAAATACACATTTGTACAATAGGATTGTATACATGAGACACTTCATAAATATAAGCATATGTAGAAAACACATCATGTATATTGTATGGATGCATCACCAGTCCATTAAAAAACCTACAGACTCTAGAAACTGGTAGAATAGAAGGTAAGATATCTGGGAGGCAGAGGGAATTCTGGGATAGAGTCAGGCATGTGAGATTTGCCCAGGAAAATGTGATGAGCACAGTAATCAACCACATGGCAGAGTGGAGATTAGAATAAACAGGTTACTTATATGACCTAATGCGAGAAAAGCCTAGCTATATGGCCAAGGTATTTGTAAATATAATTTGAATCTGTGTCTTATTTCTGGGAGCATGGGGCTGAAAGGAAGAACCAGAACTGACTTCTACAAATATTTCCTATATGACAAAGCATGAAAACAAAAAGCTTTTTATTTTGCATAGAAAAGAGTAAGTGAAAAATGTATGGCAATATTTATCAATACTTTAGCATTTTACTGTTAATGAACATAATGAGGTATTAAATTGAAACTATACAGTAGCGACGTTAGCAAAGAAGAATCAATAGAGTAGCTACACTGCAGATTACTTAATCCATTTTGACTGCAGGCAAAACAGTCTATAGTTGGGAAAGAATAATTATCAAAGACCTGCATTGGTTTGTATTGCTTCCACAGCTCTGCGGTGCCCGTAGCCTACTACACGTGTGACGTTACATTAGGATTAGCTCTTGTCTTCCTGTTAAAATTCTGAGATTCTGACTTTTCTTTATAAGCTTTCCATAAAAATGAATATTTTATTTTGCACAATGGAATTCTCCAGTTTTGCCTATCTTGTATCTAAGGAATAGTGACATTTTATAATATTAAAGATCTTAATTATATTAATAATAATACTAAATAGGTTGAAATGGTTATCTATTTCTGAAATATTCAACAGTACTATTTTTAATTAACTTATTTTTATGTAAACATTATATATATTATCTATATATATAACAATATATATATAACTATATATATAACAATATATATGTGTATATATATTGATCATATCATTTCCCTTCCTGAGCGTTCACCCTGATCTTCCCCAACTCCCTAGTCCACCAAACTCTATGTTCTCATTCTCTGCCTCAAACAATGAACGAAAGTCAAAAGAAAAAGAAATGAGGAAAAGGAAAAAGTCACCAATGGAAAAAAAATGCCAAAAATAAAACAGAAAACTAGTAAAAGATATGGAGTCTATTTTTTGTTAACCAACTACTCCGTGGCACGCAGCCTGCCCTGGTGTGTGGTTGATATACTTAGTAACATTGCACTTAAAAGAACTGATTCTCTCTTTCCCAAGGAAGGAGTATCAATTGCAAATAGCTTTTTGACTGAAGGTGGGAATTCATATAAACTTCCCCTTTTCCATGTTGGATTATTTTTGTCGAGTTTCACTTGTGCAGGTCTCATGCATCTTAGCATGGTTTCTCTAAGTTTATGTATGTATGAGTCTTGCTGTGTCTGGAAGAACCTGCATAGGAATCATCTTGCTCCTCTGGCTGTTTCAACCTTTCTCCATCTTCAGGAGCCTTGAGTGCAGGACTTTTATAAAGACATCCCCTTAGTAGCTGGAAGTTCAAAGTCACTCATTCTCTGCACATTGCCCAGCTGTGCATCCCAGAGTTAATTCTCATGTACTACTGACTTCTCAAGTGAACACTGAGGGATGCTTTGGTTTAAAAAAATATAGCAATAAGATTATTCCCAATGATATAAATATACTGTTAATGTAGCCTCACTCATTATTAAATCGTAACAAAACTGAATATATTCTCTATATATAAACAGTATACATATACATGAAATATTAAATGAAAATACAGACACTCTGAAAATATTTTATTCACTATTACAATTAGAACAGAAAAAATCATGAAATCAAGTAATACTCTTGATATAGGATGGGAGAATAGACCGTCAATACAGTTCCTGGTGTGTAAGCAGAAGGAACTGAGTTTGAAACCCTATATATGCATAAAATAAGGAGTGGCCACACAGACATAAAACCCCAAGGATTTGAGAGCACAGACAAAGGGTCTCCTTGAGCTTGCTAGACAGCCAGAGTAGTTCAACGGATGAGTTTCATTCCGGTTCACTTTCATCAGGAAGCAGGGTATAATTAGACCCCGTAGTAATGCAGGAAGCATCCTATCATCTGAACCATCTTTTCAAGATGATGACATACAAATGAGTTACGTTTATGGAATGCAATCAGAAGTTTATTCTCAAAAAAGTTTAACATCTGTTCAAAAGGTTCCCCAGGCTAATTTCATCTTATTCCCTAGAGGCATGGAATATTGTGTGAGCATGCACACACTCCATTAGAGTTTTACAGGTCAACAAAATCATTTACTATAGAAGAAATTAGACTTGGTAAGGATAGCTTTTGGTGTGAACCTGATGGTGAGAAGTCGGTGGTACAATTTATCTCTCCAGAATCTCCATGTTAATACAGAGCCAGGCTTCAAACTGGCACTTGACTTACACATAACCTCTGTAGTTCCCTCATTCCATATACTCTCTCACTGTCTACCTTGTCATTCAAACCAGAGTTCTCATGAAAATCAAAACTTGTCAGTGGAGTGCAAGACACACACACATAGACAGACACACATACACACACATAGACACAAACACACATACATACACACACACATACACACACAAACACACAGAGACACACAATCAAATAACAACTACATGGGAAAGAAACATGGGCCAATCAAGGCATGAGTTGTCCCATCATTTACGAACTTACCATTTGCTGTCAAAGTATAGTCATCAAAGATAAAATCCAATACCAGAAAAGGTATAAAAATAAAGCTTCTAATAGTCAAAGATGTTCTTTTTTATTTTATAATAAGTAATTACATTGATTGTGTCCAGTCATTGAAATTTAATGTTCATCTAGAAGGATTTCAGGAGGCTTGTTGTAGGCAATTTGAACTTTGCCCCTTCACATCTGTGTCTGAGAATCTCAGCTTTTGTGGAATACATAGTTTGATAATAGGAAGAACAGTTCTGGAAAATAATGTGGTCAAAGCTGATGGGAAGAACTGTGAATTCCTTCCTTTGTTATTAAATTTATGTAGTGCTCTTTTATTTTACCATGTAGACTCGATATGTGTTGTGAACATTGAATTAATGTCATTTCGAGCTTTATAATGGCAAAGATCATGATTAATGTTCAGAGTCAAAGTTTGAAGTGTGTTCAACCATAAATGTTTCAAAGGCACACTGGTGAATGCAGTTCCTCTAATTTTAGGTCCTGCATTTTTACCTTTAAACCATGAGCCTGAGAACAAAGGAAGGGAGGGGTCCTGACCTCAGTTCATTCTCATGACTGTGAAAACCTGACTGAACATTTGAATACAAAATGGTTGGGGAGCCCAAGGACTTTATGTTCTTCAGAGGTCCAATTTTCTTCCATGGGATTTGTAAAATCAACTGATAGGAGAATCATTATTAATGAAGTTTCTTTGAGCTGTAGATACAGATCATCAGGTACTAGAGTCCAGAAGATGATCATGTACCAGGAAGCTAAGCTGGACCTTCCGGCCACTTGGGCTTTTTCTTTTATATTTTAAGGTGTCTGTCTTCTCTCCTGGATCTGGCCCAACAGTCTTTTTATATCACATAATTATGGAGCTTTGGGGAAAATTGTAAAAATATTTTATTTTTAAAAAAAAATATAAAGCTACAAGGTGAGTGAATGACAGAATAAAACAAACTCTGATCCTAGATACAGAGGCAAAGACAGATGTTAACAAATAATATATTGTTATACTCTGTGAAGATCAACATAAATTGAATTCCATTTCGAGATTTACATAATGACTGGACATTTGAAACAAAAAATGAAAATGAAATGAACGGGCTTTAGAGAAGTGAAAAATTACACGATAGAAGGGTTGTAGGTCTCTCTCTTTAAGTTCTGAGAGTCTCTCACAGTCCAGGTCTCTGGTGCATTCTGGAGGGTCCTCCACCTCCCACCTCCCAGGGTTGCCTGTTTCCATTCTTTCTGCTGGCCCTCAGGACTTCAGTCCTTTTCCTCCACCCAATACCAGTTCAGGTTCCCCTTTGCCCACCATACCCTTCCCCCACCCCTCAGGTCCTTCTTTCCCCTTGTGGTTGCTTTCTTCTCCCTTCTAAGTAGGCCCTTTAGCTTGTTGACTTTTTGAGATCTGTAGACTGTATCTTGGGTGTTCTGTACTTTTATTTTTATTTTTTTTTAGCTAATATCCACTAATCGGTGAGAAAATACAATGCATGTCCTTTTGGGTTTGAGTTACCTCACTCAGGAGGATATTTTCTAGTTCTACCCGTTTGTCTACAAAACTCAGGATGTCCTCATTCTTAATAGATGAGTAGTATTCCATTGTGTAGATGAACCACATTTTGTGTATCCAGTCTTCTTTTGTGGGACATCTGGATTGTTTCCAGCTTCTGGCTATTACAAATAAGACTACTATGAACATAGTACAACACGGGTCCCTGTGGGATAATGGGACAACTTTGAGTATATTCCCAAGAGTGGTATTGCTGGGTCTTTAGGTATATATATTTCTAATTTTCTGAGTGACCTCCAGATTGATTTCCAGAGTAGTTGTACCAGTATGTAATCCCACCTGCAATGGAGAAGTGTTCTTCTTTCTCCACATCCTTGCCAACATGTGTAATCACCTAAAGTTTTGATCTTAGCCATTCTGATTGGTGTAAGGTGGAATCTCAGAGTCATCTTGATTTGCATTTCTCTGATCACCAAAGACTTTGAACATTTCTTTAGGTGTTTCTCAGCCATTTGGGATTCCTCTGTTGTGAATTCTCAGTTTAATTCTACACCCCATTTTTTGTTCAGTTTGTTTGGTTTTTTGGTGGTTAGCTTCTTGGGATCTTATATATTTTGGATATTAGCCCTTTTTTGGATGTAGGGTTAGTGAAGATTTTTTTTCCAATCTGTAGGTTGCTGATTTGTCTTATTGGCTATATATTTTGCCTTGCAGAAGCTTTCCAGTTTCATGAAGTCCCATTTATCAATTCGTGATCTCAGATAATGTGCCAGTGGATTTCTGTTTAGAAAATTTCCCCCTGTGCCAATGAGTTTGATAAAAGGCCCTACATTATGGAGAGGGAACTAGTAGAGTCCACCTCTAGCAAAAAGACAGCACATCAAGTGAGAGAGGGGATTGACATCTGACAGTCAAAAGTCTGACCCATAATTGTTCCTGTCTAAAACAACTACAGGGATGGAAATGGAGAGGAGCCTGAGGAAAAGATGGTCCAGTGACAGGACCAAAGTGGGATCCAGCTCAAAGGGAGGCCCCAAGGCCTGAAACTATTACTGAGGCTATGGAGCACTCACAAAAAAGGACCTAGCATGACTGCCCTCTGAAAAACCCAACAAGAAGCTGAAAGAGTCAAATGCAGATATTTACACCCAACCAGTGGACAGAAGCTGCTGACCCCTGTGGTTGAATTAGGAGAAAGCTGGAAGAAGCTGAGAAGGACGGCGGCCCTGTAGGATGACCAGCAGTCTCAATTAACCTGGACCCCTAATTATCTCAAACACTGGACCACCAACCAGGCAGCATACACCAGCTGATAGGAGGCCCCTAACACATATACAGCAGAAGACTGCTGGGTCTGGGTTTAGTCAGAGAAGAAGTACCTAACCCTCAAGATACTGGAGGCCTCAGAGAGTTTAGAGTTCTGGTGGGGTATGCGGTGGGTTGTAGGGACATCCTTGTGGAGACAGGGGGAGGGGAAAAATAGGTATGGGCTGTGGAACAGTTGGAGGGTGCACTAGGAAGGGAATAAAATTTGGAGTTTAAAATGAATGAATGAATGAATGAATCAATCAATCAATCAATCAATAAAAGAAGGGTTGTAGGTTTATTATAAACCATGTGGGTTTGCAATGATATTTTCTAAAATACTTTTCCCAATTTTAGGAACACGGAATTGGCCTAGGATTCCAGCTGACATAATTGGGTTCTTTCGAGTTTTCTGGGAAAGGGTGTCTTGTGACCACATAATACTACTAGAGTTCCTTTCCTTTCACAGCAGTGGATCTGAAATAAAGGAGAAGTTGCCTCCAAGGATAGATTAAAAATATGGCATGCATTTTTGATTGATGCATTCTGATTAATGCTGCTGCTGGCATAAAGTGAGTATAGAAAAGGGATGCCACAAACATTTTATTTACATATGACAGCATATCCAAAAGAATTACCTAACCTAAAACAAAAGTATTGTCAGGTTTGTATAACCATATGCAAAGATTGAAAAAGGTCTGATCACATTACCAAATATTTAAAGGCATTCTGCAGAGTTGATATGAAGGTCACTTGTCAGAATTCATTTGGTTCAAACTCTATGTACCAGAGACTTATCATATTTAGTTTGGTAATAATAGACTGCTCAAGGTCAAAAAGCATATCATGGCTATCTTGAGACCAGTTTATAGACAGGAGTCTTACCTTTGTGATTCTCAGGATACATTGCATCTTTCTTTCTTTCTTTCTTTCTTTCTTTTTTTTAAAACTAGATATTTCAGAATTCAGATCATTATAATCTAGAATTGATATTCCTATCTCAGAAGACAAATTATGTTCTGAAATCCTTGATTCCAGTGATGATAGCCACTTTAGTGATTTTTTTATCATACTCTGAAATGGAATTTATTTTTGAAGCTGACTGAGTATATCACTCCAATAAGATTAAAGATTGTCAAGAAAGCTATTTTGGAAGGATTTTGATGCAATGAGAGAACTTTTCAAGATATTGTCAAACTGCTAGCTCTTATTTTATCAAATAGCATATTCTTGATCATTTAAAATTAATATATTAATTATACCTGCCTATGTATAGTTAGCATGATTTTTATGTTGTTTTACCAATCTAATATTGTTAGGCTGAAGTTTTTTGTGTTAAAAACTTGCATTAAAAAGCTAATTACTGCTGAAGAAAGTAAAAAAAAAAAAAATCTGTTGAAAGCTATGCAACATACAAATCTGCTGAAAGCCATAGGACACACACTTTATAACGGCATAAATCTTTTTCTATTTCTATTTCTTTTTGGAATACTTTATAGTTATTCTCACAGTAAGAAGGGTACTTTTTTTGAAAAATTCTAATAAATCTTTTTCCTGGTTTAATAATTGCACACCTATAATGAAGTATTTGCTTGAAATAGCATTCTATCATCATGTTACTGAAATGAGACTAACAGCCAGTGAGAGTAACCATTACAGAGGAAAATGATCCAAAAGAGAGCTGTGTTAGTCCTAACTTAAGTCTCACCAGGGATCTTACTGAAGACAGACTGGATCTCAAGCCACTCAAACAGGACACTCAAAGATAATAGAAACTCCAGTCCTCTCTGAAAAATTCCTCAACAATCCTTAGAATTTCTCAATCCTCACTGTGCTGCTTTTCCAGTACTGTGCGATGTGAGGCCCTACTGTGTGATATGAAGCCAATCACATGGAGTTTCCCTTAGGGCAGGATTGCACATAGAAAAACATTTGTTTGCCTACTCTACTCTGTATCACCTTACTGTCAAAATCAATGATAAATTACATATCTGAACATTTTGCTAACAATAGCATATAAACTACCTGGAGAGTATCCAGCATCACACAGAGGGCACCTTTAATGCAGCAAGCCTACAAAATTCTTTTGATGTCATGTTATGAGGGATTTCATGAAGGGCATCATTTGTGAGAATGTTGATAATGTTGCTTAGCAAATCTTAGTAACTGTGCAAAACGTTCTAAATCTGTTGTGTTGCAAAAAGAGGTGGGTTTTAATAGTTTCTTCACTGAATGTGGTAGTATATTTATTATACATGTTTGTGTGGGTAAAGACTTAGCATAGAAAATGTAAGAGGCAATAAGTATCTCTTAACATCAGCAGCAGATTAACATATATAAACAAAAACAGTCTTTTTTTTTTTTTGCACTGAAAATTCTAAGAGAATGAAGTCAGAGCTGAGAACACTAAAATATTCACATGACAAGGTTTTGCAGTCGCTATCACTTCAACGGCAATCTGGGTTAGTAGAATAGGTAATTTGAGAATTATCTAGTGCCTGGAGGAATTTTATTAAAGAAGTATAAAATAGAGCAGCTCCAGGAAGGTAGGAACCTGATCAAAGATCAAATCTGCTACCAAATGAGAACTGTTGAAAGCTCAGATACTGTGGGAAATCAGAAGTTAATGACAAAGTGGATCAGTGCTGCCCTCTAAAACCCACAGAAGTTTAGTGTGATTCTTATCACACTTTAAAAAAAAAAAGTCTGATTTAAATTCTGAACTCTATAACTTACTTCCCTGCTAGACAGTGATCTTCAGTGTCAGATGGAGAACACATGAAAAAAGACTAAATAACAAACAAAGATAAACTCAAGTTCATAGAATCAAAGATAGAAACAACCAGAACTAATTGAGTCCCTACTGGTGCTGAAAACAGAGGGGATAGCATCTTCTTTGAAACTGTCTCTAATGTTATCTTGACAATTATTCTCAAATCAACTTAAGTTGAGACAAATTGAAAATACTGAGCCATCAATTGGTAATAGCTTTCCCCAAGACGAACTGAAATTCTGAGATATTTAGAATGTACATACAAAGTCCAAAATTATTTCCTGTTTAGATGGCTTAAGAAAGAAAATTAATTTCTTTCATACATTTTAACAATGATTAAGATATGCGCATGAAAGTGTGCTTTAAAGCAAATATCAGCATGTCATGTTCTAGCAACACAGTCAGCTTGTAATTGTTCAGTCCTGAAGAAGAATAAATACAGCATTTGAATGATCACAATTGGAATAAGAGCAGTGTTTAGCAATATCTCCCATTTAGTACGGTTTAGAAAACATCTCTCCTTGCAGACTGATTCAGGAAAACCCTTGCTGCTTTTGTTTTTAGGAGATTCCTGTTTATAATTTATAAAACTTCCCATGGAGATATTTTTTAAAATAACATTGGTTTTTCTATCACTGTGATTCCGACCAGATGACAATGAATATGTGATGTTTTCATTGTTCCACAAGAAATAATAATAAAAGAACAGAAGTTCTTTAATAAAATCTGAGTTTATTTATTTCCTGGTAGGACCCAACTGTTACATTATTAACAGCAACAAGATGATTTTATAGCTGAGGGAGTCTGATGCCAAGCTCTTAGTTTGATGCCTCTGGCTAGACTTGTGTACCATACAATTTTATTCACTAAGTGTAGTGATTCATTTTTAAAACTACCTTTCAAATATTCCCTTCCCGAGCAAAACAAACTGAGCTTCTTTGCTGTTCCTCAGCCTCTCCCATGCTTCTGTCACTGACTGTGCATTTATTTAATTTTCTATACCCCAGTGGAGATATACCAGTTTAATTTGTCCAGCAAGTCTATGGCTATCTACTTAGTTTCCAAACGTCTGCACTTTTTAATTCATATATCTTTAATTTTTTTTATTACTTTTAGATAACTTCAGGCAGTACAAACTTCCAAGTAAATTAGAAACAATGTGTCTTTTCTTCGGTAAACTTTTAATGCTGAATAAGTCTTCTTGTGCTTTCAAAGTCATTCTTGTGACTCTCTTGCAATGTGGTCAAATGGGTAACTCTTACCTGTCTGGAGCAGAATCCCATGAACAGAATACCACTGTGTCTATGTGTGGTCAGCAAAATTCTTCCAATAGCCGGAGTGCTGACACATGCCTTTAATCCCAGCACTTGGGAGGCAGAGGCAGGAGGATTTCTAAGTTCGAGGCCAGCCTGGTCTACAGAGTGAGTTCCAGGACAACCAGGGCTAAACAGAGAAATCTTGTCTCGAAAAACCAAAAAAAAAAAAATAATAATAAAATAAAATAAAGATTCTTCCAATGTAAAAGCATACAACATGTTTAGAGCTTGTCATTGTTATCTGCATAGGGCTGTTGTTTTCTAAATCAATCGTTTTTGTTGAGATTATCATATATGTAAATGAGATATGGCCATACCTAACCTCCCATTTTTTCAGTCAACTCTCCCCATGTTCCCTCGTCAAACTCCCCACAATGTCATGTCTATATTTTTTCCTTTTTTGATAAAACAATAAGTTCACTTAGTGTCACCATATATGTGTGAGTGCAGGGCCTAAACTATTCTAACATAAACAACTAGATAAAGAAAATTTCATTTCAAAATGAATGCATCAAGTATTCAAAAGTTCAAGGGGACATCTCTAACCATCTAAAGTCCTACAAATTGTCAGCATTTGATGAGAAAGTGATACATGGATAGTTTAACATTTTAGTGAAAGTATTTTAACTCTACAGTAGTTTCCTAAGATGTCAGGCAAAAATAAAGAAAACATCATTTATGTTTGCCAGTTTTGTGGATAAAATAAGGGGCCATTAGGAAGGATCATTTTACCATAAGTATCAACATGTTAACATTTTTATTTTACAAATATATATATTAAATATATATATGTATGTATTCATAACTTGTGATATATATATATCAATTGAATGATATACAACATTATACAAATATATACATACATACAAATATTTATGTTTCTTATATAACTAAGGTAACTATAAAACAATGAGTTTTAGTGGATTTTACAGTAAGAATAGGTTTTCCAGGTGAGAATGAATAGATTTGAGGTCTTCAATATCCACGTGAATGCTAGAACTTGAACCCTGTTTCTGCTGACTGTAGTGACTGACTGCTTAAGCTCTGACTTCTTAATATGATCTGCCTTGTGGAATCAGGATGCACACTTGTTGTGATGTCATTGGGTCAAATTAGTTCCAGCATATATCCTTAGAACACATTCCAATGTCTGAAATTCCTTTCACCACTGATTTCATTTCATTCTTTTATTTTCCTGAGACTTCTTTCCTTGAATTGAACTTGACAGAAGGCACAGGCTGAAGTGAAATGTAGTTTCTGAAAGGTGAAATGAGCTAACAGTTATTTCTGATGAATCCTGGAAAACTCAAACATAAAAATAATTTTCGTTAGCATCGACACAGTCACTAAACAAGTCTTAAAACCACAGTGACAAAATGAAAAGAAAAATGAACCTACTTAAAATTCTATCTCCTGAAGTATGTATGTGTGATCATTTCCTATAACCTCCTAAACCTAAAGCCTTGGAGTTTCATAGCAAATGATGTGCTCTTTTGAAACTCATACTGCATATCTTACACCTGCATTTTGATATTTTGTCTTATATGATTTTGGGAAATAAGTCATTGTCTAAAATGAGTAGTTTCTGTGTAAGCAGAGTTTGAATATTTCTACTTATGTGCAAAGTTCGCGAAGTCTGAAGGGGTAAGTCATGAAAACACAATGTTTTATGCTGTATCAAGAATGCTGTTCTCTTTCATTTGTATTAGTTTTAATAGTCTTCTATTTATTGCTGTATCTTGATATCTTGTTCAGTAGTTTTGATTCCAAGAACATGATAAATAAGTGAAATAGTAAAGTCACAATAAATAATTTTGCCTTGGTAGGTTGGAACTAATTTTTACAAATTTTCTATAGACATAATAGGATGTAAATGGAGATATAGATATACAATTTAAATATCAGTAAATAAATACTCACTATAATATGCATGGTTTTTGGCAATATAATCCTTAATATTTCACTTATTTTACATGTACTATACTATGAGCCTTTGTTTGTCTTTTTTAATTCATTCTTTGAGAAGTTGATCACATCACTTTCCTCTACAATTCTTTCTACCCACACAGATTCATGTTCTTTTTAACTTTTGAAAACAAACCCAAACAAGTAGCACAAAAGAAATTATATCTAATTAGCATTGGGCAAATTCTCCTGAGTATGGGCTCTGCCTCAGAGTTTGCTTGATAAATGAATGTCACAATATTGAAGAAACCTGATACTTTCCCTCTCCCAGCAGCGATCAATTGCAAATAACTTCTTGGTAAGGATAGGACTTTTCTCTTTATCTCCTTCTCTATGATAACTCCCAAAATGCCCAGGAGATGCACAAGAAGGGATAAGAAGACCTTAAGAACTAGGAATAGTAGTCTAATCCAAATAATCAGAATTTTCCAGATGAAACAGTGTAGATGCACTTATGAAGTCAGAGACTGTGACATTAATTTTAAAATATGAATATATATGTATATAATCACATATTTAAAAACTGGAAACTAGCATAATTAGATTTTATTTTTATAAATGCAAGAATTTAGAACAAAATGATGTATATGCTAATGCAAATGCCATTTCCTTTTGAATCTATCTCTCAAAGATACTATATATAATTTAAAATGAGAGTAATATTATATAGAGACTTACACATGTGCGAATTTGAAAGAACAGCTGAAAATAATATTTAGTTATCAAAATGCATTTTATATAAATTTATTGGGCTTCAGTTACTGACAAATGGCACAAATATAAGTTCTTATCACAGTACTAGTACTTCATATATACTTATAGTTAGAGAAAGATATGTCAACAAAAATCCACAATATAACATTTTAGTTTTCTAGACTAAACTAAATTTTAAAATTCAGATGAATTGGGACATATAAATTTGCCTCAACAGTTAAGAGCATTAGTTGCTCTTGTAGACTATTTAGACTCAATTTGAAGCACCCAAATTGAGGGATAACTTATTCTGGCCTCTATGAGCATAGGGTACTCATGCAGTACACAAACATACATGCAGTAAAATAGACCTTTCTTTCTTTCTTTCTTTCTATCCATTTATCTATAGATACATAGATATGTAGATAAATTTTAAAATACTAAAAAGGATAAAAAGAATGATAAATGCACATTTTCTACAAAAAAGTAAACAAAACTTTAATAAAGGCAAAGTATATAATAGATTTGTAAAATAAATCAATTTTCATTCTTTATGTAGGTTATTATTGTTTTGATGAAATAAGATGACTAAATGCAAGTTGGGAGGAAATGTTTTATTTGGTTTATGTTCATCAGTGAAATGTCAGGTCAGAAACAAAAGCAGGACACAAACATGGAGACAAGAACTGATGAAGAGGCCATGGAGAGGTGCTGCCTGCTGGTTTGCTCCTTATGGCTTGCTCAGTCTGCTTGGATTTTTTTTTTTTTTAATGTTTGTTTATTTGCAATCTAGCTTTTGTTCCCCTGTCGGTTCACTCTCCGACTGTTCCACATCCCACGAGGATGTTTTCACCCTCCATCCCCCACCCGACCAGACCTCTCAATTTCTTGGGGCCTCCAGTCTCTTGAGGGGTAGGTGTATCTTCACAAAACTGAACCCTAAGAACTGGAGGGATGGAAATGGAGAGAAGCCTGAGAAAAAGAATGCCCAGCAACAGTCTCAAAGTGGGATCCAAATCAAGGGAAGGTCTCAAGGCCTGACATTATTACTGAGGCTATGGAGCACTCAAAAAAGGGACCTACCATGACTGTCTTTGAAAAGCCCCCACAAGCAGCTGAAAGAGTCAGATGCAGATATTTGCACCCAACCAATGGACAAAAGCTGCTGACCCCTGTGGTTGAATTAGGAAAAAGCTGGAAGAAGCTGAGGAGGAGAGCGACCCTGTAGGAGGACCAGCAGTCTCAATTAACCAAGATCCCCCAAGATCTCTCAAACACTGAACCACCAACCAGGCAGCATACACCAGCTGATATGAGGCCCTCAACAAAGGACTACCACCAAAATTCAAACAACCCAATCAAAAAATGGGGTATAAAACTAAACTGAGAATTCACAACAGAGGGATCTTGAATGGCTGAGAAGCACCTAAAGAAATGTACAATGTCCTTAGTGATCAGAGAAATGCAAATCAAAACGACCCTGAGATTCACCTTACAACAATCAGAATAGCTAAGATCAAAACCTCAGGTGACAACACATAATGGCAAAAATGTAGAGAAAGAAGAACACTCTTCCTTTTCTGGTGTGATTGCTAACTGGTATAACAAATCTGGAAATCAATCTGGAGTTTGCTGAGAAAATTGGAAATATATCTACCTGAACATCCAGCAATACCACTCCTGGGAATACACCAAAAGATTCACTATCATGTCACAAGGGTACGTGTTCCACTATGTTTATAGTGGCCTTGTTTTTGATAGAGAGGAAGCTAGACACAGCCCAGACATCCCACAACAGAAGAATGGATACAGAAAATGTGGTTCATTTACATAATGGAATACTACTCAGCTATTCAGAAAGAGGGCATCCTAAGTCTTGCAGGTAAATGGATCGACCTAGAAAATATCATCCTGAGTGAAGTAATTCAGGCCCAAAAGGACATGCATGGTATGTACTCACTAATAAGTGGATATTAGCAAAGAAAAAGAAAAAAGTAGAGAATACCCAAGATACAGTCCATAGAACTCAAAAATGTCAACATGCTCAAGGGTCCAAGTGAGGATGCCTCAGTCCCACTTGGGAGGGAGAAGAAAGTAAACACAAGTAGGGTAGGTGGGAGGGACCTGGGAGGGAAAGTGGAAGAGCCGGGTGGAAGGGAACCTCATCTGGTATTGGGTGAGAGAAAAGGACTGAAACCCTGAGCGCCAGAAGAAAGAGTGAAAACAGGCAACCTCAGGAGTTAGGAGGAGGGTGGACCCCTCCAGAATGCACCAGAGACCTGGGAGGTGAGAGACTTTCAGTACTCAAAGGGGGGAACCTTAGATGAAATGCCCATCAGTAGGGAGAAGAAACTTTTAGAGCCCACCTCCAGCAGGAAGACAGGGCATCCAAGGAGGGAGGGGGTTGCTATTCCACAGTCAAACTATGACCCACAATGGTCCTGCCTGAAAGAACTGCAGGGATTGAAATGAGAGGAGCATGAGTAAAAGAAGGTCCAGCAACAGGCTCAAAGTGGGGTCCAGCTCAAGGCCTGACACTATTACTGAAGTTATGGAGCGCTCACAAAAGGGACCTATCATGACTACCCTACGAAAGACTCAACAAGCAGCTGAAAGAGTCAGATGCAGATATTTGCACCCAACCAATGGATAGAATCTGCTTACTCCTGTGGTTGAATTAGGGAAAAGCTGGAAGAAGTTGGGGAGGAGGGTGACCCCGTAGGAGGACCAACAGTCTAAATTAACATAGATCCCCGAGATCTCTCAAACATTGGATCCCCAACCAGGCATCATACACCAGCTGATATGAGGCACCCAACACATATAAAACAGAAGACTGCTGGGTCTGGGTTCAGTCAGAGAAGTTGCACCTAACCACCAAGAGACTGGAGGCCCCAGGGAGTTTAGAGATCTGGTTGGGTGAGGGATAGGCGAGTGGGACATCTTCCAGGAGAAATGGGGTGGGGAGGAGGTATGGGATGTGGAACAGTTGGCTGGTGGACACGGGGGAATAAAATCTATAGTGTAAAAATAAATAAATAAATAAATAAATAAATAAGAAAGAAAAAAAAAGAAAGAACGAAAATTTTAAAAGGGAGTAAAAGAGAATAGAAATGAAAAGCCACTATGGTTTAGTTGAACTATAAAAATGTGGCCCTGAGGGGAGTTAAGAGCAGCCCAAATGGAACATAGTAAATAGTAAGTAATTACTTGAGATTATTGACTGGAAAGTAAATTCTAACAGCATAATGGGTAGGCAACTGCCTAGCTCTTATGTTGTTTAGGACACTGTAGTGTAAATGCTGTGACCATGTCATTCTTCTGGGAACTCACCAACAGAAGGTAGGGTAAAATCCCCATGTTGGAATTTTTTAATAGTTTTTTACTACATGACCTTGCATTTGGGGCCTAGTTATTTAGAATTGAGATACCATCTTAGGGGATTTTTATCTTGAACAAGTATGAAGTGTCCTTACCTAACTCTTTTGATTAATTTTTGTTGAAAATCTCTTTTATTAGATACTAGAATGGCTACTCCAGCTTGGTTCTTGTGTCCATTTGCTTGGAAAATCTTTACCTAGCCCTTTACTCTGATGTAATCTATCTTTATGCTAAGGTGTGTTTCTTGTATGCAGTAGAATGATGGATCCTATTTTCATATCCAATTTGTAAGCCTTTGTCTTTTTTGGGGAACTTAGTCCACTGCTTTTGAGACATACTAATGATATTTTGATGTTAGTGGTGGTAGTGTGTATGTGTGTGTGTGTTTCCCTTGTTTTAGTTTTGTGGTGTGAAATTATTTATTTCTTGTGTTCTCAGGTTGGAGTTTTCCTTCTAGTATCTTCTATAGGTCCTAGATATTCTTTAGAGAATGATGTGGGCTAAACTAGTATTATACCAAAACCAAACAAAAAAAAGGGGAGGGGGGGAGAGTAGGATCTCTTTCATGACCGTAGGTATAGAAGTCTCAAAAAAAAAAAAAAAAAAAAAAAAAACAGATGAATAAACAAATACCTACTTGCAAGCAAAATTCAAAAACACATCAAAAAGATTATCTTCCATGATTAGTCTGCCCTTAGTTCAGATGATTCAACACAAATATATCAATGAAATTAATTTAGCAAATACATAGTTCCAAAGATAGATCTCAAGAGATGGAGAAATGTTTTTGACAAAAAATAAAAACAAAAATAAAAACAAAAACAAAAACAAAAAAAAAATCTTTCTTGATAAAAATTGTTTCTATACTTTTATATATCTTTTATACTCCAACAAGTGGTTCTGTCTCTTGTGCCTTATCACTTGGTTTTGTCTGTTTTACCCCATTCTGTAGTGTTAGTTTTTGTTATCATATTCTATAATGTATATATTATATTATTATGATTATAATATCTTAGAAGTCTGTCTTCGAATGAGAGTCAGAAAGAGGGTGGATGTATGTAGGAGGAGATATTGGAAGGAATAGGGAGGAACAGAGAGAGGAGTTTATAATCAAGATATATAATACATAAAATAGATCTAATTCAATATAAGGAAAAAAGTGTATACAACTGTGAATATATTAGATTTTTTTTACATCTTAAACTGATTTGATATACTTAGTTGCCCCAACAAATGAAAACTTTAATTTTGCTAAAAATAAAATTGTAAAAAATAATTGAATTATAAACAGAAAATTCTTATCAATCCAAAGGAGTGCTCTAGTACAATATGAAATTGCATTGTAATGACTCATTTTTTGTGCATTACCTGAAAACTCTCTTTGACTTTAAAAGAGCTACTCAACTGTTTAGTTCATAAGCAAGCATATGAATGTTTAGTTAAAGATTCAAAAAATAACTTATGTATTCATCATAAATGAAGATGGAATTGGAGTTTCATTACACGCTTGAAATATGCTGATAATTCAACTCAGAAAACTTTACTTTTAGATTGTATTTTACCCATGCGATTCAAACAAAATAGTCTTCTTCCATTTATTAAAACTATTTGCATATTCTAAAAATCCACATTAAGCAAATGGGAAATCCTTATTTTGATTCTATAGCTATTGAACTGTGGGGCACAAACAAATTCATTATCACACTGGAGTTTGTTTTGGAAATCTATTAAAATGTAGTGGAGTGTGGAATATCAGTAGTTGAAAAGTGTTTACTGGCTGAATGTAGTGGAGCATATTTTGTTTTAAAGAAAAGAATATAGATGATAGATTATCATTTCCATTCAGTGTGCTCCTATCACTAGAACACTTTGTGGTCATGCAAACTGAAGAAACTTCTCATATTTCTTGCTTATAGACTCAGTCTGGAGGCACCGCCTCATTCTATGCCAGTAGAGTTTCTCCCAACACCTTTTAATTTTCAAAACTGGCTTTGTTTTGTGTTTAATTTTCTTGTGGCTTTTTGCAAACAAATAAAAGATTTGTTGTTAACTTTACTTTGCCTGACAATAAAAACTGTGACTGAGTAAAGAAAAGTATTTTCTTGATGTAAAATTCTGTTACTCTAATTAAAATAGCTTATTGCTGAAACGGAAGCTGAGGATGGACATTCAGTAAACCAGCTCTACCTTCCTCGGTCTTGAGCTGAGTAATTTCTGCAATACATTATTTTATAATGGTCTTCTCTTCATGTACTGAATCTAAGTTGTAACAAAAGTCTTATGTGCTCATTTCTATTGACTCTGCTAAAGATAATTGTGCTAAGAGGAAGATTTGCAATTGCATATCCCTGCAGAATTTAATTCTGCCCAATAAAATTGAGATAGTGTTGGAAGATAAGTTTGTAATCTAGCAAAATCTAAACAATGAAGAAAATAAACTATCCCTAATGTAAATGAATAAAATACACAAAAGTTAAAATACAGTTTAATGTGCTCACATTAAAGAACATTGAAGACAACAGACAAAAGTGATAAATACATAAATTCTGAAAACAGGGAGAAACTGCTATAAACTTTTTTAATAATCTTCAAATTCATTTTGCATATGAAGTCCATTTAACCTGCTTTGAATCTTGGTTTTGTCAAAGCTTTTTGAATAATAGATTCCAGGCTTATGTATGTAGCTACTGTGAATTAAATAGAAATGATCATATGGTGTATTACTTTCTTGAATGTCCTCTGCTTACTTTGGTTACATTGGCTCTGAAGAGGAGGACTCATGACTATACAAGACAGGATCTCATTTTAGATCAACCTGCTTCAAAGCTGAATGTAAACAATGTCCTCTAATGTAAATGGGGAAAATGCAAAAGAAGACATCTAAAATCAGTAAACAAATACATGTAGCAATAGAACTTATCCAGTTTCTCTAAAATGTTCAGTAGCGCACCCATGTGTGCAGTGAGGTAGGAGTGGGTAGGTGGGAAGGGGAGCATCCTCATAGAGGCAGGGAGAGAGCGAATGGGAAAGGGATGTTCTGGAGGATAATCAGGAATGGGGATAACATTTGAAATGTAAATACATAAAATATCAATATATAAATAAGTAAATAAAATATATTAAAGAGTTCAATGTGATAGTTATACTATTTCTGTAATCAGATTATTCATCGAGATATGTGCAGAAATGGTTAAGTTTATTATCAAGTATGAGCTAATACATTTAAGCATTTGGAATATTTGTCATTTTCTATCTAGAAAGAATACTTCATAACATATTTCTATGTTAATACCAAGAAATAGATTCAGTTTCTATGTTGGCAGGAAATGGAAAAGGAAACCACTTCCTACATCATACCCAAACTTATGGGACACAATGAAAGCAGTGCTAAGAGGAAAGTTGATAGCATTGTGTTCCCTGGCAAAGAAAACTGGGGAGATCTTGCACTAACAACTTAATAGCACACCTGAGAGTTCTAGAACAAAAAGAAGCAAACTCACCCAAGAGGAATAGAAGGCAGGAAATAGTCAAACTCAAGGCCAAAATCAACCAAATAGAAACAAAGAGAACAATACAAAGAATCAAGAAAACCAAAAGCTGGTTCTTTGCTAGAACCAACAGGATAGATAAACCCCTAACCAAACTAACTAAAGAGCCCAGAGACAGTATCCAAACTAACAAAATCAGAAAGGAAAAGGGAGGTACAACAAGAGAAATGGAGGGAATTCAAAAAATCATCTAATCCTACTACAAAAGCCTATACTCAAAAGAAACTGGAAAATCTAGATGAAATGGATGGTTTTCTAGACAGATACCACATACCAAAGTTAAATCAAGAGCAGGTAAACTATCTAAACATGCCCATATTGCATAAGGAAATAGAAGAAGTCATTAAAAACTTCCCAACCAAAAAAAGTCCAGGGCCAGATGGATTTAGTGCAGAATTCTTCCAGACCTTCAAAGAGGATCTTATACCAATATTCCTCAACTATTCCATAAAATAGAAACAGAAGGAACACTGCGTAACTCATTCTATGAAGCCACAATTACTCTGATACCTAAACCATACAAGGACCCAAATAAAAAAGACAACTTCAGACCAATCTCACTTATGAATATTTATGCAAAAATACTCAAAAAAATTCTTGCAAATTGAATCCAAGAACACATCAAAATTATCATTCACCACTATCAAGTAGGCTTAATCCCAGGGATGCAATGTTGGTTCAATATATGAAAATCCATTAACGTAATCCACTATATAAACAAATTCAAATAAAAAAATGGCATGATCATCTCCTTAGATGTAGAAAAAGCATTTGACAAAATATAACACCCCTTCATGTTAAAAGTATTGGAGAGATCAGGAATTCAAGGCCCATATCTAAACATAATAAAAACGATTTACTGCAAACCAACAGCAAATATCAAGTTAAATGGAGACATACTTGAAGTAATACCACTAAAATCAGGGATAAGACAAGGATGTCCACACTCCCTATATCTATACAATATAGTACTTGTAGTTCTAGCTCGAACAATAAGACAACAAAAAAAGATCAAGGACATATAAATTGGCAAAGAAAAAATAAAGGTATCACTATTTGCAGATGGTATAATAGTATACATAAGTGACTTCAAAAATTCTACCACAGAACTTCTCCAGCTAATAAGCAACTTCAACAAAGTGGCCAGATATAAAATTAACACAAATCAATCAGTAGCCTTCCTTTATACAAATAATAAACTGGCTGAAAAAGAAATTAGGGAAACAACTCCCTTCACAATAGCCACAAATAATATAAAATATCTTGGGGTAACTCTAATCAAACAAGTGAAAGATCTGTATGACAATAACTTCAAGTTTCTCAAGAAAGAAATCAAAGATTTCAGAAAGTGGAGGAATCTCCCATGCTCACGGATTGGCAAAATTAACATAGTAAAAATGGGCATCCTACCAAAGACAATCTACAGATTCAATGCAATCCCTATCCAAATACCAACACAGTTCCTTAAAGACATGGAAAGAGCAATTCTCAATTTCATCTGGAAAGGCAAAAAAACAAGAATAGTGAAAACAATACTTAACAATAAAAGAATGGCTGGGGGAAAATCACAATCCCTGACCTCAAGCTTTACTATAGAGCAATAGTAATAAAAACTGCAAGGTCTTGGTACAGAGACAGATATGTTGATCAATGGAATAGAATTGAAGACCTAGAAATTAAACCCACACTTTCAAACATTTGGTCTTTGACAAAGAAGCCAAAAATATACAATGGAAAAAAGAAAACATCTTCAACAAATGGTGCTGGTCCAACTGGCTGTCTGTATGTAGAAAAATGAAAATAGACCCAAATTTGTCACCTTGCACAAACCTCAAGTCCATGCAGATCAAAGACCTTAAGATAAAACCAGATATACTGAATCTAATAGAAGAGAGAGCCGGAAAGAACCTTGAACTTCTTGGCAAAGGGGAAAATTTCCTAAATAGAACGCCAATGGCTCATGCTCTAAGATCACGAATGATAAGTGGGACCTAATAAAACGGAAAATCTTCTGTAAGGCAAAGAACAAATCATCAAACTACGGACTTGTAAAAATCTTCACTAACGTCAAATCTCATAGATATCTAATATCCAAAATATATAAAAACCCAAGAAGCTAACCACAAAAAAAAATAATAATAATTATCCAATCAAAAAATGGGTCATAGATCTAAACCAAGAATTCACAACAGAAGAATTTTGAATGCCTGAAAAGTACCTAAGGAAATGTTCAAAATCCTTATAAGAAAAATGCGAATCAAATGACCCTAAGATTCCACCTTACATCAATCAGATCAAAACCTCAGGTGAAGGATGTGGAAAAAGAAGAACACTCCTTTATTGCTGGTGGGATTGCAAACTAGTACAACCACTCTGAAAATCAATCTGGAGGATTATTAGAAAATTGGAAATAGATCTACCTGAATATCCAGCAATACCACTCTTGGGAATATGCCCAAAAGATGCCCCATCATCTCACAGGGGCACGTGTTCCACTATGTTCATAGAGTCCTTATTTTTGATAGCCTGAAGCTGGACACAACCAATTTCCCATGACAGAAGAATTAATATAGAAAATGTGGTTCATTTACACAATGGAATACTACTCAGCTATTAAGAATAAGGACATCCTGAATTTTGCAGGCAAATGACTGGACCTAGAAAATTTCATCCTGAGTGAAGTAACTCAGACCCAGAAGGACATGCATAGTATATTCTCACTAAAAAGTGGATATTAGACAAAAAAAAACAAAAAACAAAAAACAAAAAAACCCACACATCAGCCAAGATCCAGTCCACAGAACTCAAAAAGGTCAACTAACTGAAGGGCCCAAGTGAGGATGTCTCAGTCCCTCTTGGGAAGGAGAAGAAAGCAATCACAAGTGGGGAGTGAGAAAGGAACCTGGGAGGGAAAGTGGGCAGGAGGTTGGCGGGGGGTGGGGTGGGGCACCTGATCTGGTATTGGGTGAGAGAAAAGGACTGATACACTGAGGACCAGCATAAAGAATGGAAACAGGCAACCTTGGGAGGTAGGAGGTAGGGTGACTATCCAGCATGCAACAGAGACCTGGGGGGTAAGAGACTCTCAGAACTCAAAGAGAGGGAACCTAGATGTAATATCCTACAGTGAGGAGAGGAGACTTGTAGAGCCCACCTCCAGCAGAAAGACAGAGCATCAAATGAGGGAAGGGTTGCCATCACAAAGTGAAAACTCTTACCCATAAGTGTTCCTGTCTGAAAGAACTACAGGAATGGAAATGGAGAGGAGCCTGAGGAAGAGAAGGTCCAGTGACAGTCCAAAATTGGGATCCAACTCAAGGGGAGGCCCCAAGGCTTGAAACTATTGCTGAGGCTATGGAGCACTCAAAAAAAGGAACCTATCCTGACTGCCCTCCTAAAGACCCAACAAGCAGCTGAAAGAGTCAGATGCAGATATTTGCACCCAACCAATGGACAGAAGCTGCTGACCCCTGTGGTTGAATTAGGGAAAAGCTGGAAGAAGCAAAGGAAGAGGGCAACCCTGTAGGAGGACCAGCAGTCTCAATTAATTTGGACCCTGAGATTTCTCAAACACTGGACCACCAACCAGGCAGCATACACCTACTAATATGAGGCTCCCAACACATATACAACAGAGGACGTCAGGGTCTGGATTCAGTCAGAGATGATGCATCTAACCCTGAAGAGACTGGAGGCCCCAGGGAGTTTAGTTGTCAGTTGGGGTTGGGGTTGCAGGTAAGTTATGGGAAGTGGACAGGGGAATAAAATCTGGAGTGTAAAAATAAACAAACAAACAAACAAACAAATAAATGTAGTCCACCCAGGATGCCTTCTGTACCTCTTCCTCAGTACCTCTACCTTGATGACTAGGCATCTTGTATCAGGGCAATCTCAGAATACACCATATTGTTTGTTACTGCCTTGTATACTGTGTACACTCAGTATATCAGCTGGTCCACTGAGTGTGTCTAATCCTCCAAAAATAAAACAAACATGCATACAAGTAGCAGGAGTTATAATACATACTTCATAAAGAAACAAAAGTAAAAAGCTTTCCTTTCAGACTCAAGAAAATATTTTAAATTGTCATATTAAAATTCTTATGCACGGATTGTCTTTAAAGCAAGTGTGTAAGGGAAAATGTGCTCTGAAGTTTTAACTTGGATTAATTTGCTCTTTTATATACATGCTGGTTGACTGCATGTTTGAAATTATCTGTCTAGGTGTACACTCAGTGTTTAATCAGCATCTTTTTCCGCTGTTGAGTTTTCAGAGTTACTTGCACATTTTAGGTAGTAAACACTTGTCAGATGTAAAGTTTACAAATATTTTGCCTCATGATTTAAGTTGTCACTTCACAATGTTAATTAATTAATTAATTAATTAATTTACATCTGAAACGCTGTCCTGCCTCTCAGTATCCCCTCATAAAATCCCTTCCCCCATCCCCATTCCCTTCTTCTCTGAGTGGGGAGGACACCCCCCCCCTTGGGCATCCTACACTCTGGTGCATCAACTTTCTGCAGTGTTAGAGGCTTCTTCTCCTACTGAAGTCAGACAAGGTTGCCATGGAGACTGAGATGCCCAACTGTTATTTATGTGCCATGGGCTTCAGTCCAGATCACATATATTTTTTGGTTGGTGGTTTGATGTCTAAGAGCTCCCAGGGGTTCAGGTTAGTTGACTCTGTATTTCCTGGGCTTTCTATCCCCTTTAGTGCCTTCAATCCTTTCCCTAGCTCTTCTGTAAGTGTCCCTGTTTGGCTATGGGAATCTGCATCTGTTTCAGTCAACTGCTGGATAGAGCTTCTCAGAAGACAGTTATACTAGGCTCCTGTCTACAAGCATAAGAGAGTGGCAGTAATAGTGTTAGGGATTGGTGCTTGCCCCTGGTATGTGTCTCAAGTTGGGCTGGTTACTGGTTGGTCATTCTCTCAGTCTCTGTTCCATGTTTGTCCCTGCATTTCTTTCAGACATGACATATTTTAGGTTGAAAGTTTTGTGGGTGGGTAGATGTTCTTATCCCTCCACTTGGGGGTCTTGCCTGGCTACAGGAGGTAGTCTCTTCAAGTATCTTGTCTCCACTGTCAGGCATCTCGGCATCTGCATTGACTCCTGAGGGCCTCCTCCATTCTAGATCTCTGGGACTTCCTAGAGATTCCTCTAACTCCCCCTTCCGGCAGGAGCAGATTTTTATAGATTCTCCTGGCCTTCTGGACCTCTCTTCTATGTCTCTCCCCACTCCTGATCCTGCCCCCATTACTCTTCTCCTCCACTCTCCCACCTAGATCCCTCCCTTCTTCTGCCTCCTGTGATTATTTTGCTTCTCCTTCTAAGTGAGATTTGAGGATCCTTGCTTGGACCTTCCTTCTTGTTTAACCTCTTTAGGTCTGTGGAGTGTAGCATGGGTATCCTATACTTTACGGCTAATAGTTCACTGTTAAAAGACTTTAGTTTAATGATTCCCATTTGAGTATTTTCCACATTTTCGCATAGATCAGCTTAGCTTATCATCTGGAAACATTTTGTCTGTGTTTCGTTCCATTAGGTTCATTGTTTTAGATCTTACACTTGATAATCTATTTTGAGCTGGTTTTCAGAGATGGTAGAAAGCCAGAAGCCATTTTCCTTATTTTGCACATAGATTCCCTATTTCTCAAGTACCATTATGTAAATGCTCAGCTTTCTATTTGATGTTGGTTTTGTTATTGTTTGCTTGAGATAGAGTCTCACTCCGTAATTCTAGCCGGCTTGAAACTCCCTATGAAGAGCACTTTGCCTCGGAACTAAGAGAACTCTGCTTGTCTCTGTTTCCTAGGTGTTAGGAGCAAAGGCGTGCTATAGCATTGCTTATTCTTAACAACACTGCTGAAAATCAATTTCCTTAGATGATGATCCTTTGGTAAACTCATTGATTTGTTACCTTTGTGTCTGTGTACATGTCCCAACATTCGTGTGTCAGTGCTGGGATTTTGTAGTATATTTTTAAGAAAACCACATTCCTTTCTTATTCTTTATTCCTTTTGCTCAAAATTGTTTTCTCTATTTTTTTAATATTTAATTTTGTTATGAGTGCACAATAATTTTATGTGGTATTTTCTAGTTATCTAAAAAAGATGTTGCTGTGATTTTGCCGAGGATTAGGTTGAATATAAACTGCTTTGGGTAATATTTTAACTTTCCCTCTTGGTAACAAAATACTTGTAATAATAAACCGATCATTTATTTTGTCTCATACAATCAAGTTTCATGCCATGGTTACTTGACTAAACTTCCTTGAGTCCTGTGTTAGTTAGAGACAAACATGGCAGAAATATGTGATGCAGAAGATTCCTCACTTTTCAGTAGTTGAGAAGGAAAAAGACAGATGTAGCAGAGGAAACAGAAGCCAACATCCCTTTATAGTGTATACAGCAGGACTCCAATGGTTTGACTTCCTTGCAAAAGGCCCCATGTGTGACTTACCTAGTGACAAGGCTGTTCACCAAGTCTTTTTTATTTTTTTTTATTTTGGTTGTTGTATTGAAAATGGATACTAAGTCAGAGCAGATATTGATTGGTTATTTCCCCATGTAATTTATCCCTCTATTCTACTTCCTTCTCATACCACCCCAATTTAGATCCACCCATTTTCTGTCTCCCATTAGAAAATAAAAAGACTCCTAAGGGATAATAAAATTAATATAACATAATATATTAAAATATAATAAAATATAGAATAAAAGATAAAACAAAATGAATACTTCGAAACTGAAAGAAAGAAATAAAAAAGAAGAGGGCCCAAGAAAAGGCACATAAATTAGACCCACTTGTTTGCACACTCAGGAATCCTGTAAAAACACTAAAGCCGAAGTCATAAGATATATAGAGAGAACCTGGTACAGACCCCTCCCGGCCCTATGCATGATGCCTTAGACTCTGTGAGTTCTGTATTTGTTTCAATCTGCTGCAAGAGGAAGCTTCTCTGATGATAGGTGAGCAAGGAGCTGATTAATTAATATAGCAGAATGTCATGGAGTTTTTTTGTGATACTTTCTCATTTTACTATTTTTAGAACAGTATTTTATTTTTTTCATACTTTATTTACATTTCAGATGTTTCCCCCTTTCCAGATCTCCCCTTTAGAACCTCCCCATTCACTTCCCCTACCCCTACTCCCCCACCCAACCACCCATCCATTCTCGTCTTCCCTCCTTGGCATTCTCCTACACTGGGGCATCTAACACCCTCAGGCCCAAGGGCCTCTGCTCCCCTTGATAAACAGTATTTTATTAATGAGTTGATTAGTTAATGCTTTACAAGACAAGGTTTTTCTGTGTAGCCTTGGATGTCCTGGAACTTGCGTTCTAGGCTTGACTAGAACCCAGAGCTATGCATGCCTCTGCCTCCCAAGTGTTGGGCTTAAAGTTGTGAACCACAACTACCTAGCCAGTATATATATATTTTAATCAACACTATTATTTGGTTTTATCCTTGGTCCCTGGGCTATCTAGTCTCAGGTTCTAGATCACATATACAATGTCAGCACTGGTTTTATCTTTTAGAGTAGGCCTTAAGTTAGATCAGATATTGATTGGTTATTTCCACAAGCTTTGTAACACGATTGCAAAGCATATCTTGCAGGCAAAACAGCATTGTCGAGCATGCAGAATACCATAATAGCATTCAGAGTACCTATGACAAAAAAAAAAAAAAAGAATGCTAAGACATAGGAGTGAAGACTCTATGAAGGCACTAGCTTGACATCATCATGTTCAATGATTTGTATAGGTATTCACCTCAGCAATGGGGTCTTGATGTCAGTTTATCGAAAGAAACCTATAATCTTGGCAACAGTCTGTGTTATTTGAGGTTTTCTACGGGACCTCCTTGACCAACAACTCCATTAGAGGGAACCCAGTCCCTGTTATAGAAGCTTCATTTGGTGACACAGAGTGTCCTTTAGGACTCCATCTCCCTCATTATTTGGAGATTTCATTTAGTTCACCTTCATATATGTATGTGTTTTAGGGAGCGTCTACTTGATTAGGTTGGGTACCATATTACCCAACAAGTGCCCCTTCATTTCATCATCTCTTCCCATATTCATTCCTTCATTCCTCTCTTCCCTTTTCAGCCCCACTTGATTGTGCCGTTACACTCCTCTATCCATCCATAACTATTTTTACTTTATTTTCTTAATGTTCCCCAAGTCCCTTACTCTATCCTCTGAGGTTCTGTAAATGGTATCTTGGTTGTCATGGGCATCTAATATCTACATGTAAGCAAATACATAACATATTTGTCTTTCTCTGTGAGGCCTCATATCAGATTTTTACTTTGTTTCTGTTTTTTTGTTTTGTTTTAATTTTTGTTTTTTTCTTCTAGTTTTATCCATCGCTCTATGAATTTCATAATTTCATTTTTTATGCCATATATTCTATAACCATTTTCTGTTGAGATACATTCAAGTTATGTTTTTTTCTGACTATTATTTAAAAAAAATCAATGAACATTGTTGAACTGTGGTAGGGTGGTACCATGTTCCCATGATAGGATGAATCATCTTTTGGATATACGTCTAAGAGTGGTGTCCTGGCTAGTTTTATGTCAAATTAAACCTTTGGCACAGGTGAAGTTATCTGAAATTGATGAACCTCAATTGAGAAAACATCTCCATAAGACATAGATGTGGGGCTTTTTCTTATTCGGCCCATGTTAGGTGATGTTACTCCTGGACTGGTTCTGCAAGAAAGCAGGTTAAGTAAGTGATGAATAGGAAGCCAATAAGCAGTACCCTCCCATCGCTTCTACATGAGCTCCTTGTTCCAGGTTCCTGCTCTGTTTGAGTTCCTGCCCTGAATTCCTTCAATGATGAACAGTGCTATAGAAGTCTAAACCAAATAAACAGTTTCCTCCCCAAGCTTCTTTGTTCACAGTGTTTTATTAAGCAATGTAATTTTAACTAAGAAAAGTCATATAGCTAGATCTTGGGGTAGATCAATTCCCATTTTCTTGAAGAACCACCACATGGATTTTCACGGTGGCTACATAAGTTTACACTTCTACTAGCAATGGATGAGTATGCCCCTTACTCCACATTCTCACGAGCATGAGCTTTCACTAGTTTTATTAATCATAGCTGTCCTAAGATGAAATCTCAAAGTAATTTTGATTTGCCTCATTTTGTGGCTTATAATGAATGTGATAGTTTGCATATTCTTAGCCCAGGGAGTGGCAGTATTAGAAGGTGTGGCCCTTTTGGAGTAGGTGTGGCCTTGTTAAAGTAGGTGTGTCACTGTGGGTGTGGGCTATAAGACCCTCATCCTATCTGCCTGGAAGCCAGTATTCTGCTAGCAGCCTTCAGATGAAGATGTAGAACTCTCAGCTCCTCCTGAACCATGCCTGCCTGGATGCCACCATGTTCCCACCTTAATGACAATGATGACTCCTGAACCTGTAATCCAGCCTTAAATAAATGTTGTTTTTATAAGAATTGCCTTGGTCATAGTGTCTATTCACAGCAGTAAAACCCTAACTAAAATAATGTGTTTCCATACAAGAAGACATCACAGTAGTATCTGCTCTTTCTAAACACAGGATGTTCTCTCCTTTTTATACTTACTGGATTTTTTCAACAGCTTTCATAATTTTCATTGTTCAGAATTGTTGATTAATTGACTTTGTTCCTAGGTAGTTCCAAATGTTTTATAATAACTAGGTTATTTTTTTCATAATTATTATAAACAAATTTGTGGTTTCATTTTTATTTCTGATAATTTGCTAGTGGGTTATACAGTAATGCTCCTATTTTTTTGTGTGTGTGTATGTGTGTGTGTGTGTGTTTGTGTGTGTGTGATGATTCAGTGTCCTGTATCTATGGGATATAAATGTTGCTTCTAATAGTAGTTTGCTGTAATCTTTGAAATATTTCTGTTTAAGAATGTATTATCTACAAAAAACGATACATAAGGTTGATAAAAAATAAAACAAAAACTTTAAGTGTCAAAGAAGAAAGAGTACAATAAACAATCACTAACTTCATCACATACCCATGAAAACTAAAATAAAGAGATAGCAAATTATAATTTTAATTAACTGGACCTTGTAATGTAGATGAGTTATCTCAAGTTATATATGTGTGTGTGTGTGTGTGTGTGTGTGTGTGTGTGTTTTAAAAACCTGTAAAATATCCCCTTTTCATGTATTTATTCAATCATTAACTTCTGAAAATGACTATATAATATTATAGATAACACTGTGTTAGGATAATACTTGTAAGCCAGAGGAATGTTGAATAAAATTTTAGAGAAGAAAGCACAGACTATTATTCATCTGTACCCAGGTAGCTATAGCTGGCTGGTAGGAACACACATATGGCATAAATACTTCCTCTAACTTTGGACCATTTCTTAGGTATGACTCAGCTTGGGATTTGTTTTGTTTTGTTTCCGACAGAACCCAGGCAATCTTCTAGTTCCGTCCTCTGCTGTGGGAAATCTAAGAAGAAATTGTTCCCCTGTGGTAGGAGACAACTGTGACAGGCACAGTTTTGTCACAAGTGTGTAAGAGACATATTTTCCATTAACTTTACAGATGGGATAAGTTTGTGGAACAGATAAAAGAGAACAAACCATATGAAACCATGGATAAATAAGTTGAGATAACCATAAACCCATATATAAAAATCAAAGTGTTTTTTAACTGAAGATGAATTATGAAAGGTGCATAAAAATTAGCAAGTAAAATTATACTTCCAATAAATATTTTGAATTGTGACTGAAAACAAATCCATTAAGACAAAAGAGGAAAGTAAACATGAGAGGAAAAAAACAAGCTGTGAAATTTACCTAAATTACATCTTCAAGATTCTAAGAGAATCTCCCTATGGAGATTCTAAAACCACTGCATGTGGCAAGTGAAGTGAGACCTGAATTCAAATTTCAGGAAGGATGGATAGATGGATGGATGGATATGTATATGCTGGGGTATTAATCTACAGTAGTATCTGTGTATGGCTGTGCACTGTGGTAGTAACTTACCTTACCTCTTTTACATTGCATACTCTTAATGAGCCACCCTACTGTAATGGTTCCCACATTTGATTCTATCCAATTCAGTTTAATGCTAGTAAAATAGGTTTGCTCCCTGCAACATTTAAAATTTAAATCCAAGTCGAAGTCTTAAGCAGACTCTTCGAAGGCTATGGAAAGAAGAATAATGCCTCCTTAAAATAGATGTAACTGACTTCTGGGACCCAGAAAACATGTGACCTTCACTGATACATATATATAGCTAACATGAAAGAATCAGGCCCCAACATAAATGAAATATTATGCATGATATGGATGGCCCTTCTGAGGGGAATGAAAAAAGAGGAGAGGGTTTAACTGTATGGAATAAATACAGGAAGGAAGGACTCAAAAATGTGAGAGACACTCCAACTGATATGGATGTTTTTGAAGATGGAAGAGAGGGCCATGATCCAAGCAGTATGAGCAGCTCTGGAAGCTGAAATTCAGTGTGGGTTGCCATCCGACAAGGAGACAGAGACTTAAGGTCTCCAGTGGCAAGTTCCTCATAAGGCTAGCAACTTAGACAACTTTAGAAATAGACATTCTTCTTGGGATCCAGAAAAAAACGCTCTTGACAGGCTGATAAAATCGGGGTTGGATTTCTGAAATGCATAACTATATAAAACAGTAAATGTGTTAGTTTCAAGTGTTAAATTTACAGTCATATGCTATGGTGGCAATAGAAGTCATGGTTTGCAGATCATTAATCTGTCATAATTATGTGGCTGGATATTATAAACTTATTTTGTGAGTAGTACCACCAAGGATAAGAAGTTTTATTTTTACAACGGTATGTATGTCAGTTGTTATCATTCCCATTGTTCAGATGAGAATGTAAAATCTAGGAATAAAGTAGCTTTTCAAAGGCAATACAGCTTTGTAATTAGTAGTTAAAATATGACAAACTTGGGTTTAGTCTTCTATGGGTTGTATGTTTATGTTTGTGTATATATGCTCCTGATAATGCCCACTTATACCTTCTGCATCACCAATATACTTTCAATCAGCAATGCAATGCCTTATGGAAAATGAATCAAGTATTTTATTATCATTTGAATAAGAAAAATCATTTTAATAAATATGTGAACAATATAAATTACCACATAAAATTCCTTTAAGTACATTCCTTGAGTAGTTTGTGAATATATTTACAAGGTTTATGATTAAATATTCATTAGATAGACTTTAAGACTTAGCTGAAAATCAATTGTAGAAATGTAAATAAAATGTGGTCATTTAATTATACGTGAAACAAGATCCCCACCCCAAACTAGTATGTTTAACAACCAGTAATAAGCTATAAATAAAACTATTTCTGGGTAAAATCTTACAGGAATACCCAAAAACATTAAAAGTTTTCACAAGCATAGTATGTGTAGATGTACACACAATCTTGAATATGACCTGGCTTGTCAGTTCTCCTCAAGAAATCTCCCCTCCAATTTTGAGACAGGTCTTTTGTTGGCATAGCAATCACCTATTATGCTAGTCTGCCTGGCCAATCAAACCTGAGGATTATTTTTTTCAACATCCCCAACACTGGAATGATAGAAGCTTGCCATGATGCCTGGAATTTCTTACACTGGTACTTGATATCAGACTTAAGTCCTCATGCTTATGTTACAAGCAGAGTTTGAACATTACCCCCAGGTCAGCTTCATGTATACATTAAAGGAAGTGCCATTCAAGATTCCATTATATATTTTTTCCTGAGGCTATGCGCAATATTTCAGCCAATACATCTTTTAATACCCTGTTCCTTAGAACAACTATTCTAGCATTGTAGTTTATATTTGGAGTCATCCCTCTTCTCCTGCAGTGAGGTAAAAGAGCAGGAGTTTTCCTGTTGTCCGTGTTAATATGAAACTCTCTTATATACCCCAGGCTAGTCTTCAACCCAGAATCAGTTCCGGACTCTTGCCTTCCAAATGTTGAGTTACAGCGATGGGACCAGCCCTTATAAAAACCTCAAGAAACCCTTTTCAGAAATCTTTTACATCCTATGTTCCTATTTTAAAATACTCCTAATATTTATTATATGATAATTCTAATCTAGTATGTGCAGTGACTTCTACTAGTTACAGAAAAGGAACCACAAACACAACAAACCAAAAAACAAACAAACAAAATCTTCTCTGTTTTAGGTTCAGAAAGATGATATTTTCTGGGTTATTAAATGGTAAGTTTTAATTGTTAGCTCTGAATGTAGTATAGAATCTCCTGGAAAAAGTAGGTCAACAAAGAATATTTTCCATGGGGGTAGATTATGAGTGTGTTTGTGTGGATTACCTTGATTGCATGAATTCATATGGAAGTCCAAGCCTAAAGCCAAATGGCACCATTCCATGAGTGGGACTTGGATTGTACAGAGAGCAGAAATCCGCATGCATCCATTCTTTCTCTGCCCTTGACCATGGGTCTAAGTTGCTGCTTTATTTAACTGTCTTGACTTTCTTGCAGTGATGTACTGCAACCTGGAGTTGTAAACCAAATAAACCTTTCTCTCTTAAAGATATTTTCTTTGATGCACTTTATCAAAGCAACAAGAAATACAACTAAGGCAGAAACCATAAGTAGTAGTATATAGGGTTTTTCCTATGATAAATTTTAGCATGCAGCTTTTGAGAAACTAGAGCAAATTGGTTCTATGAATGTGGAAGTATTTGATATGTTGGACTACCAAAGATATTGAAAGCTGGAAGCAGAGTTTAATAGCCCATGCTAAAGTGAGCTTGGAAGATAGTAATGCTCAGAGAAATGCAGACAGTGGAGGACCAGCCTTTGAGGTTCTAAACGAATCAAAACTATTAGGGATTTGAATATGAGCTATTCTCATGATGTTCTGGCCAAGAATCTGGATGTGTTATGACTGTGTCCTAAAAGCTTGAATAGGATTAAGCTATATATTGATGGACTGATGTGTTTTAATGAAAAAAATTTGTAGGCAGAAAAGTACAATGGTTTGTGCTGTAGAAGGAGCTGTAACTAATAAAGAGACTAGTTACCCTTGCAGAGAAGCCTCCTATACTACACAAGGGAGATGCTGGAGGGTCCTGAGGGAAAATCTCCACCCATCAGAAGTTCCATCTTTTCAGTTCTGAATTCATCTAGGGAAAGAAAGTCTAAGATGAAAGGATTCACTCCTTCTGGAAAGGGTATTGTTCTCTACCAGGAAAGAGTTGCTTCAGGCTCAACACATAAAAGATGCTATATGTGTAGTCCAAGTAAGCCAGGCTGCTCCTTGAACTAGAAGCAGAACTTAATGTTGTAAATGCTGTGCCTCTGAAGGCACCAGTCACTCATGTGGTCTATGTGTACATGCTGACATAAATACCATATACATTAAAAAATGAAATGCTGAATGAATGGATCTTCCCTATGTTTTTAAACCTTCAAGGTCTTCTTTTAATGAGATACATCCTCCATCAAGGCTACAGTTACTCCAATAGGACCTACCTTTGCAGTCTTCAATCTGAGGATTACATGGCCCTTATAAAAGTGTTGCCTAAGATCAATTAGAAAACACAGATATTTAGATTATGATTCATAACAGTAACAAAACTAGTGTTTAAGTAGCAACAAAAAGTAATATTATGGCTGGGTGTTACCACATGAGGAACTACATTAAAGGGTCACAGCATTAGGATGGTTGAGAACTACTGTCTTAATCCTTCCAAAACAGTTCAACAACTGCAGCCTAAACATGTAAATATATGAGACTATGAAGGCTGTTCTCATTCAAACCACAATATTCTCACTGAAGAAAAATCCTTTAAAGACAAATTATACTATGTAGATTTCTAAAGGGGTTTTTATGAGTAATTTTTGATATATTATAAGAAAAGAGGATTGAAGAAAGAACTGCAGAACACAGAAGCTAGCAATAAATGACTTTAAAATTTTTGGACATCTCTACATGGCAAAATATTCTAAATTTAAAATATTACTGGAGAAATCTTGGCAGACAAGAAAATCTGAGGTTTTCTTATATTACCTTGGCTAGAATATCAGAAAAAAACAGAGGAAAAGTATCTGATAACAGAAAAAAGCTTTTCAACGTTTTGCATTCCTATCAAATCATGCTCATCAACTCTACTTCATAGGTGTACTAACTGTCACTTGGCCATCTCCATAGAATTGGTGAACAGAGTAAAGAAATCCACTCAGAAAATCTTACAGCTCTTCATTTAACTAATAAATAAAGCAAAACTAATGAAACCTACACAAGCCATAGCATTGTTAAGAACATTGTTTCATATAAAATTATTTCAACTTAGCCTGAGAATGCTAAGGGAAGACGAACTCAAATATCTTAGACCCCCAAATCCTAATGAAAAGAAAACCAATAATTATACAGTCTGAAATTACTGTTTGCCTGAAGGAAGGAGGTAACCATAATGTCAAGAGCCTAGAGTATTACCTTTGAAAGGATGGGTAATGACTCTCAAGCCTTGAAGTAAAGTCATGAAATTCTATTAGAATATACATGGGTGGTTCAAATAAGAACTCCCCTCCCTAGACTCATGTGTCTGAATGCTTGGCCGTAGGAAATACTATTATTAAGAGGTGTGGTCTTACTGGAGTAGATGAGTTCTTGTTGGAGGACATATGTCGTTATGGAGCAAGGTTTTCAGGTCTTTTAGGCGCAATGCCCAGTGTAGCCCATAGTCACCTTCTGCTGCCTGTGGATCAATATGTAGAGCTCATCTTGCAACGTGTCTGCCTACATGCTGCCATGTTTTCTTCCATGACAATAACTGAAACTCTAAAACAAGGCCTGATTAGATTTCATAAATCACTTGAATTTGTCTATCAATTTCTCTCAGTAATAGTTATTCTTGGTTGGCAACTTGACTATATCTGGAAAGAACTAAAACCCAAATAAATGACTAGGTAGACCTGTGAGAAGTTTTACTTAAGCAAATCATTTGAAATGGGAAGATTGATTTCTAATCTGGATCTCTGAGATGGGAAAACATATCTCTAATCCAAATTTTTTGAGGTGGGGAAGATGTACATTTCATCAGAGTCATACATGCATAAAAGACAAGGAAGAAATAAGCTTGCTCCCTCTGCTTGCTCTTTCAAGCAAATCTATTCCTTCACTGGTAACAAAGCTCACTTTTTCAAGATTCTGGTATATACTCAACCAGTTTAGACAATGAGCTGCATGGATTAAAAAGCTACTGGATCCTCAGACCTACCATTGATAAAGAGTCATTGCTGGAAAATGGACCACAGCTTGTAAGATATATGTATATATTTCTTGCCAATTGCCTCAGTTCACTGTTTCCTTGTGAAATTTTTGTCCATCTAGCACAAAACATAGCTACAGGAAGTTTCAAGGTTATACGGCACTTTTCCAGACAAAAGAGACATCAGATTCAATGCAATCAACCTAACTAATCTAAGTAACATATATGGATTTATATATATTTGTTCTATATTTTCTTTTACTCTATTACCTGACTAATATACTTTCACTCTTAGCTTTCTGTTCTTGCATCAGTAATCTGGAATAAGTATCTAGAATATGTATGACTGTGTATGATATATATATATTGAGAACACAAACAATAAAGGATTTCTGGACCTAGTAGTTGTAATTAATGAATTAGATGTGTATGCCTCATCCATACTTCATCTAGATAGATGAAGAAAATCTAGGCTTTAAGCTACTATAATAATAATATGGAACTCTTTGGAACATTGATGGAGGGGAATGAAATGAATCTAGAAATGTATGGGTTATAGGGCTCAAAGAGAGCAGGCAATTCGTTCTCAGAATTTCTAGCAAAGATAGTTTGTGTCATAATAGCCAATACATGTCTACTTTGTTGTTACACAGCAATTATAAATTAATATTAAATTGATGCATGCCTTTACTGGAATGACTCATTTCCTAATCATACACTTGAATGCCATTTTCTCACATTGACCACCAAATGAGTCCTAACCATGTTGTAGTGACTATTGAAGGTCAACTGCTCAACCAGTCTGCCTGGCAATGCTTTTCTTAGATTAGTTAGGTTGATTGCGTGGAAACAGATGTCTCTTTTGTCTGGGAAATTGCCATACAACCTTGAAGCTTCCTGTAGCTATGTTTTCTGCTGGATGAACTAAAATGTCACAAGGAAACAATGAATTGAGCCAATAGGCAAAAAATCTTATAAAGAATCATACTGTTTATGAAGAATAATAGACCCTAAATTAGTGCTCTATTCATTAGTGGTCAATGACTATCCATGGATGATAATTTCACAAAAGCTCTTCTTTCTTGACTTTAATATTAGAAGTTATATTTGTAAGTATTTGATAACATCTACTGTTCATGTCAATTGAATTCATTTTTATCATGGCTTCTCATCAAGTTGGATCTCTCTTATTTGAAGCCAAAAGTATCGCTGCTAATGAAATTCAAACAAAACTATAAAGTTTTCTACTGAAGAAATGGATCAAAAGCCAGCAATAGAAAATTTAATATCCTTAAAATGCTTTGCCTTCATCTTGGCAGATATTTCAACTTCCTGCAATAGATATTAATTTCTCATTATTTTTTATGTCTATTTTCTAGTTTTTTGAGAAATATTCTTCTGTTACTAAACTGTCTTATGGTTATTCTTTTCTTTCATGCTTTTAATAAGATTCCATTGTTACAGTGTAGTGCTTACTTTTAAACTTATCACATCATCAACCACTAGAACAACTGACTTCTCTATTGTCCTTTATTCATCAGGGCTCAAAATTTGCATTCCATGATCATTTAGTTCTTTGTCTAAAGTATCCTCAGATTGTTCTTATATCTTATATCAATTCCTTTAAGCTACATTTGTTTCTTTTTCATTGCCTAAACATTTCCATAAAATTCAATTTAATTTTCTATTATTTACTTTATACACATTTCTATACATATTTGCTAGGGTCTGGTTAGGTAAATAAAACCAACCAGCATTTGTAAAGAAAAAGAAATGGATTCAAGTGACATAACCTAGAGTATTATGTATGTTACCAAAGAAAATCAAGAGATTAACAGAGCAAGGAAAGAGAAGGGGTAGGAAAACTACCCCTCAAGCTGAAGACAAAGGGAAGACAATGGAACTGTCAAATCTGAGGATGGTAGGAACCTTCTTAGAATCTTCAAAGTTAAAAGTAAGATCCCAGAGGAGGGAATGAGCATTTTGAAGAATGGCCTGTGTAAGGACATAATAGCCATTTCCCCAAACCTGAGAGAGTACATCTTGGAAAAACTAGTACTTGAAATGCTGTCACAACAAGAGGAATGCCTGCTGCATGTAAGAACTGGCTGCCCAGCAGGGATTTTTACAGAACTCACAAGCAGAGGTGCCTCATCTAAATGGCAGACAGGAAGAAGCAAGCTGCATTTTCCCTCTGCTAGAAACCAACCCTTTTTCTATGATCTCTTCCTTGATTGCAAACCCTAATATGGTGTTCAAAATTCAGCTGCATCAGCACAAAGTTAAGAAAGAAATCTGAGTCTCTGCTAAGAGAAAACAGAATTGATCTTAGTAAGGTGATTTCTTTTTGTGACATTGGTGCTTACACTTCCCAAAGAAACCTTTTGAATGCCATCACAGCATTATAGGAGGCAATTGACAAGCCTGTAAATAATTCTGTTATACATATTTTTTCTTATATGACTATACATCTGGAAGTATCTCATAGCTGTTCTTTTGATAGTAGATTATAGTTTTTTTCTAAATGAGTAGGAATTCGCCATCTGGGGTCGTATTTATCCATCATTATCACTATTTATAATGTATAATATCTGTTTATTCTCTTATTAAATATTAGCATTAATAAATACTGATTTCGTAGCTAAGAAGTTGGCTTCCTGTAGCACTTTTCACACTTTGTACACATGCCTGCGGTACTATATTTGAATCATTAACACTCTACTGAAATATTTGAGGACTGAGCAAGACTTTGTAAAAACATTTTATTCTTGACTTGTAAAACCTTTAGCTGCATAATACAGTGTGTAGGACTGAGAAAAGTTTGCCAAATTTGTGTTTAACAGTGAGAATGGAAGAAATCAAAGAGAAGCTCCTTTGAGTAGTCAGTCAAAGTGTTGTACATATGTAGTTCTCATATCACACACTTAAAACATTTTAGAACATTTAATACTTGTTTTGATAAGATGCATTATTTAATTTTAATTCGAATATTAGTGTTAATAATGCGTTCTTCACAAGTTGCCTCTGTTAGGGTTTTGTGACAGAGTTCTTTAGTGAGTCAAGGCCAAAGTATGCAGCAAAGATCCCACCATGAGACAGATCTCATACAAGAGATTTACTAAAGAGTGGAGGGAGAGCTAAGGGTCCTCTCAGCATATGGACATGATAGAGGAAGAGTCAGGGAGAGGAGAGGAGAGGAGAGGAGAGGAGAGGAGAGGAGAGGAGAGGAGAGGAGAGAGCTGCCTGATAGCAGGGACCTTTAAAAGGGTGTTTGTTGGCAGGTGAGGTCATAGCTGCTGGAGCAGAGCAGCTGAGGTAGACTGTTGGCATGCCTAATTCCTAACAGCGTTCACAGATTGAATGATAGAAGCTTGTGGGAAGTCTTTTAGATTGCCACCAATTTTTTGCCCTTATTTGGTATTACTAAATTGTCTTTGCTGATGCTTGATTTTCTGTTACAGCTGGATACGGGGACAGAAAAAATGTGTGTTTGATTAGTTAATTTAGTTACAAATTCTTTTAGGTGGCCTATATGTTTACCATAAAAATATATTTATTCTGTATTTTCTGGTTTATAATTTCTACAAATTAAAAAAATCTAAATGATTTTTTTCATATAAGAGAAAAATGTGAAATAATACCATTTTCAATGTGAAATAAAGTATTTAACTGCTTCTAAAGAAAGGTCAAGCAATTGTCCTTGACTCCTGTAGAGTAATCTCTAAATTTTTAGTGTTCCTTGGCTGCCAAATGAGTTTTTATTCTTTGGGAAGCATCATATAATTCAATTCAATAGTATATTTTATTGAGACAGGTTGAGAGTGAGCCAGTACAGTGGCAATACTTTTGCAGAGACTGTGTACTAAGGTTTGTTAGAGAATTGAACATGCCTTTATGACAGAGACAGAGACAGAGAAAAATGAAAACCAAAATTCCATCTTCTGCACAAAGTATTCTGGGTATATTGCTGCATTTTCTTGGTGAGTGGAGAAAGAGGGTAATCAATGTTGGATGTTTGTCAAGCTATAGAGAAGAGAAAATCTTAACGCTACACAGTGGACTTCTCCGAGATTTTGTGTTATATATCTCCACTCATGACTGATTTTTAAGCTATGTATTTTTACACTAATCTACTGTAACCTTGAATGTTACAGTTTCCACAGTTCTAAGCTCATCTAGAAAATGAACAACATGAAGTGGAATTAGCCGTTCTCCAGTCTGCTATGGTGACAGCTCGAGACCTGTTCTCCATCTCAACTTTCACAGTAGGAAAAGTGCTTCAAATAATTTAGGTAATGAAGATGACATTTAATCTAATGTGACAATATTTGAGGAAGACAATATTTTAGCATTCACAGTGAGGTATTTATATAAAAAAGATTCTTTGCATTACATTCTCAGGAATTCGCATACTATTTCTGGCCATTGGTTAAACAAAAACATTGAAATACACTGGAAAAAACTATTTCTGTTTTTAAGAATTTGATAATCTAGTCAGAGGATTGTTAATAAGAGGTGTGAAATTAAAGATGAAAGATGTAAATGTAAAACAGAGGACAGGAATTCCGAGTATGAGAAGCTTAGGTCCCCTCTTCCACAATGAACTACACCAGTCCTCAGGGAATGACTCAAATTCTTTCCCCTTTTGAGTTCATAAAGTTGAAGGTCTGAGAGTTTCACAGTGCAAAGAATCAGAAAACAAAACAAAACAAAAACAGAATAAAAAAACATAACAATCAAATAAACATAACAAACAGAAACAGATAAAACCCAAAACATCACCCAAATAGTTTTTATTAAGAAGAAAACAGTAGTTTTTATATTCCTAGATGTTAAATATTTCCATAAATTGTAGATACAACTATACTGCTTAAGTATAACATATCTTTGTTACCTGAAGTCTAAATCATTGTCCTAGATTTTATTCTAATTTGTCACATAGGTTGCCTCAATATTAGGACAGCTGTATCTGGGAAAATACTAAGTAACCATTCCCCATTTATAAAGACCTCCTGTCTTGTGTAGTTGATGCATACTAAATTATGGTTATACCTCATAAAAGTTACAATTTGGCATGTAGACTTAAATAATTAAAACTTTAATGTAATGTACTTCCTGATTCTCTGAAGGACCAGGAATATGTCACTTCAAATACTTCTGTAATAGTTTCTTAGCTTTATCATTACCCTTAGCATTCCTGATCAGTGTAAAAATCTTAATTCTCTAGGAAGTAACTGAAAATTCAATTTAAAATATGGAACTTATGGAGGTAGTAATGCATATATTGAACATGAGAAAGATGAATCAGAAAAGACGCAATGTTTATTCAGAGAGACATGAATGTCTTAAACATTGAGGAAAACAAGATGATCGATTAGCTTGGTTAAGGTAATGGGAAGCCAGCACTGAAATGAGAGACATCTTGCTATCATGTTACACTGACAACCATGTACCAGGAACATCAATGTGAAGGAATATCAACACATATGCTGCTCTGGGAGGGGCAATTTAGCCTTCATTTGAAAAAAAAAAGAACTCTGCAACTGAAAACGAGAGAAGTTCTAAAAGCATGTAAGGAGGATTGTTAGTTCTAGATGCATTTCTGTGTTTTAGTGTCTGTCTTAAGCAAGCTCTGAATCTAAGTTATAATATATTTATGAGAATGCTGATATAATGGAATCAGACACCATTTCCTTCTCTTCATTTTCATATTGATTTGCATATCTTCAGTAAAAAGGCAAATGGTAATTACTGTCTCCCATTCCGTTTCAGATTTGGCTTGCAGCCTTTCTGGCCAGAACCAAACAATCTTTAATAAGCAGTATACAGGGGACAGCAGTGGCAGGAGACTGATGGAAACCTGAGTTCTGTGTACACATTGAAATGTCTACAAGCTATAAGTGTAGACTTATGTGAACCTAATTTAAATAAAAAATGAGGTTTTCAAGACTCCTTTTCTATAAAATACAATGTTTAAGTAAATGCCTTGCTCTCCAGTACGAAGGCAAATGACATAATCCCCACAAGTAACTGCAGAGATTGCACAGTGGTTACTTGCTCTTGCTGTCCCTTCAGAGAACCTGAAATGAATTTGTTTCTCACATACTTTATCACATCTAACCACCTACCTATGACTCAAGATCCAAGAGATCTAGTGCTCTCTTCTGGCCTTCATAACTATCTCTGTGCCTATGTGCTATACACACATTCATACAGAAGTACACACACACGCACACACACACACACTTGCATGCACAAGCATGCATATGAAGACTGATATAAATAAAATGTATTTTTAAAAAGAAATACTAATAAAATGGGAAATGTTACTTTTTGACAACAGAACCAAAATTGAACAAATTGTTCTGCAAGTAAGATTTAAGAAGAATTAGTGAAAAGTTATGGGAAACTATGAAGTTGAGAAATCGCATAATATTGAATATATTAAAATTAAATGTTAAGAGATGAAATTCTCATGAGGAGATATGTGCATGTGAAATTAAGAAGCAAACAGAAACTCTGATCAGACATAGTTGGCCAGAAAATAAACTGAATAAATATAAGGGGCTTATCAACATAATAGCCAGGAGAGCCACAGATTTAGAGAAAAGCCATTTTGTCTTATAAACAGGATTTCCAGTGCCTTGCGAGACATCAGAGCTGTCTATAGAGGAAGAAATTAAATTAAATTGAATGAAATGTGATGTCTTGATGCTTAATATCCTAGTGTTTTATTGAGTGCTTTGACGAGACACCCTAACCACAGCAACTCTTATAAAGGAAAGCATCTAATTGAGACTGGCTTGCAGTTTCAGAGATTTAGTCTGTTACCCTCAGGATGGGGAACATGGTGGCAGGCAGATTGACATGGTAGCTGAGAGTTCTACATCCAAATCCGCAAGCAGCAAGAAGTAAAATAAACTGAGCCTAGCTGGCGCATTTGAAGCCTCAAACCCTACCCTCGATGACACTCTTCCTCCAAAAAGGCCACTCCCCTTTATCCCTGTCAAGTAGCACCACTGCCTAATGTCCAAACATTCAAACATATGAGCCTAAAGTGGCCATTACTAGACATTTCACTACACTCAATAACTAGATTTCCTGGGGATCAGGGAAAAAAATAGAAAGACTCTATGTCTGGATTTGGTAAAATATGTTATAGAAACTAAAATAGCTGAAGTGATAAATTTTGTAAGTGTGTTTGTAAATTTTCAATAATCATATAGTAAACAGCATAGTTGTCTAGCAGATACACTATAAAAAGCAACTGTGGATCATGAAATAAAGGACTTCTGTACCAAAATAAAACAGTAAAATGGAGTCCCAGAGATATAGGAAAAGAAAGAAAACACATGTAAAGGAATAAGAAAAGAAACAGAGCAAAAATCAGCACAAGGTACCTCTATTCAGTACTACACTCATGTACCTCCACATATCTAGTCTCACGTTCAAAATACTTCTTCTCATAGGTGAGTGATTGTAAAATAAGTAGGAAAGGTGTTATTTTCTGGTAGATATGTAGACATACATCACAAAAGCATAAACATAAAAGAAATGAATTGATAGCAAAAACAAAATCGGAGTTGAATTATACTATCGAAAATGAGTGTAGCTACAGATGTAGCTGGTTGGTAGACTGACTACGTAGCAGGCATAGAGCACTGGGATTGATCCTCAGGACTCCATAAATGAGCTTGTTGGTACAGGCCTGTAATGCCAACACTTGAGAGGTAGAGACAAGTGTATTAGGAGTTCATGGTCATCCTAATCTACTACATCTGTCCATAGGTTCCTAGAAAGAAATGGCAGAAAATGAGGTTAACAGTAGCTTTTATTTCTCCGGGATTTGTAACTGTGGGTAAAATATGAACAACTGCTTTATACTTCTACTGCCACAATTTCCCCATGGTTATGAGTAACACTCACAAACTGTGAGCCAAAATCAACACTCCTGCCTTAAGTTATTTGTGTCAGGTATGTTAGGAACCAAATAATGTAGTATTAAGTTACAAATCAATATTAGAAACACCTGAGTTTTCATTGATAAACCCCTGGATTTCCAATGACCAGACTACTAAATAACTAAATTAAAGAACAGTAATTTTCTGTGAAGAATAGTTCAGTACCAAACACTTAGCCCTAAAAAGATACACGGAAGTAACATTATACAGGCTTGTCAGATTCTATTTAGGAATCTGTATGTATATAGAAACACACATATGCATACATAACAATGAAAACAGAGGTCATGAATTTGAAGAAGATTTGGAAGTGAAATATATGGGAGAGTTTGGAGGGGGAGGGGGAGAGGAGAATTGTCATTAAATTGTAATCTCAAAATTACACAACAAAAAAGTAGAACAAAACTATTGAGTGCTCAGCTGTAGCTAAACACTGCAACGTTCTGTCTTCTAGAGCAGAATGTGAAAATGGAGAGGAATTGGGTGAACTAGCAGCTCTACAGAGGAGAAAATTACAACAATCACTAGCACAGTGAGGTACTCAAGACTATCATCAGCACATGCATCCCAGATGATATGGCATCAGGAAAATATCAACTTTTGAGGAACTTCCTCCCAAGAGTTCATAACAGTATGAACACACGTAAAAGAAAATATTATCTCTGAACAAATAAATATCAATGCAGAAATAAGTAGAAATCAAACATCTAAAAGATCTCTGAGTATGCAGTATAGATGTTAAAATAAAACACTGTGGAGTTCAGAATCAGCGCTGATTTCCTCCTGGAATCCAGACAGCTCATTATCAATGCACTACCTGAAAGAAGTAAATTTGAATTATTTTTATATGTGAGTTCCGTAATTATTGTACTGTGATATGTCTATAGATTCAAGGAGAGACAACAGGACTGACAATTAGTGAGTTAGGAAGGGTTTGATATCCCCAGTTTTCCACTGGGCTTTATGCTACAAAGCAGAGTAACTTCAAGTAGTATGTATCTCACAGACATGTTGTTAGCAACATAAGAAAATTCTGATTTTATTCCACTTCTGCAAATCATCTTTTTCTTGGCCCGGTGATTTTCAAAGAAGAGGGCAAACTCAGGAGAGCAGTGATGAGGTTGCTTTATTCTCTTCTGTACCTGAAGACAGTGTAACATCAGAGCCATTTCTGAAGACTCAGACTTATACAGTACAAACAGCAGGTGGCATCACATGTGTCAAATTAACTTTGTCCAAATAAATCTTTTCTCTACAATCCCCAGCTGTGAAGAAAAGTAGAAACCTATGACAGCTACCTCATGATGACATTTAAAAGCAAGATGCTATTGGTTGTTCCTTGAAATAAAGCAATATGTTTATGGTTGACTGTTGGGGGAAGTTCTCTGTGTTCATGTTTTTATTTCTGCCACAGAATACACCACGATTTCCTTTCTATAAACAATTAATATCTGGTGCTGACAGTGACAGCATAATCAGGCTCAATGATCTATCTCTTTTTCTGCTCTCAGCTTTCTTGTTTATTTCTTAGTTGAACAGAAAAAAAGTGTTGAGAAAATAAAGTCATGTGATTACTTATTAACACATAATAAGCAGTAAATGTAAGCACGTGCTGGACAGAAGAGCAGCAAATTGTGAAAGTTTACCAAGATATCACTTCAGTCCTTCACCACACACTGCTTCAAGTTCTCCGAGATCCAAAGACATCTATGACTAGCACATAAATTATTCTAAATATGAATAAAGGTCACAGAAGTTCAGAAGAGCAGTTTAGCAAACAATCTGTTTTCTCTCTTGATAATCATGAGAGTAGAGAATTTGTAGAAAGTGAACATTAGTTTTTGCAAAGTACAAACAGGTCCAGTTTCCCTACATATAGATAATTATTTCAGGGAAATATAAATGGCAATCTACATGTTTCTTGGACCCATGATTAAAACAGAGGAGCCCATAACCCAGTGCTCACACTATCTGAGAGATGCCATAGATGGCTTCATCTGAATTACAGAAAGCCAGTGAATACTGCTTTCCAAATAATACTGAAGAACGAAAGTTAAGCAAAGATATTGCATTGTCAGTGAGAATTCACATGCCACATGTAACTGGTAAATCTTTGGAGAATTCCTAGTTGTGGAATCCTTGCTTCTAAAGATTCTCAGAATGTCGGGATGCTGCTGTAATGAATCTAAACTTTTGTCCAACTTTAGATATATCCTTTCTGTTACAATTTTTGCTATTACTGAAATACTAATAACAGTTTGAGTTTTAAATTCTACATTTAAAATTTTTGTTTTGTGAAAAATACTAAAATATTCTCATAAAAAATAAAAGTATATATGTATACATTTTTTCAGTTTCCTATTTTGCAAACTCTGGACATTCCATTTTTTCATATAGAGGAAAGAGAAAATTATACTTAAAGTTCATAAATGGTTTAATTTATTTTATGTATCACTGTATGACAGCTTATAAAACTGTAATTGTGACTCAGATAGTATGATAGGTGAGAAAAAAATATCCACTTGAGCCATTTTCTGTGTTTTTATTTAAGAACAGGATGTCATTGCAGGCAAATGTGTTTTCTTTTAAAAACTAAATGAAAAATATAGTTCATCCATACAACCAGCACAAAGAACAGATATTTTTCCACAGGTCAACAGTCTTAGTGGCATTCTCAAGTGTGACTGACTTTAGTGTGATAAAATGGCTTCCTCTGTCAGTCTCTCTGAGCAGTTCATACAGGGAAAAATCACTCCCATATCATTGATGCTTTAGTTTAACATCAGAGAGCATGTGCACAGCATCATCCCTTGTGAAAACATGTGCTGAAATAAAAAGACAAGTACATGGAGACTGGAATTATTGGCTATCAAATGTATAGTTAGATCCAAATGCATAGAATTGCAGTCAGTTAACATAATTTTGCACCCAGACCAACAGGCTTGAAAACAATGTCTTCATGGGCTGAGATATTTCACTGAACCCAGATACTTTTTTAAGACTTAGTTTTTAGATGTAGATAACAGAGGTTCCAATTTTTTAAAAAAATTCCATTGAAGTAATTTATCTAATAGATTACTATAGCACATAGAGGTATTAATGAGTCAATATTTTTTCTAGCCTTGTGAATCCATCACTAGTGTGAGTAGCACTTACGATAGATCTTCCTAAATGCTTCTGTGGTAAAGTCAAACATTACATAGTGTAGACCTTTGTAAGAAAAGACAGGCCTGATTTTTTCTTTGTTGTTAGTGGTGCTTCACATCTAAAATTTATATTTGAGAAATTAATACATTATATTCTTCTGTTCTTTTCCAATCTTTCCAGATTCTACCCCACTGAGAGATGCAAAAGCATGTGGTGGTAGATCATTTTTAAGGCACAACAAGGCAGTTCATGTACATATGAACTCACAGCACATGCAAAACCTGCACAAGCTCAATCCAGACAAAATCCAAAAACAAAGGAAGAGAAATGGCCACATTGTCCTACTCATAGACACTATTTGCAACTGATGAAAATAAATAAACCATTTTCTTCAAAGGTATATGGTTTTCTTCAACCATACTCCGGGGTAGGTCTCAATGGGAGAGGGGATGTCTCTGACTATTTTGCCTGCTCTTGGGACCTTTTCCTCCTACTGGGTTGCCTTGTTCAGCCTTGATGTGAACATTTATGCCTAGTTTTATTGCATCTGTTATGTCTTGATTGGTTGATATCACTAGGAGACCTGATCATTTCTGAAGGGAGACCTGATCTTTTCTAAAAGGAAACAGAAGTAGTGACTCTGGGAGAGGGGGTATGGGGGAGGGGGAGGCCTGGGGAGAAGGGAGAGTGGGAGGCTACATTAGGGATGTATTGTATAATAGAAAAATAAAGAAAAGAAAAGAAGAAAGCAAAACGTGGACTAGAAGTTTATTTTAATAGCTGGTGATTAACCCAGAGACCCACATACAGAGAGAGACTTTGAAGTAATCAGCTCTAAATGGTATGCCTTTTTTACATCCTCTCCTCAAAGGATTATTTTACTTGGTAATTTAGGTACTCTATCCTCTTAAAAATTTAGTTCCTTTGAAAAATTAAGCATACTTGCAAACAGAAAATTGCAAAACAATTAAATTTAAACCAGAAGCTTATTCCACCTCATTAACAAATTTTCTTCTGAGAAAACGTATTTACCAATTTCTACTCTCAAACTCCTGAGCTGTACAATGTAAGTATTTTAAAAGTAGAAAATATTAAATTATACTTTTTGAAGTGAACACAGGAAATTCCCTACTTGGCGTTAGTTTACTCCTTAGTTATGAGCATGATAAATTATATAAATACAATTTGACAGGCAGCAAGAAAAATTAAGAGGGTGAAAAAAGTCTCAGCTAAAAGAGTGGGTTCTTAAATGGTATGAATTTTTTAATTTAATTTTTTTACTTACTCACTTTATATCCCACTCACTGATCCTCTCCCTGTCACTCTCCTCCCATAAATTCTTCCCTCATCCCTCCTCTTCTTCTCCTCTGAGCAGTCAGGGAAGCCCTGGGTATCCCTTAACCCTGACACTTCAAGTCTTTGTGAGACTACATACTTCTTCTGCCACTGAGATAAGACAGGGCAGCCCAGCTAGAAGAACTTAAATAGAGTAATCACACACTCTTTGAAAATCAAGATAGTGCATTAGTCATGTTTTGTTTGTTTCAAACAGCAATATCTTCCCATTGAATTACTAGTAAGGGCAAATATGCTACCCTGGCCAGATAATATACAGATTAGGACTGCAGATATTCATTATTCCTCATATATTTCAGTAGAATTTCCTTGCCTTTGGATGGAGATATTTCTTTAAGTCATCATCATCATCACCATCTTCATCAACATCATCATCATCTTCATCATCATCATCATCATCATCATCATCGTATATCAATGTGTGTGTGTGTGTGTGTAAATGAACATGTATATGTATAAAAGTTTTTTGGCATTTATGTTAAGTACACCAAGTTACTAATGCCTACAGCACCCAGGAGAGGATGTCAAATGCCCAGGAGCTAGAGTTATAATGGGTTCTGAGACATTATGCAGATGTTGTGAACCCAAACCAGATCTTCTGCAAGAACTTGAAGTCTTCTTAACCAATCATCTTTTCAGTCCTAGAGTTTGGCGATATTTGAGCATTACTGATATCACTGAAAGAGACTATCCATGTGACAAAGAAGTTTATGCAGAAAGTTACCCATGATATATAGGAAGGCTATACTCTATGGGTACGTAGACAGTTTGAAAATAACTCAGCAAAACCTGATAATTAGATGCCCCTAAATTAAAGTTAAATGTAATTATAAAACAAACCACTGAATCACACAAAGAGAAATTTAGCACTGCAGTCACTATTAGATTCCTCCCAAAGTTCAAACCTGTGTTTAGGTTGCAAAAAAATGAATGTCTTCAAGATCCATGAACTACAGTGACATAGCAAAAATGAGAATATTTGTATTGGTCAGTGAGAATAAGAGCTAAATATTGCCCTTGAATTTCTCAATAATCAGACAAATTGTCATGCTTTTTTCTTATTCTACAAATTCTTAAATTAAGTGGTTAAATTTGATTTATTATATATTTTTGTGTGAGATTTTTCTATTCAGCCTAAACTGGTCCCAAATTACTATCTTCTTGCCTCATCCTCCTGAGCAGTGGGAGTTTTAAGAAAATTTCAGATCTTCAAATAAATATAAATGTAAAAGATAAAGTATATTGAATATAGGTACAATATTCAAACTAATATTTCTAGATGCAGAATAATAAAAATAATGAGAATTCCAGTTGAATATAGTCAAGATATATTTATTGAACACATCTATGAAATTATCAAAGAATTGATAGAAGTATTCTCTAAATAAAAGACTAATGATGTTTATTTTCTAGAAAGAAATATCATTGAGAAAATTTAGTTACTTCCATAGCATACAGAGAATGAAGTAAGTAAGATTTTGTTTTTAAACAAAAACCTTTAAAAGTTAGCATTATTTGGTTCTGGAATTATTGTTCTGTGGAATTATTAGATCATGATAATCCTTGTCAGTACCACCATCCCTTATTCTAAAATCCATTTCAAAAACAGCCATTCTTAAGATTGTGTAAGATATTGAGAAATAGCCATGGCTTCTTCACATGCACAGTTTCAGAGGAGCTGAAAATGGACCAGAAGGCTCCACTTTAGCCTCCAGAACACTGAGGACCCAAGTGAACTTCTATGCCTGCAAAGGTGTTTTGTCAATATGGACTTGAAGAAAGTGACTAATGCTCACAAACTCATGAAATCACCCCAGAAATGATCTCCCACAATGACCACACACTCCATGTTCTCTTATTTATTCCATAATAAATTGCTCAATTACCTTTATGCATCAGATTCCCAAGTGAAAGTTTGAATCCTGTAGTTTTTCTTAATAGCGTAGAACAATAAGCATCATGCACACTACAGCGATATTATAGATTATTTAATGCTATTTACTGAAAAATAGATTATTTCATTTTTTTCTCACAGCTGAAGTATTGTCAGAGTGTTAGGTCCAAAAGTGATCTCATTGAGACTAATATTTTTTTTTTTTTTACATATGCTTGATAAAGTTCAGTTTTAGATGAACTTTCCTCAAAGATAAATTATAAATCTTAGCTAGTTCAAAGACTACATATCTTATTTCATTTCAGGATCATTTTATGAAATTGTATAAAAAGAATAAAAAATAAGCTATTTTTAAAAAAAAAAACAAAAACATAAAGAAAAGAAAGAAAACCAAGGTACTGATATTCAAAATTGTTGACATCGCCAAAATGTGATCCCTAGTCAGCAGGCAGCAGCATCCTGAAGCAGCAATCAATGTTCTTACACCAATCTAGGTATGAAATTTAAATCTGGCACCAAAAGAGAGATGAGGGAGCCAATGTGCAAAGTGTGAGACTTGTGTGAATGCCCAAGGATCGAAAAGAAGAATGTTTTACTAGACAGACTCCTCTCTCAAAGATGTAAATGGTAATCACACCTACATCAAACGAAAAATGTTAGTCTGAAATATTCAACACAATAACACAATATGTCAAAAATAATGTAGCTTCTTGTTTTGAAGCCTGGTTCTCATGTTGTCTACATTTGTTGCACCTGTTTACTGTTTAGAATCTCTCAAGAATTAATATTTAACTCTGACTTGTCACCTCTGTCACTATATTGTCATAATTTTTATGCAAATGTGCTATATTTTGGACATATTTGACTACAAGTGAATAAGTAGTTATTCCCTGTAATTATCTTTTCTATATTAATTTTTTGTTTTTGATATCTACAGTTCTTCTTAATGTATGGAATTCATTTTCATTGGAAAGATACCCCAGTATTTCTAGATATAATGCTATACAGATATTACTGGATATAATGGATTTATTACACACCCATAAAAATGTTTCTAGAACATACCATACATGTATAATAAGTGTATATAAAATGCTATATATGTATAGAATGATAGATAAATGATAGATACATTCTTAGATAGATACATATAATAACATATAGAGATATCTAAATGAAACTTTGAAGAATTTTTTTTAATGTTTAGAATTCATTTCTCTATCTGATAGAACTTTCATTCTTTTCTAGCATAAAACTTCAAATAAAAGCTTGGGAATTTAAAAAATCTTTGTGAGTTTACCTGGAATGTAGAAGTTATATGAAAAAAATACAATATTAAAGGAGGTTATTAATGTAGATATCATCAAATATTTAGCATAAAATAAATAAGCTTACTGAGCAAGAAAAAAAAAATCCTAGAAAGTTTGTGAGACTAAAGGTGACATGAATGTGCCATCTGGGCTGGATATTGATGGATGGTGGAGAAATCAGACTTTCTTTAATTTTGGAAGAATATGTAAAGTTTATGAAGTTGATAAAATCAAAAATGGATGAAACACAAAATAGTTTATTTTTTTTACAGCTTGATAACAAGTTCAGTGACATTACTTAATGATGGTGATTTCTTTAATAAAGTTCTATGTTTCCCAAACTCTCCTTGTGATGATGATGGACCTAGTTCAGGCCAATGCTTACATTATTATACTTTATGTTGAGAAGTCTTTATATTATAAACATATAATCAGAATTTCTTACTGAGAATAGTATTTTAAAATTTTATTAAAAGAATTAAGATAGTGGTTGATTGCCAAATTCAACATTTTCTATGTTACAAATAATCTGTTTTTATTTTGCTTTTTCTTTTTTAAATTATGCAAGAATTTAAAGGAATAGTAATGTATAAAGAATTCAACGATCCGATTTTCACTATAAGGACTTATGAAATTGGGTTGTTTAGATGCTACATTTCTAAGGAAAAAGACCTGAGAAAAATGACAAAAAATGTCAAAATCATGAACTAGAAAAACGATGGTGCCTTTAGTGACTAGAACCAGGAAGACTGATTATCCTCAGTGGAAGGACAGAATTATACCAGTTTCCTCTTGTCATTCACCTTGAACAAAAGAGTTCAAATTAGATCAAAGACTTTAAGGGAATAGTTGGATATTTAAAACCCAAGTATCAATCAATGAATGAACAAATAAATGGCTAAAGAAAATATTACACACACACACACACACACACACACACACACACACATACACACACACGGACACACTTGTGTGCACAAACATGAATTTGTCTAAAAGTAAATAAAAATGTATTTCTTTTAGAGGTACTTAGATGTAACTAGAGATCATCATACTATTAGAAATATGTTGCTAACAAAGACAAATATCTTTTTCCTTCATCTGTAAATTTAGATTTTTTTATAGATACACAAAATTTGTATGAATAGATGATAGCATTGGTTACAATATCTTAGAAATCCAAGAAAATTGCTATCAGTGGGTAAAGGAGGGAAGATGTATGCTATCAATCGTGAGTCTTGTCAAAGTTGCATTATATAATTAAATGAAAATTATTTTATGAAATTTATCATTATGTATAATGGAAAAATGGAAATAACAAAGAAAGTAAACTTAAAAACATATTTAATAAAAGTAGTTTTAATGGAATAATTCATTTCACTCAAATAGATGGGTGAAATTTAAAATATGAATTGATAAAAGTTCAAATGTTCTTATGTGTGTGGGGGGCATGTTTGAGAAATAATTGAAATGATTAATAACAATGAAGTAAATGTCAGATAAAAAATTAGTACCTGTTTTAAATATATGAATCAATAGAAGTGATCTATTACTTTGAAAGTCTTATAAAATTGCCAAAACTTCACACAAGAGCAAAGAGAAAAAATTTAAAACTACCTGTACCCTAACAGAAAAGAAGCTTTGTATTATCATCTCCACGATATAGGTCTTAATCACAACAAATAGAAATGTGCAGGAGTACTGTATATATATTTGCCAAAGTGGGGATCTCCTTTGGTGTGTGTTGGTGTGTATGTAAAAGGTGAGGTTGTAGCATAGGCTCTATGTTTACAGTCATGTAGAACATAGCACAAAAGGCTAGTTTATATTCTCCACCCTGAATGCTAATATGATCTGTATTACTCTTGGAATTGGGAAAACTAGATGGGAAAAATGGATTTGGGACTTGTCTCAAGTCTTTTAATAAAATACTACCGTGGGTCATATTAAATGATTTGACTATGGAAGTGCCTTACACATGGCCCTTCATACTTCACCAGATGACTCCAACATCACCTAACTCTCTGAGCACATGACAATGAGAAATAAATGTAAGATTATTGTATAAACACATGGCTTAATTCAATAGCATGAGGAGATATGCAGAGTATCAGTGAACTGTTCAAGAGAAAGCACATAAGGTGTTCTTCACTCTTCAGTCTTAAAAGATACTCAATTTTAGACTGCCACCTCAGGAAGAGTAAAATAAAGGAAGGCCATCTGCACAATCATCTTTGAATGCTTTCAATAAGACCTGGAGGAAATGACTTCTTCAAAACTAAAATGAAGTGTGAGCCTTCAAGGAATATCAATAGAATGCATGGAACATGATGCTACCAAAACAACACAGTGATCTTCCTGTATCAGTTCCCACTGAAAGTGGGGCTGCTGAGTTCTAGGAAAGTCTTCAAAATGAATGATTTACGGAAAGTTGGCATCTTTCTATTTTCCTTCTCTCTTACTCTGTGATCTTTTGGGAACTGCCTTTCTACTTCCTCTTAATTTAAGATCTTATAATTTATACTCAATTTTGATTTTGAACTAAATTACAAAACATTGATTTAAGTTTGTCCCGTATTTTCCTTTAAATGCATTCTTCGTTTGCTCTATTTGTTTACTGACACAGACATGTAAGTGATGTATTGAATGACCTGGAGATCACAGATGGTAATTGTAAGAACAAAATATAAGCAATGTGAAAGTCAATAAAGAACTAGATCTTTAAAAATGAGAATAAGAAAAATAAAACAGAAAGTTCAATGACAGCTATTTCAGAACATATGTAAAACCAAGGAAAGCACTTCTAAGAATGAAGACTGGTTGTCAGAAAAGTCATCATCATAAGAAAGGCTTAAGTAAAATGGTGGTCATGACAGACTCCATCACGACAGCCATATTTCACATTATAAATGTGCTAGAAGGAAATAAGGGCACAAAAGTATATTTAAAAAATGAAAGAAGAGCACACCCAATACTTGAGTTGGCATACAGACATACAGGGAGATGAATATCAAGACTCTGTATGTCATTTCAACTTAAAAATATATCACAAAAAATAATTACATTGTTTTGAGAACTTGAGACAAAAATTTCAAAGACTGAGGTTTGGAAGAGCTTCCTCCATCAAGAAAATTCTTAACACTGTCAGCAGATTCCCAGGCAGAACACTTTCAGGCTGAGAAAGCATGAAATGTTATAACTAAAATGAGAAAAAATATTGTCAATAAAAATTATTTTATAAAGCAAAGCAATGATGAGAAATATAGTGCTAATAAAACGCTTCAACCAACACCTAAAGCTGACAATTCCTTAATGATTTGTCTTTCTTACAGGAAATCTAAGGAATTCTTCAAGCAGAGATGAAAGAACATGAAAAGATGCAGAAGGCAAAGACATGAGGAAAGTTAATTACATGACTAAATTCTACTGTAATGCTACATTAAAGAGTTATAAATCAATTATAACATTAAAATTAAGAGAACAAAGAAAGGACTAGAGATATAATTCAGTGATAGAATACTTGCTGAGAAGGTAAGGAGTTTAAGATCCAAAACAATTATAAAAATAGTTAAAGATGGATGTACTAAAAACTATATTTGTGGTTGTTTGAGTCAGTACTAAGAGAACAAGCTGTAAGTTTTGATATTAAAATTATAATTCATAAGGGGAAATAGTTAACATGTCAGAACTTAAAAATGAACTTTCTAGAAACTTACTGGGAACTATGGTAACTATAGCTTATGATAATATATTGTATAATTGAAACATGTTGATTAAAAATAAAGTAAGTATTCCTAATCTCCATATGTGAATACAAGATAGCAATAGAAGATAGAATTATTTATTATGTTTATATTAATTAAAAGCTGTTATGTGTGTTCAAATATTTCATTGTAATTCTTAAATATGTAAATTTTTATTTTGTATTTTACTTCAATGGAAAAATTAAACTATAAACTACCTAAATGCTAAATAAATAAATAAAATCACACTCTCAAAGAAAAAGATATTCAGGGAAGATAGAATATGGGAATTTATTATTGGAAAATTAACAAAAATAGGTGTAATAGAAACATAAAATGAAAATAACTCATTTTAGATAAGATAATTAAATGATATGTTATTAATGTGCTAAAATTACAATCAATCTGCAACTGGTAAGGAAAAAAAACACACATAAGAGAATTTGAAAGGTTGGAAAATTACAGTTCAAATCAAATAAATTATGGCTCATTCAATTCCTTCAAAATCTATAGGAAGTATTTGAAAATGTAAGATAGAAATATAATTTTTAAAAGAGAGAGCAGAGACCCATAGCAAAACATTAGGCAGAGCTTGAGAACTCCACTGAAGAAGTTGAAGGACTGGAGAAGGAAGAGGCTTCTAGGTCCCAAGGAGAACATGACTTACAGAATCAATTAAGCAGGGATTATAGGGGCTCACATAGACTGAAATGTCAATCACAGAAGAGTCCTGGGTCCTAGGTTCTAGTCACATATTTTGTAGTTGTTTAGCTTGGATTTTTTAATTGGATTTTTAATCCTAACACTGGGTGTAGGGATGTCTCTTACCATTTGCCTGCTCATGGGAACCATTTTCTACTACTGGATTGCCTTATCCAGCTTTGATACGAAGGTAGATGCCTCGTCTTATTGTAACTTGTTATGCCATGTTCTGTTGATATCCCTGGGAGGCCAGTCCTACCTCGTTTTTAAGGGAAAGGGAGGAGCAATGGATCTGTTGGAGAGGGGCGATAGGGGAACCTGAGAAGAGGGAAGGGGGGAAAGCTGCAGTCAGGATACATTATGTGAGAGAGGAGTTTAAAGAAAGAAAAATTAGAAAGCACAAATTAACAAATAAGACTGAACAAAGTTGGTAATACATACTTCATTTTGAACAGTTCTAAACCTGAATAATTAACTTCCAAATTTCATTAAAAAGAAAACTTCTATTGGCTAGTGGTATTCTAACTATGACAAAAATATAAACATTTTCTTATTCATATCAATATCATAAATCAATACAAAAACTTTAATAACTAAAATTTGATATAAACAGTATATATCACAAAAGAACATTTAACACATAAGATACTAGTAACTGAATCCAGAAAAGAATATAAGGAATTTGCTGTGATATGCTATCCAAGAATCAATAAATGTGAATTAAAATTTAACATCTGAAAAAAATATAATATAAGCAAACTACATGATCTCAGAAGAACTAATGTAATCATATTTATTTCCTAAGATATGACTAGTCTTTTAGATATTAACATCCAAGATTGCAATAGATTATCTACCTTCATAAATACAATGAATCCCACCATCATAAACATCTCCATATGGAATTTGCCATTTTTGTCCAACGTTTATGAAATAGAGGGCAGTGACAGATAATATAAAACCAGTCTGCCAGGCATGCAATAGATTTCTCTCTGGACAGTTATTATAGTGCTAGTTTCATATATTTCAACCATTAATTGGTATAAAACTATTTTATTCACATACTTCTACTGTAGGGATACATGAGTCTTGAAGAAGTATACAAAAAGTATGAAATCATGTAAATTGTGCCAATATCTTCTTGAAAACTCTAGCTACAATACATTTAAATGAGCTATGTTAATGTCCTTATGCACATTTTCCATCAGTCTGACTTATCTCTATTCTATTATAATTTGAAATATTAAAAAGAAATTAGTATGTATGAAATTAACTCAATAGCATATCATATTGTGTTTAGTATTAAAAATAATATTTTCCAATACTTTTTTGTTATTGAGCTGTTATTACTTCAAATACCCAGCCTAAGAAATCCAGAACACTTCCTAAAATATTGTTTTTATTAAATATACTTTAATGTTATCTATTTTGTATAATTACTATTTGTTGCAAACATATTTTCTGTTTTGTTTGCTAAAAAGGCCTCTTTTTTCTTTGCCTGTGGTTGGTTTATGTTTCAGAAGAATAATCTAAAAACTATGTATATTTTTCCCTGAATGCTGTTTACAGTGGACAGCTGAAAATCATCGGTCTGACTCTTCTTGTTTATATGTACCTATACAAAATTGTCTACGTCATAAAGTTGATAGAATCATGCAGTCACATAATAGTGGTTAGATGTAGAAAATTTACAGATGATCAAGCTAGTCAAGATTCTGGCATGCATAGGGAGGAGGCTTCCAAAGACCATTACAGACCTGAGGAGCCAGTGGCAGTTCACAGCTGCTGAGTAGGGAGAGTCACTTTTCTTCATGACTGTGGCTATTATTAGGTTGTCCAAACTTCAGTAGATGACCCTACACCTATGTTTACATGAGCAGTCCTCCTTTAACTCAAAGTGTTAAAAGATGAAAGAAAAAGGAGGAGGTTGAGGAAGAGAAGGAGGAGGAAGATAAAAAGGAGGTGGAAGAGGAGGAGGAGGACATGAACCTGAGAGAGGGACACAGTGAAGAACTTTATACTGAAAGTGGTGTAGAAGAGTTATCAACACACATTGTACACATTTCAGAAATACTCAAAGACTTAATAAAATATATTAAAAACTATCCATTACTTTTAAATTCTAAGTCTACTTGCATTTTACCTCATTCTCCTTTTCATATAACTCTACTGTATTTTAATTGAAATTATAGCTCAAGTAATAATATATGATAACCAAGATTAACTGTTATACTAATGTAATAAATAATATGATTAATTCTATCAATTTATTATTGAATGCTTTCTTGTATTTGAGGAACTGTGCTGACTGCTCCTAATTAGAAAGAATTATACCAATATGGTGTAAATTATATGTGGAATTTCATTTCATATTTCTGCATTTTATGTTTAGTTTTCATTTTCTTCTGCACAATCATTTTTATTATAAAATAGTAAGTTAGCAACATTTCTCTTTCTGAGGCCAAGTTTAGCAAGTACTCTTGAAGCTGATCTCTCTCTTTTGGGAAAGACAAAAAACAGATGTTTTGAAAGTTCTCTAAATGTAAGATCTCAACACCCTACTCTCTTGTGTGATGCATCTAAAAGTTAGGCTTACAAATTTGAAAAAGACTGTCTCAAATATTTCACAATATAAACATCAAGCCTGAGGACTTTTTTTGTTAATGGAAAATAGAATATACATCATTACATATCAAAATCAGATCAAACAGTCTATTTGAAAAGTAGAAGGTAAGGAAATTGACCAATGTGGTCACAAGAGTGAGCAACTTTGGACACTTCAGTCAAGTGTTCTTAATAATTCAAATAATTAGAATTGTTTGTTATCTATTCTATACTTTTATGACCAGAAATATAGATATGGGTTCAGCCACATGACTGTATACACATGTCAAAAACTCAGTGTCATCTAATGTTAAAATCTATGATTTAAAAAATATACTCAACTGCCTTGTGATGTTCAGATTTCTTTCAGTGTTACTAAATCATTGATCCTCCATATATGATTGCTAATATTTAATAAAAAGTTGAAATCTCTGAATAGATGTTCATTTTAGCTAGTCATTTAACATTTTGTAGCAAAATTTTACTGTTTATGACCTTAGTACATATTCTTAATATGTGGATGTCAGAGAGTTCTCTAAGCTCCAAAAAATCCTTTTGCCATGAACAAAACTATTTGAAAGTATTTCTTGATTTAAGAAGAAGACAAAATAACTAGAGCACTGGTATTTACATAATAACATAATTATTTAAATGTATAAAATGTAAATATATCAAGCAAGGATTCTTTTCAATGTTTAGCAAACCTTAAGTTTTTTAAAATGTATATTCTAATTTAAATTTTTAGAACTGGAAAGATGAGAGCCTTCATTACTAAATAATACAAATATTTATTTAAGAAACTCATACATTCTTAAAGAATTGATAATAATGGAACAGAACAAGCAAGATGATAAGAGATATTCATCATTTGTGGTAGCAATCCAATGTAATTGGTTTGGCTAGGGATTACAGAATTAAATCTTATTCTAAGGAAACAAAAAGTAATTTGGGTCATTTGTTTCTAAATTATAACTCAAGGGAGAGCCCTGCTGGCAGATTTTAGAGTGGCAGTAGACATTGAATTTAAAGTAATTTTCTTAAGAAAACCACCAGTGATGTAGGATACATGTCATTACTTCTTGGCTTCTTGTAATCCAGACACTCAAACTGCATATCGCTAGGTTTTAGTCTGTGTTAAACATACCTTTGATTTGGTATAACGTACTTCTTTCTGACCATCTATTGAAACAATGTTAAAATGCATAGATAATATTCTATTTGGATTTCATATCTTTAGGGAAATTTAATGCACAGTATACTTTGAGTTGGGACAGTGCAGGTACATCAAAAACTAAACTTAGTAATACATATGGTTCTTCCTGAATGTTAACACCTTTTGATCTCTAGACTTGCTCTGGGTAATTCCTATACTAAATTTTTGTTGTTATTGTTTTTTGACTACTTCCTTTATTTGACTGAAGGAAAACGACCGGTTTTACTAGTGAAACAGATCCAGATTGGATCTAAAGTTTAGCAATCTACATAGGTACTGAATGGAGTTCAGAAAATGTTCAGTCAATTCTTTAGCGTGATTTACTTCTTAGTTGCTCTTTACTTCATTTAAATGTTCAAATACAAATAAAAAAAATCCAGGTGTGAATGGAAACAAGGCCAGAATCCTGCCTTCTCTATTGTTTGCAGTGTGGGGTTGCTCTGATCACTGTTCCTTATAATTTGCATGAAAGAGAGTCAATTACATATATAAGGAACACTGAAGGCAACAACATTTTGCTTCTGAAAATATACAGCTGAATAATGTATTAAAGCTTGAGGCATTGTCTTAATGGAAAATGGAAAGTAAGCAAACATTAATATAAAGTCAATAAAATGATTTTTTAAAATCATTAATCAACTGGAGTTTCTGGTAAGTCTCTGTAGTAAACAGAGCTTCTCCCTTATGGAATGAGTAAAGTATACGATTGTTTTCTATTGTTTATGATGAACTACGGAAATTTTAAACAGTTGGCTTAGGGTAAAATAATTTCTTCTAAAGCAGAATAATTAAGAGAACCCACTAAAGAGGAGATAAAAGGTTTTCTAAAACGTTCTATTATATGATAACAGTAACTAGAAAAATGAATATGGTAAATACTATTAGGCAAATCTTATTATCCTACAATTGGTCTAAGTAAAACCAAGTGACTCTCATAATTATAAAATAATTCCCTCTCTTTACTATTCATCCTTATAGTGCCCACAGCATTAGCTATTCCCTCCATGTTTGATGGCATGTGTGGCTTTCTCGTTGAAGTCACAAATGCAAATCCTTAATACCCATTTAGAGACTTAAATACTATTCACACACAGATATAATTAATAAATATAGATCCATCTCTTCATGGTCTTTGCTTTCATGTGTTCAGTGGTCACAGAACAGCCTCGGCTTGGAGAGGGCTTCTGAGAGTAGGGGTGTCTCAGAGCAGTGAAAACAAACGACTTGAAGTCAAATCATGGGTCCAAGCTGTCGGCCTATATTCTACTTGAGGATGCTTTCCAGGCTGTTTCTCTTCTGCTCTCTCTTCTCTCT